>CM057392.1:22310714-22910714 GCA_030015415.1 Cynopterus sphinx | reverse complement strand
CGCACCAGAAACACACATATCGTTACAATCCAAATGAAATATTTCACGTTTCTGTAAAACATCCTTCTGTATCAAACATCCTTCTGGATCCTCTGTATCCAATGATCAGTTGGACTAAATTGTGGAATAAGGAAACAAATATTTTCTAAAATTTTACTGCTAAGACTCCTTCAGGAAGCTTCTCTGTAACTCAAGAATGTTCTCAGTAAGGTCTGAAGAAGGAAGATATGGGAGAAGAAAGAAATGTAAATACTCTTGGAAGAGTTCCTCAGAGTTCAGAACAGTAGGGCTAGAGGAGGAATCAATGAGTAGATATGGTGCATGTTAAGAAAGAATTCCCAAAAGAAATTATGAATCAGAAACTCCTGTTTGCATGTGTGTGCTGGCGCCCACTCATATGCGAGTACGCATGCATGCATGCATGCATCGATAAAGTCAGGACCATGCACTGTCAACCTAGAAGGATTTTAATATAAGAAAAAGACAAATTCTTCAAAAACTGTCTTTTTAAACTTGTTTTTCAACTAGGTCAAAATGAATATTGAGCCTGGTCATTTCTTTTCTTCAACTTTTTCTTCTCTTAAATGAAGATGTTTAAATAATTGCCTTATAAAGCTCCTTGTCCTCTCTGGTACTCTGTAGTATTCTAAAGCCACTTAAAAAATGTTTCGGGGGCAAGGATGGAGATAGGTGGTCTATATCAATGTACCAAGAGTTTTCACACCTCACATCTAACATGTAACACCTGTAAAAGGTCAAAGCCCTCTCTTAGTCTTTTTCTTCAGATAATTTTATCTTTACTGCCCACTATCTGACTGTTTTGCAAGCATTCAGACTTGTAGCTTCTGGTTCAGTGTCATTTCTACTTCCAATATACTTCTCTTCTTATGTTTCACGTTCCTGCAAATGTTAGTCTTCTTGCTGTATGTTCCCTGAGATTGCTGGGTGTGATTAGCTCTCAGTAGGTATTCTTCTAGAAAACGATGTTGGGCACAAGGAAGTGAAGGCAATCAGCTTTATTTCTCAAATGATTTTGTTCAACTCTGCAAACTAGATTGTTGGACTCTGGAATCCAATCTCAAGGACATTGGCTTTTTGGGTTCACTAAAACTTTCTGCAATTTCCACATAGCTTTGTATGAGGAGAGAAAACCCATGATACATAATCTTATGCACACATGGAGAGTAAAACCTTGAGTAGCCCATAAGTGAGTGTCATGTTTAAAATATTACCTTACAAGGAGTTTTCTCATCCAGCTTCTCCTTCTGATAACCACAAATCTCATCACCGTATGAGAACAGTCACCATGAGCACCACTATCACTTTTGTGCTAACGATCTCCATTACTTTATTACTGCCTCTACTTTCGTTATGTCCTCCTTCTCTCATTCATTGGCTTAATAATATTTTATCAAATTCTAAAGCACTGCTCTAAGTGCACTATTCTAAACTTGCATTACCAGTACTGCTATCGTTTCTTATACCACTATTTCTACTATTACATGAGGACTTCCTCATGAGGCTTATCTAACTTTTTAATAATCATTTTTATTTATATTCATATAATCATTCTCATCAAAGCCCTTAAATTAGCATTTTAACTCCGATCTCATCTGAATATTACATGCAAGCATCTACTTAGATAAATATGCAATTCAGAAAATAATAGAATAAAAGCATTTATCAATTAGAAGTAATGCATTTGAATCAAATGTATCTTTTTTTTTTTAATCAAAGGTGGGCACGAAATAGTTGTTAAATTAAATTTAAGATAAAGAGGTAACCATAAAAGATGAATGAGTACTGAAAAGAAGAATATTGTTGAATCTTCTGTGTTACAGTTGAAGAAGCTTCCTGCAGGAGCTAAAGTTTATTGAAAAAAATTAAAAAAAGGTATTTGTTTCTGAGAGCACTAATATCACTTTGGGTTTGGAATAGGGTTTTCTTTTTAATCTCAAATATGTAGACAACCAGAAAGTCTCATTCAACCTCAACCAGCGCTGAGCCTACATCCCACTTCATGTGAAACACTTGACCTTTCTCCAGGATGGATAGTTGCACCTGCCCTTTCTCTAAATTACTGCATCCTCCACATTACCGAATACCAAAAGTACTCTTTATTTTTATCTTCGCTTCATGGATTTGTATAGATTAGCCACCTATCTAGTCTCTTCCATTGAATAATTGTGCTGTACTCAGAGTGGCCACTTATTACTTATTTTTAGTTCCTTATAGATTCATATCACATTGGTATTCCTAAATCTTCCTTTTATGAACCAGACTCTGAAACAGACTTGCTTCTTCCTATGTGGTGTTGAATTGTTTATCTGTATGTGTTGGTATTACTGAGGAGATAAAAAGACTATCGATATTATATAAATACCTGAGCATAGGAACTGTAGCATTATCTGGAATCAGTAGTGCAGAAATCAGAAAAATATACTAAAGAGTTGGAGCTTTCCAATATAGTCAGGCCTTTCCTAGCCTACTAAGAGTTATGTCATTAACTCTTAGTAGAAAGTGCTTACCTAGAATTTATTCTCTTTCAGAAATGGAATGAGAGAAGAAATAAGACCTTGTAACTCAATTAAGTGATGATTTTGGGAGAAATATGGCATCTAAAATTATCTTTACTTAAAACTGAAAATTCACAGTATAATTGCTAATATTTGAAACAAGTATATATTTAGTAAAAATTAGAAATAAACACATTATTAATTATTTTAAGTTAATGGCATTATAAATGATTTTAACATTTTATTCATCTAAAGATTTTATGTGCTACATTTCTATGTAATACATTCTTTAAAATTTGATTTAAAGTATAAACAAATAATATGAGAAATATAAAAAAATAGCAGTCATTTATTCTTTTGTTTAAAACATCTTTTAAATTTTTTTTATGCCCAGGCCTTATGCTAGAAACTGGGGAAAATGAGATACATGAAGCACATTTCTTTTCCGTAAGATATTTAGTGTAGAGTTTGGGAAACAGACCCTCATTTGAGCCAATTACATTTTAAAAGTACATGAACGTTTTAAACATAAGAAAATGTTTCAATTTCATACACAAATAATTTTGAGACTGAAAACTACAACAAGATACCATTTCTCAGTTTTTATATTTACAAAGGTCCAAAAGTTTGAGAAAACACTTTATATAAGACACTGTAGGAAAACAAAGTCACTATGAGAAATAGTTTCATCTACTCCTTTTTGAAAAAAAATTTAGAAATATTTACCTAAATTACTGTGCGTTTTGTACCATGATCCAGGAATGCCATTTCTAAAAATCTGTATGCACAGATATGAAATGATGTATAAAAAAGGTTATTTATTGTAGTTCTGTATTAAATAGCTAAAAACTGACGCATCCCAAGAGTTCTTCAGTAGAGGAGAAGTTAAACACAGTTAGATGTAAGGAAGTTACTTTTAAATACAGAAAGCACTCTCCACAGGGAAATGAAAAGCTCTCCAAGATTTCTTATTAAGAAAAAAAAAAGGAAAGACAGAAGAAAGTATTTAGTATGAAGCCTTAAACTTAAAAATGGGGGATTACAAAATATTTTTTATATCAGAGTTTTGCATATAATAACATTATAATCAGAGAGGAAAAATTATTAAGAATGATCTATCAGGGTTAGGATCAGGAACAGAGAGGAGCAAATAGATTGGGAAATTGGAGTAGCAAGACTTCTCTAAGTAAATTTATTTCTAAATTTATTTAGACAATCATGTTAAAGAGAGGTAGATAAGGGTAAAGGGGGTCAAATATACAGTGATGGAAAGAAATTTAACTTTGGTGAGCACACATGCAATATACTTATGATGCATAACTAAATTGTACATTTGAAACCTATATAATTTTATTAACCAATGTCACCACTAATACACACACACACACACACACACACACACATACATACATACATACATACACACACATATACATACATACATATATACATACATACACACAATTATGTTAGTTCAGTGGTATGCTGTGGTCATATGTTCTTGTTTGCCCTAGACAACTCTGGTATTATACCTGAGTTACTATTGATAACACCTTCTTCTGCTCTCTAATGTATTTCAATTTGGACAACAAACCATATAAACACTCTATGTGATAAAATTTCAACCTCAGTGCTAGTGCAGTGTATAATCTGATTATGGCATATTTCAGTCCTGGCTTATTCTCATCTCTCCTGCTAGAATCATTGTCCAGTTGTCACCAAGGGAAAAGCAGCCATAAGTTGGGCCTTATCTTGAGCACTTATACACCATAAAGCATTGCTTCTCAAACTTTTTTACCGACATGTAACACATAAAAGTGATAAGAGTGTAGAGAACCCTTAGGTGAACATGAAGAGACAATCATTAGGGACTCCAATACCCTCAAGGCCTATCTGACACTTAAAAGTGGTGGAAAGTCAGTTACTCAGCATTCCTGTTATGTATATCAGTTGGAAACCTGCACTAAAGTTGATTTAAGTGTCATATTATAAAATAAAAGACCTCAGGAGTTTGCAAGAGAGAAAAGACAAGGGGAGTTCAAAGCTATAAGTAGTTTTAAGAAAGAGACTGTCTACTGGTGGAGTTTTAGGAGAGGGACTTACTATCTATTACACTCATCTATTATACTGTTAAGGGTTTATTCATTCATTTATTCATTCATTCATGAATAAAAACCAAGCACTGTACTAAAAGTCAATGATGCTGCCTTGAGTTGTTAACTATTTATGTCTCCAAAACATGATTGTAAGCCCCCAGGCTTACTGCATGATATAGACCCCATGGAGGTAAGACCCATAGGGCTATTAATTAATGTGTTAGCAATTAAAGCCATTGCAAGGATAAAGAACTTCCAACCATTCTTTGGTGCTGCCACCTCAGTAGTTTTTGGTGTGCCCACTACAACCACTACCTCAAAAAGAACTGTCCAGAGTGAAATGAGGTGAAAAAGGAGAGAAAACGTCAGAGCTTAAATGCAATAGACTACACAGGCCAGCAGAATTCAGTACTGCACTGTGCATTTAGGGAAACAACATATACTTCATGAGAGCAGGGAGCATTCCTCAGGTTACAAAAAGTTGACTTTGGACACTGATCAAAAGAAGATGCTTCACTTGATGTGTTAATATTTCTACTGACTTCATACATAATAATACACACACACACACTCACACAAGCTGTCTCAAGAAATCCTCACTATAGACATATGTGAAATCTTTTGAAGTAATGATAGTTAAGATTTAATAGTGCTTAAGGTTCCATTACTGTTTTCATTTTACAGATGAGGAAACTGAGGCACAGGGCAGCTGTGCATTGCTGAAGATCACAAAGCAAGTAAATGGTGGCACTAATGTCTGAACCCAGGCAGACAGGCATCAAAATCCACACTCTAACTACTACACTGCCCTTCCTCTGACATGATGAGTCTAATTTATGTATTGAAAACTTAGCATATGTTATTTAATTTAACTTTTGAACTCTTTGTTGTATATATTTTTTAAAGAAAGACAAAATCGAGGTCAGAGAAAAATTGCTTTCTTTTTTTTCTGCAATCACATAGTCAAAAAGTGGCAAAACTTGGATTTGTATGAACCCATTTTGCTCCCTGTTCTGGAAGCTTAGGTTTTACCAATCTGGGTCTAGTTCAGATTCTCCTTTCCTTAAGAAATGTTGAAATCATAGATTTAAACTCCCTAAGCAGGAAGGGATGTAAGCAGTCTTCCACCCTCAGCCTCTCCTTTGACAGATGGAAAGAATGAGACTGAGAAGGTCTTGCCAAGGCCACCAACCTACTAATGTGAATCTAGGATTAACTTCATTTTTTTTTTACAGCAAATCCAGAAATCCTTATAATTTCATTATGTAAATATTGGATTAGGTCTTCCTTTTTCAGAGGGATAGTATGAGGATTAAATAAAAGCATTTGAAAGGAGCTATCACTGTTGCTGGCATAAGGCAGACATACAAAAATAATAGTTTATATCTTAGCACTCACTTATATCATAATGAAAAGTAGGTAAAGTATTTAAAACCTAATCTCTGCTGAGATTTTGGTCCTGTCTTTCTCACAATTTTCTGACATCCTTTGGCAGGAATTTGACCTTCAATTCACACATCACGAAAGTATGGAAATTGAACCTGAGCATTTCAATCTCTGCTCAACAGAGGAAGTGGCTGGGGAATGGAGAGAGAAAAGAGAAGATAGAATGTGATGAGAGCTTTAGGTGTCTGTCTTTACTCAAATTTCAATTTTCAATCTGCTTTCTAATTTGTACATATGTGCTTTATATACAAGATTTGCAAAGCATTTGGTTTCTCTGCTGCTTTGTTGTTTTCATTTGGCTTCAGATAATTTCAATGTATATTCCATAATATTAAAAATGACAACACCCTTATTTCCAATACCCTATTTTTGCCTCATTGGAGAATAATTATTCTCTCTAGCTTCCAGCCTCATGCTCAATAGGCTCATTCTCTCCTCCATTAAGCTATGTTTGATCACAAGATAGACCTGGATCACTGAAATCTACTTTGATAAACTTTCAGCCCATGGCTCACTGCTTCACATCTGAAATTTACACAAGTTATAATTTTAGTCTTCTTATTCCCAATGTTGTTTTTTCACCTTTTCATTCTTTCTCTGGGAATTCTATCTTGACTAAAGTGTTTAAGTTTTAGTTGGTCTTCTTTCTTGCAGTATGGTATGAAGTCATAAATTTAGCAAAACAGTCCCTGATTTTTTAACTTCTTGTGTCACTTCTCCCCCCATTTCATTAGGATGAAATCAAAAACATGTTCCCTCTTTCTTTACATGTTCAAACTCTGATAAATCCAAGACTGTCTTTTTGAGTGGGTGTTTGCAGTATGTTTGACAAAAGATCTGATTGATTCTTTCACTGATATTTACTTTTACTCTGACAAGATAATTAACTAATCAACTTAATGAATTCTACAGTTACAAAAAAGCTGAACTATAATAGAGTTTGTCAGGGTGCCTTCAAAATAGTCCTGATCCTGACAGTGACCCTTTTCATGGCTTCCTTCACCTCCCTGTTACGAAGGGTATATATAATGGGATTGAGGAAAGGAGTAAAAAGAGCATATACCAAAGCAATACATTTCTCCATGCCCTCCAGGTGAATCCTAGGTGAGCCCACATAAACTGTAAAGGCAGAAGTATAAAAGAGTGCCACTACAGTCATATGGGAGGAACAGGTGGAGAAAGCCTTTGCACGGCTGGCAGTTGAGGGCAGTTTCACTACTGCTCTCAGGATAGCCCCATAGAGCCCCAAAATGAACAAAAAGTTGCACCCAGTGGCCACTCCAATCACTGTCCCATGGACCTGAGCATACCAGCTTGTGTCCACACATGCCAATTGTAATAGTGGTGCCAGATCACAAAAGTAATGGGCTACCTCTTTCAAACAGAAAGGCAGAGTGGCTGTGAGGCTAGCAGGTACAAGTGCAGCTGAGAAGCCAGCAACCCAAGTAGCCCCTGCTAGCCATAACTGTAACTTTCTGCTCATGAGAGCATGATAGTGGAGTGGGTGACAGATGGCAAGGTAGCGATCCAGAGCCATGACACCCAACAGATAGCACTCAGTCATGCCTAATGAATGGAAGACATACAGCTGGATGAAGCACACAGCTGCTGAGATGGCTGAACATCCATGGAGCAAGGTATGCAGCAGTGTGGGCACTGTGGTGTTGACATACCAGAATTCCAAGAAGGAGAGGACACTGATAAAGAAGTACATCGGTGTGAAAAGTCCAGAATCTGCTCGAACCAGGATGATAATGAACAAGTTTCCTACTAGGGTGAGGAGATAGATGCACAGAATCCCCAAGAATGCAAGAGGCTGTAGGGTTCCAGTGGTAGTAAAACCAGCAAGGATGAACACTTGAGTCCATGTGTTATTGACATGATCCATATTCCTGAGAACAAGGCACAAAGATAAAATAACTACTACTTCTGTATTTTTCTTCTATTCAGAAATGTTTTCTAGTTCTAAGAACACTGAATGTGAACACCTAAAAGAAACGTGGATATTATCTCACCAATGCTTCCATTTTGTAAGAGAAGAACTACCACATTAAAGGTAGAATAATTGAAATCATATCCTAGAATCTGCTATCGACAAGGCTGGAACTAGAAATCAAGAATCCTGATCACAGTTATTTTTTTATATATTATGATATTAGGTTCTAGATGGATTTCTTTTCTACTCAGCCATTAGTAAAAAAGAGAGAGAGGAAAATTCCTACCTCTATCTTTCCTATAGTTTCTAATGGTAAAATAAAAGCTATACTTGGTTCTGGAGAAAGGATGATATTCTTTCTTTAAAACTGAATCTTGAGGCATCTTTCAGGAACCCCATTAATAGTTTATAGAGTTCTCATGAGGACTAGAAGAAGAAAAGATGGGGAAAAAAAGAAATGCAGAAGCTCTAAGAAGTGTCCCTGATATCACAGGTGCATGATGCCCGAAGATAATTTATTTCAGTAGACACATTATGCCTTTGAATATATGATTATTGAATGAGACGTGCACAAGGAATTCTCACAAAGGAAAATCATGAGGTCAGAACCTCCTGGTAGTTTTTTTTTTTAAGAGCCTTACTTAAGTCAGGAATTTGTGAACTTGCTCTGTCTAACTGGCAATGCACACTGGGCTAAGCAACTTCTCCTCACATAACCTCAGCTTCTCTAAAATAAAAAGTTTTGAACAGAAGTTTTCTAAGATCTATGATACAGATAATTTACGGTTTCCTAAAGTCACTGAAAAATGTCAGTGGGTTATGGAGGACATCCATACCTTTGTCCCTCGAGTTTTCCTCCAACATTCTAATAGATCTCAATTAAGAAAGCTCAAAATCCTTTCTTTGTCCTCTTCTTCAGCTACTCTCATTTATATTGTAGCATTCCTGCCTACTGTTCTGTTGGCATTTAGACTTGTAGCTTCTTATTCAGTGTCACATCTACTTTCAATATACTTCCCTCTTTATATTTCATGTTCCTTCAAATGTTGGTCTCCTAGGGGCTTCTTGCTGTGTGTTCGCTGAGATTGCTGGGCGTGACTATTTCTCAGTATCTATTCCCCCGGGAAAAGATGTTGCATACAAAAAAGTGAAGGCATTCAGCTCTATTTCTCAAATGATTTTGTTCAACTGTATAACTCTGATTGTTGGGCTCTGCGATCCAATCTCAGGGACATTGTTTCCTCTGGGTCACTAGAACTTTCTGCAAGTTTCACATAGCTTTGCATGGGGAGAGACAACCCATCATGCATAATGTTGTGCACACATGGAGAGTACTACCTTAAGAACTCTATAACTGAGTACCATCTTTTAAAAAGTCTCCATGCAAGGAGATTTTTCAATCAGCTTCATTTCTACTCAACTCCTAGATTCTACTTTATCTGGAACACCTGACCCTTCTCCAGGATGGATGTTTATAATTGCCATTTGATAAATTGCTTCATTCCTCAGAGTTCCTAACACCAAACACCTCTAATTCCAGTCTTGTTTATTGATCAGTAAGATTCTGAGACAGACTTTCCCCATGCTTTGTAGTGCCCAACTGTGTATCATCATGGTTTCTCATTAAAAGCATATTAAACGGCTGTGGGTTTACCTTCAAAAAGTAATGAATTTGACACAAATATGTTTTTCTAAAAGGCTTATACATGAACCCAAATCAGTGCAAAAAAGTATGATAAAGATTTAGCATTGGATATAAATTAGGAGTGAGGAGTTTGGGTTAAAAGTAGCGTGAATACAGAATACTTAAAATGTTCCATGTTTAGGATTTTCTTGGCTGAGAAAAATATTTATTTTCTTCTCTTATAATCCCCCAAATGTAGAGCATGCTCACTTAAAATTTATTTTGAAATAGAAATGGAGCAAGAGAAAAGAATAAGTTCTGATATCTTAGTCAAGAAAATCATGACTTAGAAAAAGAGGCAATTAAGAATACCTGTTTTGCAGTAAAGTGAAGAAAGTGGTATTTCAAAAGTGTCAAAATTTAACAATATGATTGTTGATATCTGAAAAAAGCCTGTTATAGGAAATGATTAGAAAAGTAGATAAATAAATGTTTTGAATTACTTTTATGTGATTTTTTATTCTTCTAAATATTATAAACATATTCATTTTTTATTTTTATTAAATTTATTACATTGGTTAATAAAATTATATAGGATTCAAGTGTACAATTTAATAATATATCACATGTATATTGCATTGTATGTTCACCAATCAAAGTCATATCTCTTTCCATCACCATATATTTGACCCCTTTTACCCTTACATATCTCCCCCTCTCTTTTCCTCTGATAACCGCATAATGTTGTCTGTGGCTATAAGTTTTTATTTGTTCATCTTATTGTTTGTTGCTTTTAGTTTTATATTTCAAATATAAGTGAAATCATATGGTTCTCAAGTTTCATTAAGCCTTATTTCACATAGCATGATAATCTCAAGATTCATCTATGTTTTTGCAAATGACAGTATTTCATCTTTTCTTATGGCTGAGCAATATTCCATTGTATATATGTACTGCATAATTTTTATCCAATCATATATCAAAGGACACCAGTTATTTTCATATCTTTGTCACAATGAATAATGCTGCAATAAATATTGGGGTGCATATATCTTTAAAACTAAACTTCAATTTTTTTAATTATTATTTTTGGAGTAGATACCCAGAAGAGAAATTGCTGGGTCATATAGTAATTCTATTATTAATTTTACTGTTTCCCATAATGGCTGTACCAATTTACACTTTTACAAGCATTGTTTGAGGGTTATTTTTTTCCCAAAATCTTTCCAACACTTGTTCTTACTTTACCTGTTGATAATAGCCATGCTTACAAGTGTGAGTGGTAGCTCATTGTGGTTTTGATTTGCATTTTCCTAATAGCTAGGTGAATTTCAGCATCTTTTTATGTCTGTTGGCTATTTGTTTATCTTCTTGTCTTTTCATGCCCTCTGCCCATTTTTTAATAGAATTGCTTGTTTTGTTGTTGTCACTGTTGAGTTGCATAAGTTCTTTATATGTTTTGGATATTAGCTTCTAATCAAAGATGTTGTTTGCAAACATCTTTTTTCATTGGATTTGTTGCCTCTGTTTTGTTGATGGTTTCTTTTTCCATGTGAAAGGAAGCTTTTTAGTTTGATATAGTTCTATTCGTTTATTTTTACTTATATTTCCCTTAACTTTGAGGTCCATGAGTTTAGTACTTGTGCTTTCTTCTATGCAATGTATTGTTTCAGGTCATATTTAGATCTTTAATTCATTTTGAGTTAGTTTTGATGTATGGTGACAGATAGCAGTCTAGTTTCATTCTTTTACATGTGGCTTTCCAATTTTCCCAGAACCATTTATTGAAGAGGCTTTCATTTCTACTCTATATTTTTGGCTTTTTGCTAAAAATTATTTGTCCATATATATGTGATTTACTTCTGGGCTCTCAATTCTGTTCCATTGGTCTGTGTGTCTGTTTTTCTGCCAATACAATGCTGTTTTGATTATCATCACTTTGTAGTATAATGCGAGACAGGTACATCAGAACTCCCTCCCACCCTCCCTGAGGGTTACTTTGGCTATTTTTTGCCTTTTGATATTCCATACAAATCTTATGATTTTTTTTTGTTTTATTTCATTTAAAAATGACATTGGGATTTTTCTGGGGTTTGCATTAAATCTTTATATTGCTTTGGGTAGTATGAGTCATTTTAATGGTTTTTCTTCCAATTGATGAACTCAAAATATCTTTCTAATTTTTTGTATATTTCCATTTTTAAAATAATGCCTTATAGTTTTCAATGTATAGGTCCTTCATATGTTTAAGGCTATTTATAGGTCTTTTATTCTTTTTGTTGAAATTACTAAAAGAATAATTTTTCTATCATTTTTCCCTGAAATTTTACTGTTAGTGTATAGAAACACAATGAATTTTTGTACATTTATTTTGTATTCTGCAAGTTTACTGTATTTATTTTTTTTAATTTTTTTTGGTGGATTCTTTAGGGTTTTATACATAATATTGTTTTCCAGGAAAACAAATGTGATCCAAAAGTTAGAAAATATGTTATCAAAAGTATCTTAAATAATATGAGATGAGAAATCACAATGATTCTGTCATTTATTCATTAAATATATTTATTAATTACTTTTTATTTTCCACACTCATACTATGGAAAATATGAGATGCATAAAACATAATTTCTTTCTTCAAAATGTTTAAATTGGAGTGGGGGAGACATTTAAAATACCCACAGGGCACGGAAACATATAAAAATATATTCAACCTAACTTATAATGAGATGTATCCAACCTAACTCATGATGAGATATATGCAAATTCAAATAAATTGAGATACTTTCCTCATCTTTATATCCACAAAGATACAAAATAACAAAACACAATTTGTTGGCATAGTTACAGAGAAAAATGCCTTTTAATACATTGTTTATAAGAGTATAAGATAGCATAAAAATTAGGAAGAAATTTAAGCAATAATTATGCATTCTACATATTCACTTGAGCCCAGCAGTCACACTCCTAAGAATTAATCATTTAGCTATGTATGTGCACATACACCAAAGAATGTATACACAAAGTTATTCATTGCAATTCTGTTTGTAATTACAAGACTGGAAGCAACACATTAGCCCTTCAATAAGGAACAGTTGAATTAAACACACAGTGGAACAGCATGGAGCTGTTTTCCAAAATTCAATTCCTATAGTGATATAAAATGATCTCCAGAGACCATATAAGAATATTCATAATTACTTGCTTTTGAATAAAGAAAACTACAGGGTTATAAGAAATACCAATGAAAGTTGTTTCTTACTGTGGGAATAAGGGTTGGCTAGGTTGGAGAAATACTCTTCTACATATATAATTCATAAATTATTTTGAGTTTTAAAACAATGAAGGTATATTACCTAGTAAAAAATATGTTTGGAAGATCTTTGGAAACATGGCAGAGTAAGAGATGTCTCCAGATCTCTCCCCTTGAAACAGTAAGCTGAACATCTCATACTCAACAATAAACACCCAAACTGCACACCAACACATCTGAGTGTGGGATCTGTGCATAAGAGCTACAACAGCTCAAAACCCCGGATGTTGGGTGGTGTGCTGTGAGGAATAATAATTAAAAAAAAAAAGCCTGCCTGTTGCAGCAGCCAGAACACCCCACAGAAGGAAAAGGAGAGGTGAAGTTGTGGGAACTTCCCTGAACAGCCCTGCCTGGGTCTGCTGAGAGCTGCTGCACTGAGTGGAAGGAACCATATATCAGGAGAGAAGACGGAAAAGTAGGCAGGACTACAAAAAAATAACAGTTGATTTTTACCAACCCTGTCTGCAAAGCTGAGGCTGAGTCACGTCCTCAAATCCAACTGAGAAGGCTTCTCCCCACATTGCCTTAGAAACCAATAACAGCAGAATCACGGGGGAATCTGAGCAAACTCTGCCCAGACTGTCACTAATACTGATGGGGTTTGAAACTGAAAGTAGTAAGCATGATTAAATATCTACAAGAATTTTTTAATGGCATTTTAAGGATTGATACAAGGCAGAGATCCAAGAGGCTTAGACGTCATCTACTGAAAACTGAAAGAAAAGTTCCTTCTTGCAGCAGGCTAAAGAGAGACTCTTATAAAATAAATGTTCTTCTACAAAAACAACAGAATACATTTTCATTAATTCCCAGAGAGATAAATAGTCTATTAAACACCATGAAAAACCAAGGTGAACGGGCATCTCAGAGAGAAAGAGAAAAATCTCCAGAAAAAAAGCTTGCAGACATAGATATGTGCAACTTAAACAACAGAATTCAGGATGGTACTTCAATTCCAAAACAAGTCATATTAACAATTTCAGAAATTTAAAAAAAAAACAATTAGAAGAGCAGAGCAAGGAGATTGAAACCCGCAGGAAGAACATAATAGACATCCTGGAGATAAAGGAAAAACACACACATACAGACTGCAAGAGTTGAAAAATGAAATGTCAAGTTTGGGAAATAGAGCCAATCAAATGGAGGAAAGACTCAGTGATATCAAAGACAGAAATCTAGAAATTAACCAGAAAAAAAGAGAAACCAAAAATTAAAAATTAATGAAAGAGAAATTTAAGAACTAGCTGATACCGTCAAGAGAGAAAACATAAGAATTTACAGAGCCTTCCATCCCAAAACAGCTACTTATAGATTCTTCTCTAGTGAACATGGAACATTTTCAGGGATCGACCACATACTGGGACACATAATTAGCCTCAACAAACATAAGAGGGTTGCAATCATACCAGCCTTATTCTCAGAATATAATGATTTGAAACGAGATCATCTGCAGAAATAAATCGGGAAGGACCACAAATACATTGAGATTAACCAACATGCTACTGAAAAATAACTGGGTCACAGAAGAAATCAAAAGAGAGATCAAAAGATACACAGAAACAAATGATAATGATATTACAACATATCAAAACTTTTGGGACAGGACAAAAATGGCATAGAGAAAAGTTCATATCATCTCAGGCCTATCTCCAAAAAACATAAAAAATGAAAAAAATAAGACTGAGCCCAAATAAATAACCTAACTCTTCACCTAAAACAAACAAACAAACAAACAAACAAACAAACAAACACACTAGAGGAGAAAGAAGGAATGATGTCTAAAGTCAGCAGAAAAGAAATCATCAAAATTAGAACAGAAAAAATAAAATCTAAAAGAAAAATACAATATAAAAATAAATACAATGAAGAGCTTGTTCTTTGAAAGCTTAATAAAATTGACAAACCCATGGCTAGACTAAGTAAGAAGAAAAGAAAAAGGGCACAAATAACCAAATCAGGGATGAAAGAAGAGAAATACAGCTGATATTGCAGAAATAAAAAGAATCATATAAAAATACTATGAAAAAGCACATACTACCAAATTTAATAACCTAATAGAAATGGACCTGCACTTAGAAAAATACAATCTTCCTTGACTGAATCAGGAAGATCTGAAAAATCTAAATAGACTGATCAGCAGTATGGATATTGAAGCAATCATCAAAACTTACCAAAAAGTAAAAGTGCAGGATCAGTGAAGCCCACCAGCAAATTCTACCAAATATTCAAAGAAGATTTAATAACTATTTTCTCCAATTCTAAAAATTCAAAAGGAGGCAATGCTTCACGACACATTTTATGAGGCCAATATTACCCTGATACCAAAACCCAGTAAAGATAAAACACACACACAAAAAAAACCTACAGACCAATATTTCTCATGAACACAGATGCAAAAATCCTAACTAAGATACTAGGAAACGGAATACAGCAATGTGTTGAAAAGATTATACAACAAGATTGAATGGGCTTCATCCCAGAGGCACAGGGATGGTTCAACATATGCAAATCCATTAATGTGATATACTACATAAACAACTTAAAACGTAAAAATCATTTGATCATATAAATAGATGTAAAAAAGCCTTTGACAAGATACAACATCCATTTATGATCAAAACACTTAAAATTAGTATAGAAGGAAAGTATCTTAACATAATAAAGGCCATATATGACAAACCCTCAGCCAACATTATAGTTAATGGTGAAAAAAAATAGAACCTTCCCTCTAAGATCAGGAACAAGCCAAGACTATCCACTATCACCACTGTTATTCAGGATAACATTGGAGGTCATAATGAGTTCAATCCGACAAGAGAAAGATATAAAAAGGATCCAAATAACAAATGAAGGAGTCAAAATGTCACTGTTTGTGGATGACTTGATTCTCTATATAGATAATTCTAAAGACTCCACAAAGACACTACTAGAAACAATAAACAAATACAATAAAGACTCTGTATACAAAATCGATGTTCAAAAATCCATAGCATTCCTATACTCTAATAATGAAGTGTCAGAAAATGAAGTGGAAAAATAATTCTTTTTTTGCAATTGTAACAAAAAAAAAAAATAAATAAACTACCTAGGAATAAATTTAACAAAACAAGTCAAAGACCTATATAATGAAAACTATAAGACCTTACTAAAAGAAATCAAAGAAGACACAAAGGAATGGAAAGATATTTCATGTTCTTGGATTAGAAGAATCAACAAAGTTAAAATGACCATATTACCTAAAGCATTATACACATTTAATACATTCTCCATCAAAATCCCATAGGCATTTTTTAAATAAATAGAACAATAAATTATCAGATTCATATGGAAGCATTAAAGACCCCAAACTGCCAACCAAAATCATCCTGAGACAAAAGAACGAGGCTGGAAGCATCACTCTATCTAACTTCAAATTATACTACAAAGTGATGGTAATCAAAACGGCGTGGTATTGGCAGGAAAACAGACACATGGACAAGAGGAGCAGAATCGAGACTCCAGAAGTAATCTCATATTTATATAGGCAAATAATTTTCAACAGAAAAGCCAAAAATATACAATGAGAAAGGATACCTTTTTCAAAAAATGGTGCTGGGAAAACTGGTAAACCACCTGCAAAAGAATGAAACTAGACTGTTGTCTATCACCACACACCAAAATTAACTCAGAATGAAATAAGGATCTGAATATAAAACCAGAATCAACAAAATGCACATAAGAAAACATAAAAAATTAAACTCAAGAACCTTGGACTTAAAGAGGATTTTATGAATTTGACCTCAAATGCAAGGGAAGTAACAGCAAAAATAAATAAATGGGACTATATCAAACTAAAAAACTTCTCAGCAAAAAAAAAAAAAAATGGCAACAAGGCAATGGGACAACCTTCCAATTGAGAAAATATATTTGCAAGCAACACCTCTAATAAGGGCGTATATCCAAATATACAAAGAACTCATACGACTCAATAAAAGCACAAAACAAAACAAAACAAAACAAAACCCAAATGATCCAATCAAAAATGGGCAGAAGACCTGAACAGAAATTTCTCCCTAGAGGAGAAATTTGTTGGCCAACAAATATATGAAAAAAGATGCTCAATATCGCTAGCTATTAGGAAAATGCAAATCAAAACCACAATGAGATACCATCTCACATCTGTTGGAATAGCTATAATCAAAAGAACAAGTAATAACAAATGTGGGTGAAGATGCGGAGAAAAAGAAACCCTCATACATTGCTGGTGGGACAGCAAATTGGTACAGCCACTACAGAAAAGAGTATGGAGTTTCCTCAAAAACTGAGAATTGATTTACTATATGATCCAGCAATATCTCTACTAGGTATTTACCTCAAAGACTTGAAAACTCATATCCAAAAAGATATTTGCACACCGATGTTCATAGCAGCTTTATTTAGAGTGTCCAGGAAATGGAGGCAACTGAAGTATTTTATGATAGATGATTGACTAAAGAAGCTGTAGTGTGTATACACACACACACATACACACAATGGAATATTACTCCACCATAAGAAGAGATAAAATACTGCCATTTGCAACAACATGGATGGAACTCGAGATAGTCATGCTAAGTGAAATAAGCCAGACAGAAAAAGTTGAAAGTCACATAATATCACTTATATGTGAGATATAAACGTTAAAGCAACAAATGAACAGGACAATCAAACAGAGACTCATGGACATGGACTGGTAGTTACTAGTGGGGTGGGGGATGAGGGGAAAGGTGGACAGGCTAAAGGGGGTCAAATATAAGGGGAGGGTAAAGTGGCTAAACGGGATCAAATATATTGTAGTTGAAGGAAATTGGACTTTAGGTGGCAAACACAAAATAGAATATACAGATGTCAAATGATAATGTACACCTGAAAATTATATTAACCAATATTACCCAATAAACTTAATTAAAAAAATATGTATGACTTTGGGTGGTGAACACACAAGGCAAAATACAGGTGATGTATTATTCAATTGTACACTAGAAACCTATATAATCTTAATCAATGCAACCTTAATAAATTTAATTAAAAATAAATAAACAAAATTATTATGTTTATTTTTAAAGCCCATGTCAATATATTGACAGAGTGCATTTACATATCCTGGTTTGCTCAAGTGTGTTTCAGTTAATGCTTGTTTTCCCAGAATAATTATGAATACTGCCTTGCTTCATTCTTTCTTTTTTCTCCTGGTATTTTTTTTTGATAATTTTCATTTTTCAATTACAGTGACATACAATATTATATTAGTTTCAGGTGTACAACATAGTGATTAGACATTTATATAACTTACAAAGTGATCACCCCAACAAATCTAGTACCTACCTGACACCATAAATAGTTACTACAATATTATTGATCGTATTCCTTATGCTATACTCTACATCTCAATGACTATTTTATAATTACCAATTTGCACTTCTTAAGCTCTTCTCCTTTTCCATCAATCCTCTAATTCCTCTTCCATCCGGAAATCATCTAACTGTTTTCTGTATGTGTGAGTTTGTTTCTGTTTTTTGTTTATTTCATTCTTTGGATTCTACATATAAGTGAAATTGTATAGTATTTGTGTTCCTCTATCTTCACTCAGCAAAGATTTTATTCTTTTTTATGGCTAATATTCTGCTGTGTATATATGCACCACCTCTTCTTTTTTGAAGAAAAAATAATTAATTAATTTTTTATGGTGACATTGGTTACCAAATCCAATACGTTTCAGCTGTACACTTGAACAGTAAACATACACACACACATGTATATGTACACATATATATATATACATGTGTGTACACACACACACACACACACACACACTGTGTGTTCACCTCCCATAGTTAGATTTCTTTCTATCACCACATATTTGACCCCCTTTAACTCATCTACCTCCCCGCTTCTCTCCCACCCCTTAC
The DNA here is from genome assembly GCA_030015415.1 of Cynopterus sphinx. Lineage (NCBI taxonomy): Eukaryota > Metazoa > Chordata > Mammalia > Chiroptera > Pteropodidae > Cynopterus > Cynopterus sphinx. The sequence continues at coordinate 22,891,859 of CM057392.1, read as the reverse complement.
TTTGTGGTAACGATTAGTCTATAGTCAATGTACATGAGTCTCTATATTTTTTGTCCTGTTCATTTATTGCTTTTTTGTTTAAATCCCACATATAACTGTGTTTGGGACTCTGTGTTTGTCAGATTTGTATGTCTATTTCTTTCACCAGGTTAGGGAAGTTTTCTGTCATTATCTCTTGAAATGGTTTTTGCTTTATTGCTCTCTCTCTCTTCTGGTAACCCTATGATGCAAATGTTTGTGCATTTCATGTTATCCTAGATGACTCTTTAACTTTTCTTATTTTTTAGATATTTTTTTTGTTGTCATTCAGATTTAGTGTTTTCTGGTACTTTATTTGCTCCTTTGCTGGAGTTGAGTGGAGTTTAGAGGAATTTCTAGGACCCCAGTAGCACTCTGTTTCACTCAGCTACCATAGTTGCTGCTTTTCACAGCCAGAAGTTATGGGTCCTTCTCCCCCTCAGCACTGGAGTCCTGGACTGGGGATCCCAGTGTGAGACTGGACCCCTCATTCTTCAGGAGAAACCTCTAAAACTGAGATATCTCTACAAATTTTTAACTGCCACATGTAAATGCGAAACTAGCTCCTTTGGCATCTCTGCTTCTAGTAAAAGTCTCAACATAACTTCTTCTATATATCTCTAGTTATAGGACTTTTCTGTTCAGCTAGACTTTAAGAAAATCTCTATAGTGATCTGTAGTTTAATTGTAATTTTAATATGGTAGTAGAAGGATATGTCTGGATATGTCCTTTGTTTAATGTTAATACTTTGGTGGTGCCTCAGCATGCTCTTAGTCTTCACATTGACTAATGTAGTTATGACTAGAGGCACTGCTATACCATCACACTTCAGCTGAGCACTCACTGGTCTAGATGATCTGTAACTATCTCATCATTATCACTTCATTCTTAAAAATATTTTAGCTTCAATTAGATGACAAGCTATATAAATACCATGGGTGATAGAATGTTAGCTTTATTTCTACTTTAGAATTTGTGATCTCAATATATATGTATATAAGCATATATATTAATTTTGAATATGTATATATACATATGTATATTAATCTAGATAAAGAGGAATAAGTTAAGTAAGTGTGTGTATATATATATAATATATATTTTATTCATCTAAAAAAGTTTGTATTATGGATATATTTATATGTAATACTGTTTTATCAGAGACAAATGTGGTTCAACAATTAGAAAAGGTGTTATCAAAATAGCTTATGTAATATGAAAGGGTAAATCACAGTGATTGTGATATATATATATATATATATATATATATATATACACATATATATGTATATATATACATATATATCTATCAATCAGTTATTATATGAAGTATATAAGTATAAGTTATTACACTTAACAGATATATAGATATAAGTATGTATATATAATATATGTAATATATATTATATATAATATATACTATGTACTTCTCTTATTTCCATCCTAGACTGACAAAACTAATGTCAACATGGAAGAAGAAATGAGCCAAAGAGTTGGCTCTGAGACATCCACCACAATGTCATGTTAAAGCATTGCATTTTTTTTGACATCATAACCAAAGAAAAAAATAATAATATTTGTATGACACACTAAAGTAAACAGAAAGGCTGCTTGCTGACAAATGCAATCATTCCAGAAGCCATAGATCCCTCAGGTTGTATCTTATCACTCAAGTGGGGAGATGCAGGGCTATCAGTAATTCAGCTTACCTAATATCTATAGTTGTTGAAAAGCTCTGGTTTTAGAAAGATCTGAAGGGAAAGATCTCAGAAGGTTTTAGAGAATTACAGATGTGAAGTAAAAAGAGAGGTGAGTCTGGAGCACAAAACTGATCTAAAAAAGGGGGGCTAAGGAATGACACCTGGTGGATTTATAGGAAGGGTGCTTAATCTTTATTGCCCTCATTTTATCCTTAGTAGTCTAATCATTAATTCATTAATTTGTTCATTTATTCATAAATGAGTGAATATACTCAACTCCATACTAGAAATCAGTAATGAGATATGTGCTTCCTTGAGTTGTTAGATAACTACTGGTGTCTCCACAAGATTACAAGCGCTAAGGCTCAGCACACAGAATTGATTTATATAACCCAAGAATTTGCCAGTGATTTTTTTTTTTGGACTGCTACCAGGGAATGTGCTAGCAAGTAGTATTTCGTTGTCCCCTGACAACCCCTCAATAAAAACAATTTGAAATAATCATAATTATAACAAGAAGAATAAGAAAGAAAAGAATAGGGCTCAAAAAACCATGCATTGTGGGTAGTATAAAATTCACCAGGGCACAGAAAAATACCCAGAATGTTCTAGTATGACTTTCAACAAATAGCCCTAAGGAAAATGTTTGATTGGGAGTATTACCAATCCTATCCACTGACATATGACAAAATTGAGAGGTATGCTTAAAACTAGTTATGCTCAAAAAAAAAAAATCCCACTGCAGAAACATATGTGGCAAATTGGAAATAATAATGACTATTTATACGTTATGCTTATTATTCTGTTTTACATGTGTAAAATAATTTGACCCTATCACCAAAATACTTTGATAAATGTTATTCTCCCCCCACCCCACACACATTTTATAGATGAGAAATAAAAGAACAGAGAGATTAAGTACATTGTCCAAGGTCATGCCTAACAAAAGTGGTAGAGGTAATGATTAAATCCAGGGAGACAGGTTTGAAAGTTGCTTTATCAACCACTACATAGCCCTGCTTCTGGAATAGTAAGGCTTTTGTTATTTATGGAGTACTTCTTAAGAGCCAAGGAATGTTTCATGAAAATTATTACAATTTTTTTTTTAATATGAGCAAATGGCTGCTCAGAAGAAGTTAATTTTTTTTACTCATAATTATATAGCAAAAAGTGGTAACACTGGGATTTGGACTAACTCCTATTTTCCTCTGTTCTGGATATTCAGATTTTACCCATTTAGGTATAGTTCAGATCCTGTTTTCCTCAAGAAATGTTTCAGTCATGGAATCAAAACTGCCTAATCAAGAAGAAATGTGAGCAGTCATCCATCCCAAGTCTTTCATTTGGCAGACAGAGAGAATGAGCTGAGGAAGTCTTATAAAGGTCACTCGTTCACTGGAGTGTATCTAATGTTGAATCCATGCCTGTTTACTATAAATTTAATGATCTTTCTATTTATATTTTATGAAAATGAAATTAAAAACAATTTTGAGCATCATGACCCAAGCAGTGACCTTTCTTTGCCATGTTCCAGTCCTGTCTTTGTTACTAATGAATTCTGTAACCTTGGCAGATCATGTCACCTCCTTTGCCCTCAATTCACTCATTTGAAAAGTCAGAATACTAAACTAAATCATCTCATCAGAGGAACTAGTTGAAGAGCCAGGGAGGAAAAGAGGACACAGAGAGCAGCCAGGGCTTTGGGTCTCCATATTTACTTACCATACCAGTCTGTGTTCTACTTTGTACTTACCTGCTCTATATGTTGTGGTTCTAATGCTGTGTTTGTTTGAAAAATATAGAATTAGATAATTTTTTGAGTGTTGTCTCTGGTACTTCAAGAAATTTAGATCTGCTTCTTGCTAGTATTTTGCAGCAATTGCTGAACTAACATGAAGAAAGAAAAAACATTCCTAGTTTTAGGTTAACTGCCTACTAGTGGCAGACGCAGACAAGGGTTCATTCTGAACAGGTAATATTATTCAGTGTTCTTACTGAAAGTCAACAAGACTAGGGCTTCAGGCATATGGACTGATGTCCAGGAACCAAGGGCTGGATAATGGCCTAACTTAATTAAAAATTTCTACTACTGGTAAGGGGCAGAGATGATGGGGAAATCTTGATAGGGCCTGAGACCTCTCATATACTAATGCATCTTCTGTTTTTGCTATCTAATACAGAAACTGTGTACTTTAAGAGACTAAAGATTAGTAATTTTTTTGACCCTTTTACCTATATTTTTTAAAAATAAATTTATTTATTTAAATTAGTTTCAAGTATACAGTGCATTGGTTAGACATCTATAATTTTCATAAAGCCATCTCCCCAATTGTTTTTATTAAAACCAGATACCATAGACCAGGAAGGGTAAAATCAGGGTAATGATGAGCTCTAAAATTTTTTGAACCTATCATCTTTAACTGTATCTCCCATTATTCTTTCTTATATTCCTTCTTCTCCATTTATTCTGGACATTTACTAATTATTGAACAAATCTCTCTATCCTATGCTACTCCTTCTTTTAAAATGCCCTTCTCTGCCTCCCCTCACCTACGAGTGAATACTAGATCTGTCATTTTTTTCTGTGATCCTAGATTAGTCATATAGCCTTTCTGAGCCTGTTTTTCTCATATATCATTTTACATACCCACTTTAGTGGGTTCACAGATAGTATTACTGCTATTAGAACTAATATTTTGAAGGTAAACATATAGATATTAAATTAAATTACAGATGGCTGGTCAGAATGGACTAAAGGATTTGGTAATTTTGAATGTTATTTCATTTGATCTTAATAAGGGCTAGAAATCCACCTATTGATGCAGTCTCTGTTCTATAGACTCAGCTCCTAGAGCCTCAGTTCTCTACATGAAAAATAGAGATTAACTAACTATACATATCCTGTCCTGCCTTGCCTCAGTGGAGAGGCTCTGTTGAAATGTGAGAGTGCTTGGTTAGTATCAAAGAGCTATACCAATGTATGAGGCCTGTAGGAATTCTCTACATGAGAAGGAGTCCAGGCAACATGGGCACCTCTACTCAGGGGCCCAACAGCACAAGATGATCCTGGAAATCTTTCAACAATGTCCCAAACAAGTATTAAATATTTGTTTCCCTCCTTCTCAGTTAGATATTAGGCAGTTGTATTGAACTTTCATATACTTAGTCAATCCAAGTTTTTGTTTCAACTTCCCTTTGTTAAAGCAAAGGATTCTTGGAACAGTTGCTGAATTATTACTGCCATACGCAGTTTGTTCCAAGGATCTGAATGCCTAGATATCCCACAGGGAAACATCCAGCTAAGGGAATCCTCTCAGAAAACTTTTCTTCTGAGCATCTCAAGGGACTACAGCAAAGCACTAACAAGTTTGCTAATGGAAAGGCAAACAAACTGCGTAATTGAGCTGAGGAAGCCAAAGGGTGAGACAAGATGACTTTTCCCAGGAGGGAAGTGTGCCTATTTAATGAAGCACAGCCTCAACTTCAGTAATTATCAGTATTTTCTCTGCAGAGAGCTCCTCTTACCTAAGTTGTAGAGGAGGGAGCTTTGATGAGGCCCCAGTTTTCTCTTATTGCCTTCCTTGATTAATACTAATTGGAAACATGAGAATGTAGACCAGAATGAAAGCAGCTACAAAATATCATCCTTCTGGGAGTCCTTTCCCTTCCCAGCTTTACCTAAACCATACAGAAAACATTGTTCCTATATTCATAAGAGGCATGTAGAAATGTAGATTGTGAATCAGAATGCTTAAATTTAATCTATGTTCTGCCACTAATTAACCCTTACCCAGAATCAGTCATACTCTTCCTTGACATATATTTTTAAAATATATAATATATGGAGATTGAACTTTATGAATTACAGTTTAGTTGAACAGTAATTTTGTGAAATATAAAAAATGTTTTTTATTCTGATACGAGGGTAACAGAATCAAGTGTAGTACCCTCACTTCTGCTTTAAAAAAGTTTGTTTTTTTATTCTTATATTTTTATTTTTTTCAATTATATTGACATATAATAATATATTAGTTTCAGATATACAACACAGTGATTAGACATTTATAAGTTATATAAATCCAGTACCCTCAATAAATACAGTACCCATCTGGCACCATACATAATTATTACAATACTAATGACTATATTTTCATGCTATACTCTACATCCTTATAACCTGTGATTTAAACTCTGTGTCTGGTAAATTGCTTGTCTACATTTTGTTTAGTTCTTTTTCAGGAACTTTCTTCTGTACTTTTATTTGGAAAATGTTTCTTTGTCTCTGCATTTTTTCTGTGTCTGTTTCTGTGTATTCAATAGGGCTCCTAAGTCTCCTGGTCTTAGTAGTTTTATGTAGTTGGTATCCTTTGGGACTCAGTGGTTCAGTCTTCCCTGGTTACCTGTGTCACTTGTGCCACCTGTTGTAGTTAAGCTTTGGTTGCTCCTTGTACATCAATAGGAGTGATTGATACTTTGTGAGAATTGGCCAGTGAGGGGCTGACCTTGTGAAACATGATTTACTTTATCAGAGCTCTGGTGCCTGCCCAGTTTTCCCTTTTGGTATGTCCTCCTCAGATGTAGCCCTAGTTGGGCTGTGACCATGTCCAAAGATGGCCACCAGGTATGCTGGTCCAAGGGCCTCCTAAGTGGGTTCCAGCCCTAGGCCAAATTTAGCCATAACCTGTGAACTGACCAGAGGTGTGTCATTTGTAAGGATTATGTGTGCCCCCTGTTGTAGTTAAGCTTTTGTTGCCCAGAGCCATCTGGGAGGAGTCACAAAGCAATCTGCAAATGGCTAACACCTGTGCTGGGTTTAGAGTTGATTCAAGAGGCCAAGCTGAAAACTGAGGCTGGCTGCCACTGGTGCTTGGCTTGGGGCTGCTCAGCAAGAGGTATGGGTATGCTGAGGTCAGATGCTACTTATTTGGATTTATTGAACCTTTCAAAGATTTTAGAAAATTCTACAGCATGAGCAAAGACAGGCCATTTGTAAGGAAAAGCCTCTGGAAGTGGGTTGGATGGGCCTGCATGTTGTGAGGGGTGGAGTCTCAGAGAATCACCAGGGTGGGGCAACCAGTGTTAGCTAGTTGTTGATGACTCAGTTGTAGTGCCGGCCTGAGTCTCAATCCTGGTGTGGGGAGTGCTCAAGAAATGAACAATGACTTCTGCTGGTGCTTCTGTCTAGGAGAAAACTGCACCTTCAGCCATTACCCTAAAGTCCAACAATTTAGTTTCTTCCTGTATGTCCCTGGCACTCTTCAAGGCACTGCTCCAGAGCAAGAAGCCAGAGCAAGGAGTTCATCAGTAAGTCAAGAAAGTACTAAAATCTCAAACAAGTTTTAGTTCTGTGGAGGCACCAGCATTCCTTCAGAAGCCCTGAGACTACCAACATGCCAAAATGCATAATAGTGGTCAGAACTACTTCTGACACTGAATAGTTATCTTCAAAGATCTGAACTTTTCTTTTGACAAGGACCAAGCAGACCAGGATGCTTTTTTAGTTATAACCTGAAAGAGATCCGATCTGGAAACAAATGAGATCTGAACTAATGTATAACAGCCCTAATGAGCTATTGGTAAGAATCAGAAAATATGAAACAAAAAAATCTCTTCATCAAAGCCTGATTCAGAGAAGTTCAATTAATATTAATTTTATGTCTTCTTCCATTTTAGCAGTGCCTGAAATACTGAAATCTTTTATTTCTCTCTTTTTTATTAAAAATAATTTAATTACAGTTGACATAATAAAATATTAGTTTCATGTGTACAACACAGTGATTAGATATTTATATAATTATGAAGTGATCATTTTGATTAGCCTAGTACCCACCTGGCACCGCACATAGTAACCACAATATTGATGACTATATTCCCTATACTATACTTTATATGCCCATAACTATTTTGTAACTACCCATTTGTACTTTTTAATTTTTTCACCTATTCTGCTAAGCCCTCAACTTCCTCCCATTTGGCAATTACCAGTTTGTTCTTTATACTGATGAGTCTGTTTTCATTTTGATTGTTTTCTCTTTTTTTGTTGTTCTTTAGATTCCAAATGTACATGAAATCATATGTTATTTGTCTTTGTCTGACTAATTTCACTTAGCATAATACCCTTTAGGTTCATTCATAAAATTGTAAATGGTAAGATTTCATTTTTTATGACTGAGTAATATTCTATTGTATTAGTACCACATCTTCTTTATCTAATCATCGATTAATAAGTACTTAGGTTTCTCTCATATCTTAGATAATGTAAATAATGCTGCAATGAACATAGGAATGCATGTATCTTTTTATATTATTGTTTTGAATTTTTTAAAATTAATACCCAGAAGGGTAATTGCTGAGTCATAGGCAGTTCTATTTTTTTTTCTATTTTTAATTTTTTGAGGCACTGCCATATGGCTTTCCATAATGTCTGCAGCAATTTGCCATCCCACAAACAATGCACAAGGATTTCTTTTTCTCTATATGCTTCCCAACATTTGTTTTTTGATTTTTTGAGGATAGCCTTTCTGACAGCTCTGAGGTGATATCTTATTGTGGCTTTAATTTGTATTTCTCTGATGATTAGTGATGTTGAGTATCTTTTCATATGTCTACTGGCCTTCTGACTGTCCTCTTTAGAGACATGTCAATTCAGTTTCTCTATAAACATTTTAATTGAATTGTTTATTTTTTGGTGTTAAATTTTATGAGTTCTTTATAAATTTTGGATATTAATTTCTTATTTAATGTATCATTGAGGAATATCTTTTCTGATTTTGTAGTTTGTCTTTTCATTTTATTGATGTTTTTATTTGCTGTGCAAAAACTTTTTAGTTTGATGCAGTCTCACTCATTGATTTCTTTTGTTTTGTTTCCCTTGCCTGAGAAGATATACCTAAAAACCATGTATATATTACTAAGAGACTTTAGAAGCACAATGGCTTGAAAGGTCCCATTGACCTCACTCCTTGAAGTTACAACAAATTGAACACCTATAATTCAACAAAGAATTTCATGATGAATGCACAAAAACTTTTTAAAATTCTGCACATAGAAAATCTTAAGGTGGAAAAATGAGGGTAACAGGGGAGGAGGAGAGAGAGGAGAGAAGAGATGGGTACCACGAGCACAGTCCATAGCTCACTGAGGATTATAGGAGAAGGGGAAAATCAGGTTATGAGTGCACTTTCTGTAGCTCTGAGCATTCTAGCCTGAGTGGTCACAATATACTGAGGTTGAACCTCAGGACAGAGATGAAATATAGAAGTGCAACAGTATATTCTAGCAGCCACCATTTCCAGGTAGAAAACAAAGCCCGAGACCATGGCCACCTCCCCTAACTTTCCCAGAGCTCACCTCACTCCATCCAGAACCATCCCAGAGCTAGCAGTGGGTCCCAGAAGAAACTATAGGAGTGAGTTTTGAGGTACAAAGTAGAATATCTACAGCCCTAAAAGCTACAGAGACGGTTCCTGAGTGGCATATGTATATTACAGCTAATTCCAGTGGTAAGGGTAGAGATACAGAGGCAAGGCAGCTGAGATATGGCAGTTGATATTGCAGGGTGGAGGAAAAAAAGACACAAACAAACTGGCAACTACTCTAAACCCATCCCATCACTATTCAAGAAGGTTGATCCTAGAAGGAGCACTTGGGATAGCTCAGGCAGCATAAACCACATGTGGCTACTGGGGCAATTCTGGGACATCACAGGCTCACCCACCACATTCTCTCATTGGGTTGGTGCCCTGCAACCAAGGTGACCTGGTCACAGAGGAGATGCCCATTTTTACAGGAAATATGTAAATTTTTTTCTCCGCTTAGCAGAGATCCAAGAAGCTGAAACAGCAAAAAAAAAAAAAAAAAAAGAAAAAAAAAAAAAAAAAGAAAAAGAAAAAGAAAAAAGAAAAGAAAAAAAGAAAACAACAACAAAAAAATCCCACCACCACCACCACCACCAACAACAAAAACACTTGCATTTCAGTGATAATATTGAAGAATTAACAAAAAAAAAAAAAAAAAAAAAAAAAAAAAGCCCAGAACCTCTTCTTATCAACCTGCTAAAGAGGAATCACTCTTAAAAAAAAAAAAAAAAAAAAAAAAAAAGCTGAATTATTTTAATCAATACAAAGGCAGAGAAATAATCCAAAAAATATCATGAACAAAACAAGGTAACAAGCTAACAAAGCAGCTCAGAAATCTTTCTCCTTCAAACAACAATAAGCTGAACATCTAAAACTCAACAACAACAAAAAAAACACACACACTGTGCATCAGCACGTCTGAGCCTGTGATTTGCACGTAAGAGCTACCACAGGTCAGACCCCAAAGAGACCGGCAGTAGACTGAGAGAAACAAGGAAGCTGTTTCTTGCAGTTTGCACTCCCTGCAGGAGCAGGGGTAGAAGAGAAGGTGCAGAAAGTTCCCTGAACAGCGCTTCCTGAGTGAGCTGTGTATTCCACATGGCAGCAAAAGTGTCAAGTCATCTGAGAAGAAAGCAGAGATGTGGGATGGCAGAGAAACAACAGTTGATTATTATCAGCTGGGGTTACAAAATACTAGGGTGAGCCACAGCCCCCATCCTCAAACACAGAGGGCCTTCCCTCACATATCTTTTAAAACCGAACACAACAGAACCCAGGGGAATCTGAGCAAACGCTACCAAACTGTCACAAACAGACAGGAACTGAGACTGGGGGTAGCAAGCATGACTGAACATCTATAATTAAAAAAAAATAAAAGACCTTATTAAGACTTTATATAAAGTGGGGTTCCAAGAGGATTAGACGCCACCTGCTGGAAATCAAATAAAAATGCCTTTTTCGCAAGAGGCTAACGAGATACCTTTGTATAATAAATCTTCTTTCTGTAACAACAACAGAATACATTTCCATTAATGCCAAGGCAGATAAATAGTCTTTTAAACAACCTGAACAACAAAGGTGGCAAGGCATCTCAGAAAGAAAGAGAAAAATCTCCAGAAAATAAACTTACAGAGATAAAAATATGTGACTTAAATGACAGACAATCCAGGATGGTACTTCTGAAAATACTCAATAAGATCTGAAATGATTCATCTCAAAAATTTCAAAAATTGAAAAAACAACAAGATTAGCAGAATGAGTTCTTTAGCAAGGATTTAAAACCCTCAAAAAGAACCAAATAGGACTTCTGGAGATGAAGAACACACTGAAAGAGATGAAAAATGAAATAGCAAGCTTAGGAAATAGAGTCAACCAAATAGAGAAAAGAATCAGTGATTTTTTAAATTAAGTTTATTGGGGTAACATTGGTTAATATAATTATATAGTTTTAAGGTGTATATTATAATTTGGCATTGATATATTCTATTGCATGTTTATCACCCAAAGATTAGTTTTCTTCAGCTAACTGTATTTCATCCCCTTTACTCACTTCATAATTCCCCTATGCACCTTTATTTGACCCCGCCTTTGCCCCGCCTGTATACCCCCTCTTCCCCACCACCAACCTTCTGGTAACCACTAGTCTTAGTCCATGTCAATGAGTCTGTTTTTTTGTCCTGGTCATTTGTTGCTTTTTTTTCTTTAAATCCCACATATAAGTGATATGTGATTTTCAACTTTTTCCCTCTGGCTTATTTCACTTAGTATGATTATGTGGATGTCCATTCATGTTCTTGCAAATAGCAATATTTTATCTCTTATGGCTGAGTAAAATTCCATTGTATATATGTACCACAGCTTCTTTAGTCAATCATCTATTGTAGTACACTTAGGTTGCTTCCATGTTTTGGCCACTCTGCATAATGCTGCTATGAACATCCATGAGCAAATATCTTTTTGGATATGAGTTTTCAAGTCTTTGAGGTAAATACCTATTAGAGGTATTGCTGGATCAGATGGTAAATCAATTTTCAGTTTTTTGAGGAAACGCCATACTATTTTCAGTAGTGGCTATACAAATTTGCAGTCCCACCAGCAATATATAGGGTTTTTTTTTTTCACATCTTCACCCACATTTGTTATTACTTATTCTGTTGATTATAGCTATTCCAACAGATGTGAGATATCTTATTGTGGTTTCAATTTCCATTTCCCTAATAAATGGAACATCTTGTTGAGCATCTTTTCATATATTTGTTGGCCATTTGTATGTCCTCTGGGGAGAAGTGTCTGTTCAGGTCTTCTGCCTTTTTTTTTTTTTTTTTTTTGATTGGATAGTTCTTTTTTTGTTGTCATTGAGTAGTATGAGTTCTTTGTATATTTTTGATACTAAGCCCTTTTCAGAGGCATTATTTGCAAATATATTTTTCCATTCAAATGGTTATCTATTTAACTTCTCGATGTTTTAATTACTGAGCAGAAGCTTGTTAGTGTGATATACTCCCATTCGTTTATTCCCTGATATGGGCTTAATTGGTCATTCCCAACTGTACTTAGAATTATTACTTGATTAGAAGCATACTAAAAAGAATTTAACAAAAGAAATATTTGGTGGCTTGCACACAGGAAAAGTTGAATAGAGTCTAAGGAAGGATAAAAAAAACCCAAACAAACAGATAAGCTTTAGCAATCCTGGTCAGAAACTCAGTACACTGCTTTTTGTGTGTGTGAGGTGGGGGAGCAGTAACATCAAGACACTGGGACCATATACCTTAAGCACAAGGGTCGAGTGTGAGGGGAAGCATCTGATTAGCCTGCGTTAAGACATGCATGTTCCTTTGGCTAAGGGTGAAGTGCAGAGCAGTGTGATTGGCAATTTCACTAAGAACATATGGCATACTGAGGCATAGTAACCCAATGGAAAAAGAAATGAAGTTCTGTGCCCAAAATAAGGGAGGAAGAGATGTTTGGCAAACAAACTGAAAATTTCTACTTTACCTTTTCAAAAATCAATTTAGACCTCAAATGTGATTGACTGAAATATCTAAGTGGGAAGTGTTAAGACAGACAAATTAAAAAAGTGAAATGTGATTGACAAAATTATTTAGGTAAGCAATGTGGAAACAGGTGTAGAGTAGAGGCATATTACATGAAAATTATAGTGCTAGGTTTCACTTTCTATCATAATGATTTTTTTTTTACTATCTTTGATGATTGGAGATTTAAATAACCAATTTACTAGAACTTTTCAAATTTTAAAAGTTTATGTTGCTTCAACAAAATTGTTTTCCTCTTAGAAATCTTAGAAAGATTAAAGATAATGCTTGAATTTAATGAAAATTTAGGGAACTTAAAGTCTCTTTTTAACAATAGTTCATTAAATAGTTTCTGAGAACTAAATTTAACGTGTTCATTGAACTAAGAAATTGTAGTTAAATTTTTTCGTTTTGTGTTTTTTCTAAAATTTCTGTAAAAATCTAATTATTAAATATGTTGTGTACCAGATGACTAATGAATGAAGCAAAGCTATACAGATAAAAAATACCTAGATTGTGTTTTGTAAGGTTACTTCTTTCTGTAGTCATTGCTTCTTGGTTAAATCTTCACAAATAAATCATATATGTCTAAAGAAATATCCTCTTATAGACAAATAAGTAAGAAAAATTTTTTTTATTTTAAGGTGAAGTAACATATACTTAAGTAGCATCAGTTAGGGTTCGTTGATATAAAAATAGTGAAGATTCGCTTGGTGTCTCCTCAGGCTCTTTAGATGCAAGAGGTGTTTTGGAAGAGGCATAGAGAGGAACCAAAGATGTTTCATCTTGTATATTATGCTTTATAACTTCTGTTTTCTCTTTTTCCTCTAGTCTTTCAACATACTTAACATTATTTTTTTTCTTAACTATAACAGTACTATTATTGCATAAAATTAAGAAAAGTATATAAAAAATAATTTATAATCCTTTACTTTCAAATGCTTTTAAAATTTGCATATTTTAAGTCACTCCATGGCTAAACACACACACACACACACACACACACACACACACACACACACATACATAATTTTGATCATGAATTTTTTATGTTAAAATCTGTTTTTTTAAGTTTGTTTTATATCAAAAATATTTTATATCATTAGACATTCTTCAAAAACATCATTTAATGACTAATATTCCACCACGTAGATGTACTGTAATTTACTTTTCTCTTCCAGTATTCCTGAAAATCTAGTTTGTTTTACAAGTGTCATTTGAAAGCAGTAGTTCTTAATGAGATCCTTGAAGCCCATGACTACTCTGAAATGAAAAATCTTTACTCATATGCCTACTAGTCCTTTTTGTGGAGATATGGATCATAATTTTCATTAAAATGTTCAAAGCTACACTTACATCAAATGAGGATGAATCAATTTACCTACTAAGTCATACCCTATAGATTATCTTTTTTTAATCTTTCCAAAGGATTTAGCATAATGATCAAAAAAGTTTGCTAGTATCTTAATATATACTATACAGGGGGAAAAAAGACACCCCACTTATGTTTCTTCTTTACTTTCACACTACTACCACACTTACAGCACTTCTAAACTGGATGTATGCTTTGCCACTCATCAAGCAATTCTCAGCAACACCAGCTGGGTATCCCACAATTCAATATAATTCTAATACTAATTGGAGCTACTGCAGAACCCACAAGTTAAGGCTCAGTCCCACAAGCCTGCCTCCTACTTCAGATGCCATACAAAAATAGTAGGTCCTCAGGATACCCACAACATTTGTCTGTCTGTCTTGCCTATAAATCAGAAGTTCCCACAATACCCCTTCTTGAATTTAGTTAGTTTCTAGAACAGCCCACAGAATTCAGAGAATCACTTACTTGCATTTACTAGTTTATTATACAGTAAAGGATGTGATAAAGGATACAAATGAATAGCCAGATGAAAAGATAAATAGGATACGACTAGGAAGCAGCACAGTTCAAGAGTTTTGGTTTTCATAAAGTTCAGGTGCACCATCCTCCTTCATATTTTAGAGAATTTTATGGAGGTTTCATCACATAGACATGACTGATTATTAGCTTTATTTTCAGCTATTTTCCCTCTCTGGAGAGTAGGGTATAGAAACGAAGGTTTAAATCTTCTAAATCATGATTTGTTCTTTCTGTAATCAGTACCCATTTTTAAGCCCAACAAGGGTCACCTCATTAGAACAAAAGATATTCCTATCATCCAGGACATTTTTTGGAATTAGGAGCTCTATATCAGATGTTCCTATCACTCAGGAAATTAGGAAGGTCTTAGGAGCTATGTATTAGGAACTAGGGCCACAGACTAAATGTTGAAACAAAATGTTCTCTTGTCACTCCTATTTACAAGGGGTTTCAGGATCTCTGTGTCAGAAACCAGGACACTAATCTTTGTGGACCAAGGCCTCTCCCTCATGATCTCATTTAACCTTAATTACTTTATAATCTCAAGAAAGAAGGCCATAATATTTCTTTCTGATTACGTGTGTTTGTGTGTAGGGGTATGTGTGACAATTCAAGGATGCCTACATAATATGAGTCACTACAGTCAATGTGTACCTTTTCAAGGGCTTAGTAAATGGCATATCCAACATCCAATCTTTTGTTGCTGCTGTTGGCTGGTATTTTTTTAATTTATATATTTTATCAAATTTATCAATCAGTTTTATGTTAGCAAAATAGTTTTGGGCTTAAAATATGCTTTTGTTTATAATTATATGTCAAAAAGTCACAGTTTATTTAATGTTTTATTCTAACATATTTTTGTCTTAGCTACAGTTCTTCTTTTAAAGATAAAACAATTCTTAATAGGTTTGTAGTGTCAGAATATTTTTACATCAGTTTATAGTGTGTATTTTTCTCAAAGACGGATGACTTTTTTTAAATGAATTTTCTATTAATTTGTATTCTTGCCATGTAAACAAAAGTATGTATATTTAATAGGACACTTTTGCTGTTTCCCAATAGTGTTTATTACTATATAAATTCTATTTACAGTAAAAATAAACATGTTTTCTACTACATTATTTGATATCCCCTATATAATAACCCATATGAAAACAATTTTCTTTTATAATTCAGTATTAGGACTTTTTAAAATTTCTATGGCATTGATATTCTTCTGCTTTCTGATAATAATAATGATAATGATGATGATGATGATGATGATGAAGATGATGATGATATTACTAATAGTTTCTCTCCCCCATTGAATCAGTAAGCTGTGAATCATATTTGAAATAGTGAAGCTACCATGTATTTAATGCCTTCCATATATTCACTAATTATTCTAGTTAGTTATATATGATTACTAGGTTATTGATGAGAAACTGTAGCTCAAAATGAATAAGTGACCTACATGAGGTCACACAGCATACATGGAGAATTACTGGTATTTGACCTAGGCTTTGGCACAATAGTTTTTCTTAAATTAGTATTTACTTTTCTTTCTCTACATTCTTTCTTTTAGCACAGTGCCCTCCAGTTTCATCCATGTTGCCCTCCATGCCCTCCATTTTCTAGATTAGGTACTATATCTTTAAGACATTCTTTAGTATTGTGACCAAATATAACACTCAACAACTAGAGGACATTTCTTAAAGTGGATGAAGGTAAATTTGAATAAAATAAAAAGACATTCTTTTCACATAGATCAACAATAGAGATTAATGATTCAATTCTAATAAAATTTAATTAATTATACAAATTAAATGTTCAATCACATATTTCTAAAGTAAAGAGGAAATCATAACACACAATCCATATTGAAAAAAATTAAAGACAAGAAGAGGAACCAATTTTAAAAACTGAGATAAAAACCTAAATTAAATATTAATTTATTTATTTAATTAATTTATTTATTATTAATGTTATTATGCATATAAAGTTAAAGATGTTCAAACCTGGCAGATAAAAAATTTAAAAAAGAATTTAGATAGATATTTAAATACATACTAATGCTACCTTTCCATAACTGTACTTGCTTTCATAATTTATGGCATAAAAATACTATCATAATTTTTATTCCATGGTTTATTTAAAGCACTAAATTAAATATGATTAAATTCTATATTAATGTCATAGCAAATATGAACTTAAACATAATTGATACAGAAGAATGATATTTAATACTGTAATATGTTTTTTCTTAGATTACTATATTATAAAAAGCTTGAAAAACTTAAGTTGAATTGTTAAAGTCAGATAAATTATGTATAGGACATTTACAATCATTGCATCAATAGCATAAATATCAAGATGTTTCTATAAATGTTAATTTTAGAGATTTTTCATAACTGCTAAATTGATATTTTAAATGATTATTTTAAATAAAGCAAAGATTGTGTCACTGTATTTATGTTTCTTAATTGATTATATAACTGTGGTTTTTAACATTTATTACTCAACACATCATCGGTGATATCAGTACCAATTGCAACAGTTTGTCAGTGATGCTTACTGTGGGACCATACCTTCACCTCTCAGCTTACAAAGAGTACGTGTCAGAATCCCCCAGAAGATTCTGATTTACCCTTCTTTGGGGGCAGGCCATTAGTTGAATAAAACTAACTGAAGTCTCCTATTCTAATGAAAAATAACTAATAGATTTGGTTACATCAGAATAATAGACTACTGTGATAAAGATGCTATAAATGATTAAAGAATAAAAAATAAACTAAAAGTAAATATTTACAACATATTTTTTTTATACTCAGAAACAGTGTTCACAATGTTGAAAGAATTTTTGGAAGCAACTATTTGGACAGCATAAACAAAATTGAAAAGTCATGTGTATTTGTCATATTTTCTGTGTGAGATAAAGATCAAACTTAACTTTTAAGCATTAACATTTTTGTTCCTCTTGTGCCCTTGAGAAATATTATCAATATATATTTCTTATTAATAACAATACTTGCCTTTTATTTGTCATTATTAATTTTTGAGAACTGTAATTTTGTTTACTTATTTTAGCCTACAGAATTTATTTAAATAAATGAGCAAATAAAATGAACAAAAAAATAAATAAAACATCTCATTACAAGATAGTTGCAATTATTCCTAATTGTATTGTTGTGGAAATGAAGATTAATTAAGTTGGGTAACTTTCCAAGTATCACTCAGACAGTGAAGAGAGAAATGAAAGTTAGATTTACCTTAGTTCAAAGACTTTTCTGATAATATCTATATCATTTGTTACTCCCCATGGGAAGGAAAGATTGGAATCTTAATAGAAATAAAAAGTTGGCAGAAAATAACAGAACATAATAAGGTTCCATGAAAAATTAGAAAATAATTATTAAGGCAACTAAATGGTATTTAAATTGATGTCCTATGTGAATTATGATCCCCTCTATTAAGGTAACAAGAGAGGTCTGGTTTTAGAAACACCTTTCAATTTATTAACCAACTTTTCCAGTTTATTACATATCATTTTAACTGCAACCAATAACCTAATTTAATGCAAATATAGAGATAGACAAACTATGATCAAGATTAAAATCTGAAGTTTTAAATCTTAAAATTCTTAAATCTCTGATATTGTTGCAGAAATTAATACCGTAAGGATTAATTTCTCCTACAAGTTGCAGATATTAAAAACTCAATGTTATAAATATTTAATTAAAATGTTGACTTAATTTTTCCTGGGTGTCAGAAAGATTATGAACATTGCATTCTTGAGTTATTAAAGAAGACATATTTAAATTTATATACAAAAAAATAATATTTTGAAAAAGCATCAAGGAAAACTTCTCACAAAGCTTTGATTCTTTTTAAATAAATTTATTTACTTAAATTTATTTCAAGTATACAGTACATTAGTTAGACATCCTATAATGTTCATATAACGATGCCCCCAATTGCTCCCTCCCTCTCCTGACCTTCCACTTAACCATCATATTAATGCTAACTACATTCCTTCATCCATATTCCTTGTGCCCAACTATCAACTATCAATTTGTGGTTTTTAAACCTTTCAACACATTCTCCCAGCCTCCCAACTCCCCACAAATTTTCAATTTTTATTGTATTTCCTAAATAAGCATGAAATGGGGTACAAAATATTTTAGGAGAATGCCGCTATTTAGAGAAAAAAGCCACAGCCATTGTTAGAGGATACAAATTTACTTACTGGCAAAAGTATAGAAACATGCAAGGTTAACAATGCAGAGAACAGTATTACTTGCTTATTGATAGAGATTAGAGCTTCTGAGGCCTCCTAGTCTTCAGCCTTGGCCTGATAATGTGAGACTGATGGAAAGAAAATAATCACAGCACATTCATGTGTTTCCCCCAATCTAGCATTGTGTACTAGGCCAGACTCATGCCTGGCTCATGTCAAAAGTGGTACCAATAGCAAACTCTTACCTTATATTTATACTGTTGGGGGAGTTGAATTTTTCCTCTACCCTTCTAGGTTCTTCTTGCTGGTCTAAAAAATAAATTAACATGAAAGAAATTAACAGAAGAAAATTAAATTTGATTACATATGTACATAAGGAGGTCTCATAGATATGGGACCTAAAGAAATGACTGGAGCAAGCAGCTTTTACTGTTTTAAAGGATGAAAAAATAAATCAATGAGGATTTGACCAGACAAAAAATTTGGATTTGTATGCTTCATTAGTAAGGAATAAATAGAGTTTGGGTTTGAGGTAGTAAATTAGTAAAAAGAACAAGGTTTTTTTATACAGGTTCCTTAGGCCTGAATTCTCTATCTCTACTGCTAAAGATGTTTCACTTTCCTTCTGGTTCAGGGAAGGTATCTTTCACATGGGATATTTTTTTTCTGCTATCAGAGGAACATAGTGGGATCAGAGTGCCCTTTCTGTGCTGGCTGCTTTTTATATAACTTTAATTCAAAATATTAATATGCTACTTTGGAATATTTTAGGAGACCCATACTAAGCTCTAATAATGCTGTGCTAGGTACTCTACTTCTCAGGAAATTAACGCATTTATTTCCCTCAAAACCCTCATGAAGTAGCTACTATGATTATTCTCAATTTACAGATGAGGACACTGAGTCACAGAAACAATGGGTAACCTGTCCAGAGTGTACAACTAGACAATGATGAGGTCAGGATTCACAGCTATGCACTCTGGCCTGGAGACTATGCTCTATGACTCCCAGGTGGAAGAATACTGTTCTGGGAGTCAAATCACTTGAATTCAGTCCAGATCTGCTCTTAACTCTCCATAGGATTCTATATTTCATTACTCTGGCCACAGTTGTCTTATGTTATTCAAATATTACTTTAGAACTAAGTGCCCTTGAACCTCTTTAACCATTTCTGATAATTTATATGTTATTTAGTTTAGGAAAATGAGAGCATGGGGAAAAAATGCCAAGTGCACTAAAAGTACTATTATATTTGAGAACTACACTTTAAACTTCAGAGCCTAGATTACTTAATTTTAAAATCCAAAGCATCGTTTATGTTTCATGGATTTTGTGGTCTATGTCACTAGTTGCTCTATATAATGGAAATATAAACAAGTACCAGTCTGAATTAAGGCCTCATAAAATATTAATTTTGATCTTCCTTTGCCAACTATGGATCACCTTGCTTTATACAAACCATGGTTTTCTTCATGATTGCCATATCATTGAACTTTATATAGTTTGAATATACATAGGTGTCTGGGCTGTGACTTTATAATTGAACTATCATGTATCTAATTGGGAACTTAAACACATCATACTATTATCATATATCGGTATACCAATTTTCTCTACTAGAATTCAAATTTCATCTAAGTAGGCACGATGTTATCCCATAAACTTAATATTTCAAATTGGTATTCACTTTAAATTTTACATGTTAATTTATTTATATATATCACCATGACTTTTAACCTGTTCAATCAAGACTTTCCATGTAATATTGAATTAATTATTTATTTTCAGATAAGTAAAATATTTTTTAATTACTTTCTTGGGCTTGATCACAACATTAAGAGTAACATGACTCATCATTTTCCTAGAAATGTTTATTGTCAAAATTACAAACCAGGACTTGATAATGTCTTTGTGAAAGTTATGAATTTATCACAGAATTTCATTTATTTAACTCCACTGGAGAAACCATATATCAAAAAAATTTTTTTTCCTAAGCAACTGATCCATTTTTGTTATATATATTGATATATTTTGTTATATTTTTGTCACAGCTTATGTTGTAGCTAATTATGTTTTTCTTTTGATCTGCTGGAGGCTCAGAGCCAAATATTTGATTCAGCTATTCAATTTTACAAGCTTAATGCAATACATGATAACTTTTTCTCAGGTTTCATTGTAGTTTTTGTCTTTTTTTTTCCTTTTAGCTACTTTTATATTCTTATATATTATGTATATTTGGAAAACTTCATATCTATTTTGGAATTCCATGGGGTGTATGCAAATAGATGACTACTAAATACTCTGTTTCTAAGAGTCTGAGCATTTTAAGCCTACATTCTTCCTTGGTTTAAATTGAGGCAGTGAGGTATTAGCACCAGTTTATGACATGTATTTGTCTTTATTGGTCTTATAAGATACAAATTTTATTTTTTTTTGCTATTATTATGCATGGGCAAACCCAAGCCTATATTTGTAGGCATAAATGAAGTGTTCAGATAAGAAAATTTTGCATATTTAAGTTTTACTCTATTTATTTGACTCTTCCCCTTCTTTATACAAATCAGTCTTTTTATTGTTTCAGAAGGGAGATCTCAAAACCATTTTATCCATATCGTAGTAATTCAATTTACACTTGTTAGTTTGAATGCAATTTAAAGATGAATGCCTTAATTTTGATTGTTTCCAAAAAAATGGGACTATATATATATATATATATGTATGTATATGTATATGTATGTATATGTATATATATGTATATATGTGTGTATGTGTGTATATGTGTGTGTGTGTGTGTGTGTGAGAGAGAGAGAGAGAGAGAGAGAGAGAGAGAGAGAGAGAGGAAAGTTCAGGCCCTTAAAAGTAGATGAAAAGTGGCTCACTTAACTAAAAATTTTTTTCAAGTAAAAAGCTTGAGGACTTTTTTTTACAGATTTTAAGCCATTGGACATGATACATTAGAAAAATAGTTTAAATTTCACTAGTGGTGTATATATTTCAAAGTCTGATTATACTCTAGTAACATTAGAAATTTGTATTTCATATGGAATGTTATTTTTGAATCAAGCTTGCATTTTTGTTGCAGATTTTATATGTTGTAGAGCAGTGATAATTTTGCATGCTTTCCTATATTATATTTCAAGAATTGTATTTAGCATCATCTGGTAGAGATCTGTCTGTAATATTGACACTCAATTTAAAAACTTCAGAACATTTTTGAAATTGAGGACTGTATTGCAATACACAATCCCAAAGATATTTCAGGCTAATAAGAAATACTTTTGTCTCAAATGTTCTGTAATTTCTTAAACCTCCAGTTAACTTTGTGTTGTACTGACCTGACATTATAATACAAATCAAAGTAATAATGATTAAAACGAAGCTTTAAAATTTTTTATTCCTGCTTATTTAAATATATTTTTTTATTTTGAACTGCCTATTTACATTGCCAATAAGAATAAAGTGCTAGATTTATTTAAAATGTTTATGTAAAGGATAAATTCCAAATATACCATAAAAATGGGTGACTCCCTAGTAGTTCTAGTTAATTTACATTGATGGAACCAGTGAGCCTTGAGCAAGATTATGTATATAACATAAATATAATTTACATTATTTAGTTTGTAAGTCACACTGTATATGTGAAAATTTCAAAGAGATTTAAAAAATTTTTTTCAAGATTGGGCAAATAAATATTTTGCTTCAACAAAATACATTCTAATGAATAGGAAAAATAAAACTCAATGGATTACGTAGATCTCGAAGCTTGATGTGGCAACTATACTAGTTTTTGTAAACTTAGAGCTCTTTTGTATTTGTTTCATTTTATTGGTTCCAAGGATTTTTTTTTCCTAGGTGAGCATGGCTTTTTAAAATACCAGTAGCGTATAAAAAGACCAAGTCAATGAAGTTCATAGTAATTTGAAATACTCTATTACCATATGAAGCCAATAGATTCTAAGATATTCTATTACCTTAAAATCAAAGATTTCCAGAGTATATAAAGAATTTTATGACACTGATGAGTGAAGAAATAAAAAGACCAAAGATAAAACAAAACAAAACAAAACAAAAACAGGAATAAGATTGGAATAGGCAGTGATTAAAGAGGATTTAAAAATTAGCAAATTATATATATACATATATATACTTGTATTATACATATGTGCAAGTATATATACGCATACATATATACATATATATGCATATATATACATATATAAATATATACATATATGTATATAAATATATATATATATATACATAAGCATTCAATTTTATTAAATACTAGATTAATTGTAAAATAAACCATAAGAAACCACCACATATTCATTAGAAAGATTTAAAAAAATAAAGACAGACAAAATCAAATTCAAAACAACTGGTGTTCTCATATATCAATGATGAGCTAAAAAATTAGTAGTACATTTTGGAAAAAAGTTCAGCATCATCTGGTAAGTGTACATATATGCATATCCTCTTATTCAGAATTTCTACTAGGAATCAATAGTACACAGGATACATTAACCATAACATATTTGTGCAATGTAATCTTATAGAGCAATGAAAATAAATATGACTACATGCAATGATTTAGATGGATCTTAAAAATATAGTGTGAGCGAATGAATTCAGGAAAACAATTCCAAATTCCCTAAGTTAATTTATATCAAGTTCCAAAAGAGGAAAAATTAATCCAATCAGAATAGTTGTTATTTTGAGTGGGAGATTGATAATACTCTATTCTTTGATCTAGATGCTAGTTAATTCCAGAGATATAATTTGAAAAATAAAATTATCAAAATGTTTATAAAGCTCTAAATCTATAGAAACAAAAAAAAGTTATTTAACTTTCTGATGATTTTAAGCTTTTCATGGAAGTTATAATAAAATAGTTTTGACAAAAGTGGAGGAGTTCATATTTTTGTTAGTTTTTCTTTAGTTAATATTAAGAAATGATCTATTTTTAACTTTTGGTAAAACAATGCCATTTACTTTTGTTATAATTTCTAGCAAGGAAGCATGATTTGGGAAGATTCAGCACTCTATTATTGGTAGCAGTGATTGAGAGATGACAGCAGTCAAGCATGGCAGGTTAGATCTGAAAGATGGGATTGAAAGAGGGAATGCCAGTTAGGACGAAAAAGCACATGGTTTTATCTGGTTCTAGGTTTCACAATCCAGAAGTATAAGCCAGAGAGTGGGTTTATAACATGAAAATTGAGTGATCGTGTTCACAGGTCAGAAACAAATTGATTAGTCTTGCAGGATGCACGAGTACAGGCAGAGGCCTTTCTGATGTTTTATACTGTAGCACACTCATGAAGAATTTGAGCTGGATAGGAAGAATAAGTGAAATAAAACAGATAACTGAAGTCTTAGAAGGACTTAGGCATTCAGCAAAGAACAGGCGCCACCCGAAAAGAGCAGTGTGCATTTCAGACACAGAGAACCCTGGCAGTAAGTTCAGAATAGACTCATGCAGAGTTAAGTAACATCTGAGAAGGGCAAGGCCAGCTGATATTCAGGCAACCAATTTTGAGAGAGAGGCTCCTTATAGGTTTACTATCTTAGATTAGAGCAAAAATTAGACTGTGAGATGAGGCTAGACCAAAGGTGCAACAAACAAACAAGTAAATAAAAATAAGGAACATCTGTAGGCAGGAAATGAGTGGTAGCTCCTTCTGTTAATTACAAAGGAAACTAGGGAACTTTTTATTTAAGACAATATCGATTAAAGTCTAATCAAATGTTGTAAATATGCTAAATCCCAAATTCATGAAGAATAAAAAAATAAATACAAAATATAAAGGCCATCAAAACAAATTTTTAATATTTAAATCTAAATCTTTCTCTTTTCCAAAAGCATAATGATGAAGACAAACCTGCATTTTTATCTTTTAACCACTACTGGGCTGGATAACCTTGGACAAGTTTCTTAAATTCTGTAGGCATCAGGTCTGCCACTGATGAGAATACTATCTAACAAATTTCTTATGAATACAAAAGAAAAAGTGCATATGAGCACTGAGTCCAGTGCCTGGCTCCTTGAAATCTCTCAAATAATGTTCATAGTCATTTTTGTTTTTACCTATAAGATAATAGTAATCTCAGACTCAAAATGTTTTAATTCATTATGCAAAGGTCAGACATTATTAAAAACACAATTTTGTTGAATGCTCAGATATTTTAACACTGCCTTTGAAACCAAATATTGGATTCATCTTTCTAAAGCTCACATTTAGCATCAATATAGAATACTAGTTTTTCCTCTTATTTTAATGGCAGAATAAAGAATATTTATAAAAGTTGATATGATAACAGTTTCTCCATTATGCAATGACTATGCAAATATTATCTTTGAAATACTATTTTTACTAAAATCTATTTCATTGAGAAACAATCAGTATAACCACTTCAACTTACATCTTTTAAATGACATATTTCTCATATCAAAAAGGATCAAATTGATATTATGAGACATTTATATTTTTTAAAATAAATGGCATTATCTTAACAATGTATTTTGAGTATTTTGTACATATTTTCTGTGTAAATAATAGTTTTGTATTTCCCTCCAAAAAAACTGTACAAATTTAAGAACAAAAATCTCTGCATACACAGGTATGAGGTTCTAATAAATAAAATCTAACAGCATAGCTAGGAGAAATTGTAGGCTTCAGGTAAAACCAGCATCAATTAGAGAACAGTTTTAAGAAGAATATTTTTGAAAAAGGGTAAACTGGAGTTTTTGATCCTGATCACATAGCAAACCATAACATTTAATGAGGTTGCTTTCTAGGAATTAACATGTCTGAGAATTGTAAAAAAAAATCTTGAAGTTCTCTTTAATAAAATTAAAAAATAATCAACAGATCAGTAAAATTTCTTTTTTCTTTTTCTTCTTTGCTTTTTGTAAGTTTGATTTTTCTATATTGTAACTGCTTCATCATTCACTAAACAAATGGTTTTATTATTTATTTATTTTATTAGTTTTAAGTATACAGTATTCATATATTTTATAAAACTATCTCCCTAATTGCTCCTTCTCTCATCTGTTTTTCTACCTAGCCAATATATTGATGATAACTTCATTCCCTCTGCTGGTTTCCCCATGCCTGTGATCATCTGTCAACTGCTAATTTGTAATTCTTTAACCCTTCATCCCATTCTCCTAGACCCGCAACCTCAATGCCCTCTGTCTGTCACCAAATTGTCCTCTATATTTGTGTGTCTGTTTTTGATTAGTTTGTTCTTTATGTTCCTTAGATTCCACATATAAGTGAAATCATATGGTATTTTTCTTTCTCGGTATGACTTATTTCACTCAGCATGATAACCTCTAAATCAATCCATGTCATTGCAAATGGTAGGATTTCATTTTTTTCTTTTAATAAGTGAGTAAAATTCCATTGTATACATGACCCATAACTTCTTTATCCAATCATCTGTTCATGGGCATTTAGGTAGCTTCCACATTTTGGCTATTGTAAATTGTGGTGCCATGAATATTGAGGTGTGTAGAACTTTGTGAATTATTGTTTTGGTTTTCCTTGGATAAATACCCAGAAGTGCAGTTACTGAGTGAAAAGGTATATACATTTTTCATTTTTTCAGAAACCTCCAGACTGTTTTTCATAGTGCTGTAGCAACTTGCAATCCCACAATGTATTAGGGTTCCTTTTTCTCCACATCCTAATTAACACTTGTTCTCTGATGATATCCATTGTTTATTGATGATATCCTTTCTGACAGGTGTCAAGTGATATCACATTGTGGTTTTAATTTGCATTTCTCTGATGATTAGTGATCTTGAGAATCTTTTCATATGTCTATTGGCCATCTGTATTTCTTCTTTGGAGAAGTATCTGTTCAGATCTTCTGCCCATTTTTTAATTAGATTGTTTGACTTTTTTATTGTTGAGTTGTATGAGTTTTTTTTTTTTATCTTTTGGATATTAACCACTTATCTGATGTATCAATAGCAAATATCTTCTTCCAATCAGTCAGATATATCTTTTCATTTTGTTGATGGTTTCCTTTGCTGTCCAAAATTTTTAAGTTTGATGCAGTCTTATTTGTTTATTTTTGCTTTTGTATTCCTTGCCCAGGGAGATATATGTAAAAATAAATAACTGTTAATGATATCAGAGAGTTTACTGCCTGTGTTTTCTTCTAGAAGTTTTATGATTTTGGGTTTTACATGTAAATCTTTAATAAATTTTTAGTCTATTCTTGTGTATGGTGTAAGAGGGTAATCCAGTTTTTCTTTCCTTTCTTTTTTTCTTTCTTTCTTTCTTTCTTTCTTTCTTTCTTTCTTTCTTTCTTTCTTTCTTTCTTTCTTTCTTTCTTTCTTTCCTTCCTTCCTTCCTTCCTTCCTTCCTTCCTTCCTTCCTTCCTTCCTTCCTTCCTTCTTTCTTTCTTTCTTTCTTTCTTTCTTTCTTTCTTTTTTTTCTTTCTTTCTCTTTTTGCATATATCTATCCAATTTCCCCAACACCATTTATTGAAGAGACTATCGTTACCCCCACGGTATATTTTTACCCCTTTTTCATATATTAAATGAGCGTATGAGTATAGATTTATTTCTGGGCTCTCTATTTCGTTCCATTGATTGATACACTTGTTTTTGTTCCAATACCATGCTGTTTTGATTACTGTAGCCTTATAATATAGTTTTATATCAGGTAGTATGATACCTCTAACTTTGTTTTTATTTCTCAAGATTGTCGTGGCTATTCAGGGTTTTTTATGGTTCTATATAAATTTTAGAATTATTTATTCTAGATCTCTGAAAAATGCCATTGGTGTTTTGATACAGATTGAATAGAATTTATAGATTGCTTTGGGTAGTTTGCCATTTTAACAATGTTGAGTCTTCCTACTAATGAGTGTGATATATTCTTCCATTTATTTGTATCTTCCTCAATTTCTTTCTTTCTTTCTTTCTTTTTTTTTTTTTGATGTTTAATTTTCTGAGAATAGATCTTTTACCTCCTTGGTTTATTTGACAGCTAGGTATTTTGTTGTTTTGATGTTAATGTAAATAAGGTTGTGTTTCTAATTTCTCTTTTTGAAACTTCATCATTGGTGTATAAAAATGCCACTGACATATGAATATTTATTTTGTAGCCTGTTTTACTGAACTAATTGATCAGTTCCAACAGTTGTGTGTGTGTGTGTGTGTGTGTGTGTGTGTGTGTGTGTGTGTGTGTAGTCTTTAGGTTTCTCTCTACCTGGTATCATGTCATTGTCAAATAATGAGAGTTTTACTTCTTCCTTTCTAATTCAAATGCCTTTTATTTCTCTTTACTGTCTGACTGATGTGGCTAAGACTTCCAATATAATGTTGAAGAGGAGTGGTGAAAATGGGCATCCTTTTTCCTCATCTTAAGGAAAATGCTTTGACTATGATGTTAGCTGTAGGTTTTTCATTTATGGCCTTTATTATGTTGAGGTATGTTGCCTCTATTCCCACTTTGCTGAGAGTTTCCATCATAAATAGATGCTGGATTTTGTCAAACGCTTTTTCTGCATCTATTGATATGATCCTATGGTTTTTCTCCTTTAATTTGTTAATGTAGTGTATCACATTTATTGATTTGTGGACACTGTACCAACCTTGCATCCCAGGAATAAATCTAACTTGATCGTAGTATATGATATTTTTAATGCACTGCTTAATTTGGTTTGCTAATATTTTGTTGAAGATTTTGGCATCAGTGTTTATAATAGATATGGCCTATAGTTTTCTTCTTTTGTAATGTCTTTGTCTGGTTTTGTAATCAAGGTTATGGTGGCCTCATAAAAAGAGTTAGTGGGCTTTCTCATCTTTGAATTTTTTTGCAATAGTTTGAGAAGTATAATTGTTAATTCTTCTTTGAATATTCAGTAAAATTTGCCTATAAAGCCATCTGGTACAGGAATTTTGTTTATTGGGGGGGTTGTTTACTGATTCTATTTCATTGGTGGTAATTGATTGGTTCAGATTTTCTGTTTCTTTTCAACTCAGTCTTGGAAGGTGGTATGTTACTAGGAATGTGTCTATTTCTTCCAAATAGTCCAATTTGTTGGCATATAATTGCTTATAGTATTTTCTCACTATCCTCTGTTTTTCTGTGTAGTCCATAGTTATTTCTCCTCTTTTATTTCTGATTTTATTGATTAGAGTCCTCTCTCTTTTTTTCTTGATGAGTCTGGTTAAGGGTCTGTCAATTTTGCTTATCCTTTCAAAGAACCAGCACTTGGTTTCATTAATTGTTTGTATTGTTTTTATAGACTCTATTTTCTTTATTTCTGCTCTCACCTTTATTATTCCCTTCCTTCTATTTACTTTGGGCTTTGTTGCTGTTATTTTTCTAGTTCTTTTAGGTGCAAGGTTAGATTGTTTATTTGAGCTTTTTCTTTTCTTTTTCTTTTTTTTTCAACATAAGTCTGTATTGCTATGAGTTTCCCTCTTAGGACTGCTTTTACTGTGTTTCATAAATTTTGAGTTGGTGTGTTTTAATTTTCATTTGTCTAGGTATCTTTTGATTTCTTCCTTGATCTCATTAATAACCCATTTATAGTTTAGTAGCACGTTATTCAGCCTTCATGTGTTGGTGCATTATCCAGTTTTTTTCTTGTAGTTGATCTCTAGTTTCATACTCTTGTGATCAGAGAAGACATTTGATATGATTTCAATCTTCTTAAATTTATTGAGACTTGATTTGTGTCCTGACATGTGGTCTACCCTGGAAAATTCTCCATATGCTCTTGAGAAGAATGTACATTTTGCTGCTTTGGTGTAAAAGGCTCTGAAAATATTAAATCCATCTTGTCTAGTGTATCTCTTAGGGCATTGTTTCCTAATTGGTTATTTGGCTGGAAGATTTAGTGTCATTGAGATGTTAATGTCTCCTACTATGAGTATATTATTGTTGATCTCTCTTTTTATGTCAGTCAATAATTGCTTTACTTATGTAGGTGCTCTTATGTTGAATGCATATATGTTTACTATGTCTATTGATTTGTCAATTTCTTTGTCATTATAATGCCCTTATTTGTCTCATATTATAGCCTTTGTTTTAAAGTTTACTTCACCTGTTATAAGTATGCTACCCAGGCTTTTTAAAAAATTATTTCCATTTGAAATGAAATATCTTTTTTTCATCCTTTTACTTTCAATCTATGAGTGACGTTAGATCTGAAGTGGATCTCTTGTAGATAGCGTTTGCATGGGTCTTGTTTTCTTATCCATTTGGCCACACTGTTTATTGATTGGAACATTTAATCTATTTAAATTTAAAGTGATTAATGATAGACATGTAGTTATTGCAATTTTATTATTCATATATATTTTTAATTTTCTTTTTACCCCTTCTCTTTGTACAGAATTTTCTTTAATTTATTTTTTATTTATTTATTTTTTGGTGATATTGGCTTTTTGGTAATGAATTCCCTAAGCTTTTCCCCATCTGAGAAGTTCTTTATCTAACCCTCCATTTTAATTGAAATCATTCCTCGGTAGCATATTCATGGTTATAGATTCTTGTTTTTCATCACTATGAATATTTCCAGCCAGTACCTCTGGCCTGCAAAGTTTCTATTGAAAAATCAGCAGACATTCTTATGGGGGTATCCTGGTAAGTAACAAACTGCTTTTCTTTTGCTGCTTTTAAGATTATCTTTTAGTTTTGGACATTTTACATTTTATTGATGATGTGTATTGGAGTGAATATGGTTGAATCCCTATTGTTTGGAAATTTTTGTGCTTCCTGAACTTGTATTTATAATTCTTTTGCCAGATTAGAGAAGTTTTCTGTCATTATTTCTTCAAATAGGTTCTCAATCTCTTGCTCGTTCTTTTCTCCTTCGGGTACTCTTATGACCCCTATATTGTTATGCTTTATGTTGTCCCAGAGATCTCTTAAACTATTCTCATTTTTTAAAATTTCTTTTTTATTGTTGTTGTTATGATTGGATGTATTCTGCTACCTTGTTTTCTAGTTCACTAATTCAATCTTCTGCTTCATGTTATCTGTTGCATCCTTCTAGTGTATTCTTCATTTCAGTCATTGCATTTTTTATTTATGTTTGGTTATTTTTTATGGTTCCTATTCCCTTTTTTTATGTTTACTATATTTCTGTTGAGGATCTCATTGTGCTATCTACTCTCCCCCTAAGTTTGTTTAGCATCCTATTATTTTGAACTGTGTATCTGGTAGGCTCTTTGCCTCCATTTCATTTAGTTTATTTTCTGAAGTTTTCTCCTGTTGTTTCATTTGTAGTGGGTTTGTTTTCTCATTTTATTACCCTTTATGTTTTTATTTTTATGTGTCAGGAATATTTGTTTCAGCTTGCAACCTTGGCCAGATGGTATAATGTGGAAGGTGTCCTGTGTGACCCAGTGGTGCACTCTCCCTGATCTATGCTGGGAGCTCTGGACATGATATTTGTGTGGGTTGAGTGTGATCTTCTGTTGTCACCAAGCTTTTATTATTGTTAATACATCAGTGAGTGGAAATGATGCTCAGGCTGACTAATTTTGGGAATTGGCTGCATTCATAGGGTAAGAGTTGCTTTGTGGTGGCTGACCGCATTGAATGGGATTTGCCCTTACAGCCTTGTGCACTTGTTGCAACTGCCCTTTGTGTGTACCACCAGTCAGGAGTTTCTCCATTGTAATCTGGTGCCAGGCTTCAGATGCATTGGTTTTGTGGCCCCTTGTGAGTGTCTCCCCAGTAGGCCAAAGTCAGCTGCTTTTGATTACTCAGGGATACACAGTGGGAGCTACAAAGTGATCCACAGATGGCTGTAGCTTATGCTGCCTCTATAGGTAAGTGGAAGAGTCAATGCTGTAGGCAGTGGTACAGTTATCCCCATCCCTGTCCTAGGGAAGTTTAGCAGAGGGACCAGAACTCCTCCAGGTCTGACACTGCCTGTCAGTTGCCTGTATGTCTCTGAAACTGGAAGAGCCTCTGAGTAATTTGCACGTAGGGTAGTACATGTACATCAGCAGTCTCCTGGATCTATTGAATAAATTTTCCTCTGCCACTGCAGTGTCAATTTCCATGCCAGCACTGTCTCGGTGGTTCCCTGTATTAGTATCCAATTAAAGTAAGAGAGAAGGCATCTGAGAAATGCAAAGAGAAGGGCTTATAGAAATGATCAACTCAGCTGGTTATAGATTAACCACATCCTGAATGGCCTTCTGGAAATTCTTGTTACAACTACAAAATAAACTGTAAATAGGACTGGTGGTCTGGGAATTTCTTACCCCTTGCAGTTCACACCTGAAACTTCCCCTACCTGTCCTGAGTCATGAGGTGCACATAGAACCTAAGACAAAGGAATCATGTATCTTTTGCATTGACACTGCAGAGGCATATAAGCTGTAAGAAATCTAACCAAGAGGAGATCGTTTTTCAGTGCTGTTCAAAGCTCCATGCGCTCTGCTGGCAACAGATTCTCCTTCTTCTAACAAAGTTGTCTCAGAGTCCAAATTCTTCTGTCAGGTGTCACTTTCTGCAATAGTAGCTAGGTCAGATGCTGCTCACCTTATGCCTGAATGCACTGTTCCAGACAAGGTTAGCTGCCTATCACTGTGTGGAGGGTACTTTATGTATTGGACCTCAGAGATTCAAGGGCCTTTGGCTAATATCTTCAGTTATCTGCAATTTCTGTGTCTGTACATTCTTAAAGTAGTCACAGATCACATGGAGACAAGCTGCTGTCTGGGACAGTCCCACAGACCCCTGCTATCCCCTTAAGAGATATTGCAGTTTGTATGGGCAGCAATGTTCTACCCACAACTATTTTGCTCTAAAAGCACTCACTGCACTAGACATGGTCTGTTGCCTATGCAGAATGTGCAACCCCAGAGCCAAGAAGGATAGGGGAGGCTGCCGGTCAATGGGCTGCAGGCATTCTTTGGCTTGGGTGAAGTGGGATCTCAGGGAAACAAGGGATGTTAGTCTGATACAGTCTCAGTTTTGGTGCAACATCTATGTCTGGACATTTACACTGTAGTTACAGATGACAGTGAGACCAGTTGCCATCTGGGGCAGTCCCACAGACCATAGCTCTCCCTGGAAGCAATATTGCAACTCTTGCAGGTAGCAGAGGTTTGCCTGCAACTGATTTACATTCAGCATTTGCTCTGTGATTGCCAAAGGTTGTTGCCTGTGTGGATTGGAAGACTGGGGCGGGGGTGTGGGAAAGGGGGTGGTAGTTTACCGTCAATGGGCTAGCCACCTGGGGCAATTGGTGGGTAGAGTGGGGTGGGATCTCAGGGAGACAATGGCAGTCATATCAATACAGACGTAGTCTTGCTGCAACCTTGGTAACCATTAACACATTCCCGCAGAAGTCCCAGATCCCAGCAAGACCAGCTGCTGTCTGAGATTGTTCCACAGATCCCCAAGATTTGCCAATATTCAAGTTGGCAACAGTGATCTGCCCCAAACTATCTCAGAAATGTGTGCTCACAGTGCTGGCTGCCAGTTGTGAATGTTTGGCCCCGAAATGGTGAAGGGCAAGGTAGCTATCCAGAAACAAAAGGCCAGGGCAATCTGCAGGTTGGGTGTGGCAGGCTGATCTCAGGCAAGTGCTTCCTAATGGCCCTGTGTGTGGGAGATTGCACAGTCCAGCTGGAGTGGTCTGTAGATTGCATGGCAGGGGGCCCAGATCAAGGAACAATGGTGGCTACCCTTTCAGTCCTTGTTCTCATGCCAAGTAATTAATACTTTCTTGATATAAATTCCGCTGGAACCTCTGATCCACCACTGGTGTCTCAGGTTAGTGTCCACAGGTCAGAAAGCCTGAGTGTGGGTCCTTCAAAGGGATGTCTAGGGTTTCAGTCTTCTTCCATCTCACCCAGACCAATGGAATCCCCTCTGATTTTTACTGTCATAGTTATTAGATTCTCCTCTTCTTTGGGCTGGACCCTGGGCTGGGGAGAACCCAAATGAGGCCAGTAGACCCTTCTCCTTCAAGAGAGCCCCTGCAGCCTTGTTCTCTCTCCTGGTATTCTTCTACCACCAAGTACAGGTCCAGCTCAATTTGTGACTTTGCCCCCTCTTACCAGCTTCAATATGGCTACTTCTTTATAGTATCAGACATATATATTACAATCAACTGGACTTCATGTGATTCACCAAGTTTGATTATTTTATAATTTGGTCATGATTTTAATGCCGAGAGGAGGCGAGCCCTACTTTCACCTAGTCTGCCATCTTTCACCAGCCCACCAGAATGTCTTAATTTTTTTTCAGAAAGAATTATGCTAAAGCTATCTATAAAAACAATCCCAGACTGGAAAAGGCCAGTGATTTTAAAATGTTAAATTCCTCCCTTGTAGATCAATATAGTAAAACATGCCATCTTTCAAAGAAAAAGTATTAATAGAAAGTTCTGAACAGCAAGAAATTTATGTTTTAATATTATAATATGAATCATCTGTTAAAAAGTTGAAAAATAAAGCAGTTCTTTTTCTGGCTTTAATGAATCAGAGCATGGCATATCATTTTATTTTTGTCATCTTCTGAGCATATTAATGTTATGTTAAGAATCATAATGAAAATGAGGGATAACTAATGAGAAAAGAGAAAGTACTCAATAAAAATGTGTAATCTCACCTACATTTACTTGATTAACACTAAATGCAATTGAAACATTTAATTCTTTTTCAACATGTCATTGGATGGAGTAGCACCACTAGGATAAGAATATAAATGACTCAATTTCCTGCCAGAGTTTGCGTTCTGTTTTGTCCTAAAAAATAGATGTGGGGATGAAGCTACTTTCCTTAATTTAATTCTTACTGGACTCTGCTAGCATCTGTATAGAAGGGGAAAAATGAAAATATTAATTAGAATTTTAAATGAAATCTATCATTTCAGTGCAAGTGTCATCTTTCTGTGAAGCAAGGATTCTGAGAAAAATCTTTACCATGTACTTCTCTCAGTACAACCACTTTATTGACAGATCCTGCATGGACCTTGAAGTCAAAGATTATAGAATCTCCTCATCAATGATATGATTTGAGGTCATCTACCAAGTCTTCTCTGGTTCAGAGGCAGCATCTACAGAATGCATTTGTTCTCTCTACCTACCTAAATTAAGAAAAGTAAATGATACTCTATTCATAAAGTGTTTTGCCCAGTGCAGTTCATTGGGTACAACTCATATTATCTCTTATGTTTTCACAAACCATTTTTTAATAAAAATCTTATATTTATTACTCCTTTTCAGTTCTTACACTCAACTTGCATTTAATCCTCATGATCATTGTCATTGACAGTCCTTCATTGTCTAAAAAATTATTTAGATTAGAGAAGGTTAGGCAAAGGCAATTAGATTAAAGACAAGTTGGCCAATGTTTTTTTTTTTTCCAAAACAAATAAACACTAGCAATTTTATTAAGTATAAATGTTACTTAGTAACTATCTTTCAATCTTTGGTAATGTTGCTTGTATTGGGTATGGTTTTACAACAATTTATAGGTTTTATGTATCCTCTAAAAATATTTCTATTTTTAAAAATAATGCTACTTGATCATCACAATTTTTAATCCTACTCTAGTGTTTTGTTTGAAATAGAAATACACTCTCTTTTGTTTGAAATTAAAGAACATTCTCCATGTCTACTTAATACCTGAAATAGTAGCTTTTGAATGTATACATATATGCTTCGCATATACATTTTAAATTTAAAAAGACATACATAAAAATATTAATGACTATAAATTAATATAATTATAGTGTTTTTAATATTTGAAGTTAATTTGCATTTTCTGATATTTTTGTATTAAGCAAGAAGTAATAAATTGCTTATATATTAGATACATCACAGAAGACTATTGGCTAAACCTATTATGGTAATTATTTCACAATATTTATAAATATAACAAACTCACTATATACTTTACATTTATACAGTGGTGGATGTCAATTATTTTTCAATAAATCTAGAAAAAAAGACTTGGCTTTTTAAGTTGTTACAATTTATTGTCTTTACAATAACATGGAGAAAGAATAATTAGATAGAAATAATTTAGAAAAAAAGAGAAAGCAGAAATGTTTTAATAATTTTGCAATTATAGATTTATAAATAATTATTCCATACATGATTCTCTAAAAATAAAAATATATCTAAAAATCATCAGTAATGAATGCTATTTTTTCATACTCTCTCAAAATGGAATCTTAACGGTGACAACCCTGTTTTATAGCATAAGTTTTTTGTTTTTTTAATTTGTTGGGGTGACATTGGTTAAATAATTATATAGATTTTAAGTATATGATTCAATAATACATCATCGGTATACTGCATTGTGTGCTCACCACCCAAAATCAAATTCTCTTATGTCACCATATTTTTGAAACCCTTTACCCTTTTTTATCTCCTGCCTCCCCGTTTCCCCCTGGTAACCACTAAGCTGTTGTCTATGTCTATTGGATTTTGTTTGTTTGACTTGTTCATTTGTTGCTTTTTATTTTATAATCTACATCTTAATGAAATCATATGGTTCTCATGTTTTTCAATCTGTCTTGTTTCGCTTTGTGTTATCATCTCAAGATCCATCCATGTTGTCACAAATGGCAGTATTTCATCTCTTCTTATGGCTGAGTAATATTCCATTGAATCTATGTACTACACCTTCTTTAGTCAATCATCTATTAAAGAGTGTTTCAGTTGTTTCCACATCTTGGCCACCACGAATAATGCTTCAGTGAGCACTTGGGTGCATATATCTTTATGTATAGATGTTTACAAATTTTGGGGGTAGAGACCTGGAACCTCCATACTGTTTTCAATAGTGGTTGTACCGATTTACATTCCCACTAACAATATATGAGGGTTTTTTTTCCCCACAACCTCTTCAACACTTTTTTTTACTTGTCTTGTTGATAATAGTCGTTCTAGTGGTTATCAGAGGGAAAGGAGGAAGGGAGGGAGGTAGATAAGGGTAATGGGGATCAGGTCTTATTCATAGTAGCCACTCTTACAGGTGTGAGGTGACAGTTCATTGTGGTTTTGATTTGTATTTCCCTAATAGCTAGTGAAGTTGAACAACTTTTCATATCTCTGTTAGCCATTTGCATGTCTTCTTGAGAGAAATGTCTGTTCAGGTCATCTGCCCATTTTTGAAATGTATTTTTCTTGTTTTGTTGTTGAGTTGTATGAGTTTTTTATAGTTGTATAGTTTTTTATATTTTAGGTGCTGTTCACAAATATCTTCTCCTTTTCCCTCAGTTGTCTTTTTTTTTTTGCTGATGGTTTCTTTTGTTGTACAGAGATTTTTAGTGTGATATAATCCCATTCATTTATTTGTGCTTTTACTTCACTTGTATTTGATATCAAATTCTCATTTAACAAGATACCACATTTACTTATGATTAAAACACTAATGAAATGGTGATCATTAGTTTCATTATAGCATTTAATATTTATTATAATTTTGAAAGTTCTCAATTTATTTACCAAAGTAAAAGATTTATAAATTGACTTCTTTTTGGCATTCTCTTTTGTTTAGTAGAGCTATGATAAAGGTTTTCTTGTTTATTTATTTTGTTATAAAGCTTTTTGTTTGTGCTTGTTAATCTCATATTAGATAGACCATGAAACATTATCAGAAATACCTCATAGAGATTTCAACTTTCAGATTTAATTTTCAAATGCTGTTTATTTCCCCTGATTTTATATTAAACTTAGAAACTGAGAGATAAGTAAGCTTCTTTTACATTATTGATATTCCTTAAAATTCTTTTAAAAAATTGTTTTGTAATAATGAAAATGACATCATTTGTTTTCTAACATGAATAGTCTACTTTAAAATTGTAAAAATATATTTGAGGATGTTTAAATGAAAAGATATGAAAGTCTCTTTATGGATCAAGGTAGAACAAATTCATCAATAAATAAAAGAAACACTGAGGTAAATACTCTAATAATGAGAACAAAAGCAAGTTTTTAAAAGTTTATGTTCAAAGGGATTTTTAAAATGTTATATATACTGCTTTAAATTTAAATTTTTATTTTTCAGAAGATTTTTCTAGTTCATCTGTAAACCAAGTGAAAAAATTTTGAAGGATAAGAAAATGAACAATAATTAAAATTTAAAATGAACAGAAGGTTAACCTTGCTTCATAAATCTGTGTTTTTAAAATATTGAATCAGTTTATCTCAGGTTAAATAACCTAACCTGTTCAGTTAAATATATTAAAATAAAATTGTTATTGTAAGTTTTTAGTCCATGGATTAAATCCATGGCTATATAATTATAAAATACATGTTAATAATTATAAACTGTGCAGTCTTCATTATATGTAATATACATAATAACTATTTGATTTGTATTCTTAAATA
Source organism: Cynopterus sphinx (assembly GCA_030015415.1). Taxonomy (NCBI): domain Eukaryota; kingdom Metazoa; phylum Chordata; class Mammalia; order Chiroptera; family Pteropodidae; genus Cynopterus; species Cynopterus sphinx. The sequence continues at coordinate 22,853,788 of CM057392.1, read as the reverse complement.
TTCCAACAATTTCTCAATAAAATATTTTAAAATTATTAGTTTAGACTCTAATAAGCATTTATTTCAGTAATATAACAAAAAAATCTACTTTTAGGTACTTTCAGTTTACTATCAGTAAAAAAAATGTATAGCATTCATTTAAAAGACATTTATAAATATACTTACTAGTGGCAGATTGATTCTTTCAACAAATATTTTCAAGCTACATTTTATATGCAGGCAGTGGCCACTTAGAATTATAAGACAGAAAGATGAATTAGAAAATACTCCTGCTTCCAATGAATTACAGTTAAGCACAAAAGGTGAAAATTAATATGTCTTTATCACATGCAAACTAATGGCTGCAAACTACTCATAGAGAAAATGGCAATAGTCTAGCTACAGGAATAATTAATTTTGATTGTTTAATTTGCTACAAGCACTACATTTTCCAAACCGACCTATTCAGCAGGTCCTATTTTCCTCATTTTATCCATAAGAAACTAAGCCCTAAATAACTATTTTCCCAAGCTCATATGCTAATTGGGGGTAGAACTGATCTCACATCTGTTACTTCTAAATATTTATCTCTGATATTTCTGCTGAATTCAAGCCAAACATTACTGACCATTTACTGAACATGATACTACTGTAAACAAACAAACAAAAAGCATGATCAGGAACAAATTTTGAGTGTAATTGAGGCACACAAATATGATAACATGGCAAGGTAAATGCAACAGTAAAAAATATGTAGAATATGCTACTGAAAACATGTAGGTGGAAGCAGCACTCCCCAGAAGAGTCAGGACAGCTTTCAGAAAAGTAGTCATTTAAGCTGAGATTTGATTTCTTTATTCAGTGTGTATATATATATATATATATATATATATATATATATATATATATATATATATACTGAATTTCTTTATTCAGTATATATGTGTGTGTGTGTGTGAACATGTGTTTGCATGTGTGTATGCATGTGTGCATGTGTATGTGCAGCATACATTTGAACACCATAGTATAGTTCAGAAGTGGACATCATTTGACCAACAGACAAGAAGCGTGTTAAAGTAAAATAATCCTTCTCTGAAAAGACTTGGAATCATGAAAGAACATACATTGCTCAGAAAAAAAAACTAGATAATGTGGTTTGGGGAAACAGTAACTATAGGGCAAGAAGTTGGAATAGTAAATTGGGATCACATTGAGAATACTAATGGACTTGTCTAACATTCATCTCTGGTAGGAGAAAGCTATCAGTTATTTTTAAAACTATTTCCGGAGTTAAAAAAATGAGACATGAGAGCCTGAAATTGGCAGCATCACCTGATAGTTACTGAACTGAGAAATATTGCAGTAGTAGGATGTAGAGGCTTGCTAATGGACTGGAAATAGTGAGATAAAATAGCTGAAGAGGATATCGAGATTTTTAGCTTGGTTCAATCCATAGATAGTGATGACCATACCAGGAAAATGGAATACAAAAGAGGAACAAGTATGGTAGCCAGAAGAGAGATGAGAAAATGGGAGGTGAGAAAAAAAAAACAACTAAAAAACTAAATTTGGTCTGTCTTGATTGAATGCAAGGTAACTAAGTAGAACATGAGTGTTAAAAATAATGAGTGTGTCATTTAATCTTCTTTGAATACTGAAGGATTTAGGATTTATAAAAATAATTATTTCAAATTGTAAATTTCTTAGACATTTTAATAATAAATAAGCTTCCAGTAAAATCTTATAACTTTTTTATTCAAAATCACCATCGAAAATCAATTTTCTCTTCAAATAAAGGGCTCAAATTATACATGTTTTGTTACTATTTCTATCTTTTCCACATGAATGAAAGTTCAAACAAATAATTTCAGAGATCATTTTAAAGCATCACTGAGAAATACATGATTAGTCATATCAGCAATAGTGAAGAAAAACAAAACAATTATTTTTAAAGTAGTAGTATTTATTTTCCAAAATATTTTATAAGCAAAGGAAGATAATTTTTTAAAATATGTCAATTATTATATAATGTAAGTTTTTCTTATTTTGAACTCATGTGTTCTTTAATATAGGATATTTCAGTTTATAAATTTTAAAAATTATAAAAAAAAACGTTTTGCTTTTTTTCAGTTCAGTTTCTTTCCCTAATTTTTAAATAGATATTCCATGATATTTGGCACCACTCTTTAAATTAAGAGTGAACTCTTAGTTCTGGCAAATTCTAACTGTAATAAATAATAATAAATAATAATAAAACCGCTGTAAAGGTCTTTATAATTCAAACTATGTTGTATGTTTCTACATAGCATTATTAAATTGTTGTTTCTACACAAAATTGTATTTTGCTGATTAGAATGTTTCTTTATTATATCAACTTTTATTTAACTATACAAATACTAAAGGACATATTGAAATTAGAAATTATTAACATTGTACTATCATTTCTTTTTGAGAGTCTTATGAAAAAATCAAACATGAAACTTTCTTATTTAAACTATTTATTTCCTCTTTTTTTTTGCACAAATCTTGGATAGCCTTATAAATATATCAGTATACCTGATGTTTTTTTCATTTATATTTTATTGTATGTTGTATATGCTGCATTAAAGGGCTTTAAAGTAAAGACTTCTTTGTAGATTCTAAAAACACCAAAGCCAATTTAAGGTAGTTTAAGAAACAAAAGCTCTGTTCTTTTTGCCTCTTGTAAGCATAGTTAGAAACACTGACATCAGTTGGTGAATATATGAGATTTGAGTATTTTCACCACAACATTCCAAAACACTTTCATAATATACTTTTTTTTAAGTGAGCCTTTAGTGCTGTTAAATGTTATCAAAAAGTCTAATAGACAAGGAAAAGGTAAAGTTAGCATACTGGACTTTAATGGGCTTCGGAGATTCTTAGGACATTGTTAACTATTCTATTAATATAACTGCATTCATAGGATTCATTTACACAACAGAAGGAAACAGTTATTTAAGCTGATAGAAAATTAATGGGCTCACCTAATCCCCTGTATAGTAGAGGCAATTATTTGGTAATATTCTCTTAATGCTGGGCAACTGTGTATATTATAATTTTAAAAAGATAGACTTCATAAAATATGGCAGAGTGAAAAGTGTCCCCAGAAATGTCCCCTTGAAACACGGATAAGCTGAATAATTAAATCTCAACAACAAAACATACAAACATACACAAACACAAACTGCACACAAGCATGTCTGAGTATGGGATCTGTGCATAAGAGATACCGCATGTCAGAACCCTGAATCTGGGGCAGTGGACTGGGGGAAATAAAGAAGCTGCCTCTCACAGCCTTAGAAGCTCCCTATAGGAGAAGGAGGAGAGGAAAAGGAGTGGCAAGTTCTCTGAACAGTCCTGCTTGGGAAAGCTGTGTGATCCCTGTGGCCAGTGACAGGGCCCATTCATCCAGTTAGAATGTAAAGAAGTGGGATGGCAGAAAAACAACAGTTGATTTCAATGACCATGGTTTCAAAACCAAGGCTGAGCTGCAGCTCCAAACCCTTAAACCAAAAGACCCTCCCTCCTTACCCTCCAGAACTAACGCCACGGAATCCTAGGGGAATCTGAGCTAACATTACCAAAATTGTTGCTAACACGTACAGGGACAAAAACCGAGGATAGAGAGTGTGATTAAATATCTATCAGAAAATAAAAAGGCATTTTTAAGGTTTTATGTAAATCAGAAGCTTAGATGCCACCTACTGTAAACAAACAAACAAAAAAACAAAACAAAACAAAACAAAAAAGACTAAAGAGAAACCTTTATATAATAAAACTTCCTTCTGGAAAAAAAAGCAGAATACACTTCCAATAATGCCCAGACAGATAGATAGTCCATTAAACATCATGAACAACCAAAGAAACATCTCCAGAAAATAGCTTACAGACATTGAAATATGCAACTTAATTAACAGATAATTCAGGATGGTACTTCTGAAAAAACTCAGTGAATTCCGAAACAAGTAATAACAAATTCAGGAATTGAAAAAAAAAACACCTAGCTGAATAGAGCAAGGAGATTGAAACCCTCAAAAAGAACCAAATAGAATTTCTGGAGATAAACAAACAAAGACAGAAAGAAACACTGTCAGAATTGAAAAATGAAATAGCAAGCTTGGGAAATAAAGTCAACCAAATGGAGGAAAGAATCAGTGATATTAAACACAGAATCTAGAAATGAATTAGAAAGAAGGTGAGAGAAACTGAAGAGTAAAAATAATGAAAAAGAAATTCAAGAACTAGCTGATACCATCAGGGAAAAAAAAAAAGAATAATGAGCATTATCAAAAGCAAGGTAAAGGAGCAGGGACTAGAAAGCATTTTCAGACAAATAGTTGATGAGAATTTTCCAAATCTAAGGAATGAGCTTGAGCTTGAAATTCAAGAAGTCAACAGAACACCCAATTATCTCAACCTCAAAAAGCTTTTAATAAGACACATTGTATTAAAATTATCAAAAGGCAATGATAAAGACAGAATATCCAGGGTAGCCAAGGAGAAGAAAATTGTAATGTATAAAGGAAAACCCATTAAATTATCCTGGAGTTCTCAGCTCAAACCTAACAAGGCAGAAGGGAATGACATCAAATATTTAGACAATTAAGTGAAAGAAACTACCAACCTGAAATAACATCCAGCTAAACTCTTCTTTAAATATGAAGGATTAATTAAGAACTTTCCAGACATACAAAAAGTCTGCACTATAGGAAATACTGAAAGGAGCCAGTTCAAGTAAAAAAAAATAAATAAATAAAAAAAAAACCAGCAAAAAAATACATAATTGGTAGTACGGTGACTATCAGGCAAGTAGAAGCAGAGCGCAACTTGTACTAAGAACAGGGTATTATAAGCTTAAATGATAAGGAGAGATTTGTTATAGGAAGATAATAATGAACATTCAGCATATATAGGGACAGACTGAGATAACAATGACTAAAAAGGGGAGGATTCAAAGATTCAAATTTACAAAGGTGAATGAAGATAAGGCACACACAGAAAAAAATGAACGACTGAATATATATATAACTATCCTTTACATGTTTATATTGGTAACCACACATCAAAGATTCAGAAGTGAAGCATATAACATAAAAGAAGAACCAGAGGAAAAATCTACAAAAGCCACCAAAATAAAGAAAACAAACATAAGGATAAGAAACAAGGAAAACACCAAGCTACCAGAAAACAAAAGATAAAATGGCTATAAGAAGGCCTCATATTTCAATGATCACCCTAAATGTAAATGAACTAAACTCACCAATAAAAAGGTGCAGAGTTGCAGAATAGATCAAAAGCAAAAGTTAACCATGTCCTGCCTTTAGGAGGCACATCTTAACTCCAAAGACAAATATAGACTCAAAGTGGCATTCAGAGAATTGTGGGAGTAGTGGTACTAATATCAGATGAAATAGACTTCAAAATAAAAAGGTAAAGAAAGATACTGAGGGACAGTTCATAATGATGAAGAGAATCATGCACCAAGAAGACCTAACACTTATTAATATCTATGCTTCCAGTCAGGAAGTCACAATATATGTGAAACAATTACTAACAGAACTAAAGGGAGGAAACAGACCAAAACACTATCATAGTAGGGGACCTAAATACACCACTGTAAAATATGGGCAGATCATCCAAACAGAAAATCAATAATGAAAAGACATCCTTAAATGACACATTAGACTAACTGGACATAATTGACATTTACAGAGCCTTCCATCCCAAAATAGCTGCCTATACATTTTTCTCTCATTCACATGGAATATTCTCAAGAATTGACCACATACTGGGGCACAGAAATAGCATCAACAAATGTAAGAGGGTTGAAATCATACCAACTATATTCTCTGATCATAATTCTTTGAACTAGAGATCAACTGCAAAAAGAAAGCAGGATGAACCACAAATACATGGAGATTAAACAACATGCTATTGAAGAATAACTGAGTCAGAGAAGAAATAAAAAGAGAAATCAAGAGATACACAGAAACAAATGATAATGATAGTACAATATATCAAAACTTTTGTTACATGGCAAAAGAAGTTGTAAGAGGAAAGTCCTTATAATTACAGGCCTATCTATAAAATAAGAACAAGCCAAAATAAACAAGCTAACCCTTAATATTAAAAAACCAGAAAGAAAAGAACAAATGAAACCTAAAGTCAGCAGAACAGAAAAAATCATCAAAATTAGAGCAGAAATAAACAAAATTGAAAACAAACAAAAAATAGAAAAAATAAATGCAAAAAGAGCTGTTTCTTTGAGAAGTTTAATAAAATTGACAAACCTCTTACTAGATTTACTAAAAACACCAAAAACCAAAACAAAACAAAAACAAAAACAGAAAAGGCACAAATAAATAAAACCAGAAATGAAAAAGAGGAAGTTATGACTGACATTGCAGAAATACAATGGACCATACAAAATACTATGAAAAATTATATAACACCAAGTTTAATAGCTTAGAAGAAATGGACCAGTACTAGAAAAATACAACCTTCCTTGATTGAATCAGTAACTGGAAAATCTAAATAGACCCATCAACAATATGAAAATTGAACCCATCATTAAAAACTTACCACAAAGTAAAAGTCCAGGACCAGATGGTTTCACCACTGAATTAAAAGAAGAATTAATACCGATTCTCAAACTCTTCTAAAAAATCAAAGAAGAGGCATCACTTTCCAACTCATTTCATGAGGCCAATATTACCCTGATATCAAAACGTGTCAAAGATACCACACACACACACACACACACACACACACACACACATCACACACAAACTACAGATCAATATCTTTTGCAAACACAGATGCAAAATCCTAAATTAGATAGTAGTGAACCAAATACAGCAAGATATTAAAAAGATTATGTACCATGATCTAGTGAGCTTTATTCTACAGGCACGGGGATGGTTCAACATACACAAATAGATTAATGTGATATACCACCGAAACAAATTAAAAAGCAAGAATCATATCAATAGATGCAGAAAAAGCCTTCAACAAGATATGGCATTCCTTTATAATCAAAACTCTTAACAAAATTGTTATAGCAGGAAAGTATCTTAACATAATAAAGGCCATATATGACAAGCCCTCAGCCAATATTATATTTAATGGTGAAAAACTAAAAACCTTCCCTCTAAGATTAGGGACAAGGCAAGGCTGTCCACTATTGCCACTGCTATTCGATATAATAGTGGAGGTACTAGTGAGTGCAATGAGGCACGAGAAAGATAAAAAGTATCTAAATAGGTAATGAAGAAATCAAACTGTCACTATTTGTGGATACATGATTATAAAGAAAATCCTAAAGACTCCACAAGAACACTACTAGAAATAATAAGTAATACAGTGAACTCTCTAAATACAAAATAACTTTTAAAAATCTATAGCGTTCCTATATTCTAAAAATGAAGTGTCAAAGAAGTAGACAAAATTATTCCTTTTGCAATTGCAACAAAAAATAAAACACCTAGGAATAAATTGAATGAAACATGTGAAGGACCTAAATAATGAAAACTAAAAGGCCCTATCAAAAGACATTGAACAAGATACAAAGAAATGGAAAGATACTCCATGTTCTAGAATTAGAACAATCATCATAGTTAAAGTGAGCATATTACCTAAAGCATTATACAGATTTAATGCAATCCCCATCCAAATCCCATTTGGCATTTTTTAAAGAAATAGAACAAAAAATCATCAGATTTGTATGAAAGTAACAAAGATGACAAATTGTCAAAGCCATCCTGAGAAACAAGACTGAGGCCACAAGCATCACAGTTTTTGACTTAAAATTATACTACAAAGCGATAGTAATCAAAATGGCATGGTATAGGAAGAAAAAACATGCACATGGACCAGAGGAACAGAATTGAGGGTGTAGAAATAAACCCATATTTACATAGACAAATAATTTTCAACAAAAATGGCAACAACGTACAGTGGAGAAAGGAAAACCTCTTCTATAAATAGTTCTTGGAAAAATGGAAAGCCACCTGCAAAAAAAAATGAAACTAGACTGTTGTCTATCACCATACACCAAAATTAACTCAAAATGGATTAAGGGCCTGATTATAAAACCTGAAATAATAAAATATGTAGAAGAAAACATAGGAACTAAACTCAAGAACCTTGGACTTAGAAAATATTTTGTGAAATTGACCTGAAAGCAAGGGAAACAAAAGCAAAAATAAATGAATGGGACTGCATCAAACTAAAAAGCTTCTGTTTAGCATAAGAAATTGTCAACATGGTCAAGAGACAATATTCAATTAGAAAAATATATTTTCAAGCAATGCCTTCAATAAGGGCCTAATATCTAAAATATAAAAAGAAGTCATACAATTCAATAACAACAAAAAGCAAATGGTTCAATCCAAAAATGGGCAGAGGTCCTGAACAGATGTTTCTCCCTAGAGGACATTCAAATAGCCAACAAATATTTGAAAAGATGCTCAACATCACTAGCTATTAGGGAAATGGAAATCAAAACTAAAATAAGATACTATCTTGCGTCTATTAGAATAGATATAATCAACAGGTCAATTAATAACAAATGTTGGAGAGGATGTGAAGAAAAAGAAACCCTCATACACTGTTGGTGGGACTGCAAATTGGTACAGCCACTAAGGAAAACAGTATGGAGTTCCCTCAGAAAACTGAGAATTGAGTTACCATATGGCTTGGCAATATCTACTAGATATTTACCTCAAAGACTTGAATACCCATGTCCAAAAAGATATTTACACACTGATGGTCATAGCAGTATTATTCACAGTTGCCAGGACATGGAAGCAACTGAAGTGTCAAACTATAGATGATTGACTTAAAAGCTGTGGTACATATATACAATGAAATATTATTCAGCCTTAAGAAGAGATAAAATGCTGCCATTTATGACAACAAGAATGGACCTCAAGATAATCATGCTAAGTGAAACAGGCCAGAGAGAAAAAGTTAAAAATCACATGATATCATTTATATGTGGGATATAAACCTAAAAACAAAAAATGAGCAGGACAATCAGAGACTCATGGACTTGGACTATAGACTAGTGATTACCAGAGGGTAGGGGGTGGGGAAGGAAAGAGTAGCTAGATGTGTAAAGGGGATCAAATATATGATACCTGAAGAAAACTGGACTTTGGGTGGTAAACACAATAGAATATACAAATTTCAAATTATAATGTACACCTGAAAATTATAGAATTGTATTAACCAATGTTACCAGAAAAAACTTAATTAAAATAAAAATGGAGACAGAGCAGTCATTTTAGAGGACCTGCCTTTCCCATATTGCTCCTTGAAACTATGGCATGTTTATAATAGGCTAGATCTTCAGACTGTCCAAACCAACATTGTCTTCTGAACCAGTGTTTGCAAAGCTAACATTTCTATTGTGATTACAAGGACTAATTATTATGGACTCTGTTGATGCAAGAAATATTCAAACCTGTAGAAAATTTTTATAATAGTTTCTTCCAAACTGACAACATATGGCATGGAGCACAATCTCAAATGCTGTGAAGAAAAACAGTTTTGTAGCTTATTTTATACATTTGAAATTAAGGAGGGAATGTAGAGAAGATTACATGGAGCTGAAAGAAAAGCAAGGTAGGATTTGGCTAACAGGATCGTGAAAACCATGTGCTCTTTGAGGGTGGTTACAAAGTTGTATTAACCTAGATGCACAAAAAAAGAAAGCTAAGGTAAAACTTTCACTAAAGAAGTTTTATGTCTGTTGCATTGTTGTGGCTGTCAGCCCCTGAAACACACACAGACCACTAGAACTCTCAATGAGTTATAGGAATTACATTCTTTATTCAGCCAGCTGGGTTTGCCAGGGGTATGCAGACCCCAAAATGTAGAGGTACAGGGTTTTTAAGCCCAAAATCCCATTCTTCATTCTGTCTGAACACAAAGGTCTATTTTTCTTCTATTCATCACCTGTCAACCCACTGGTCAGGTGTGCAAGCAGGGGTACAGAAGCAGAAAGCTTGTTAGAATGTTATGTTTCCATAGTTAGTAGCTTATGTTCCTATGATTTTCATGATGGCGATAGCCAAATAGTAATTTCTAGAAAGTAATTAATTTTTAAACAGTAATTCTCCAGCTAACACAGCATGACTACCCACCATGATCTGCCCAGTTAGATATTTTTGTTCAAATCTCTCTCTGAGGTTCTTTTTTCCCATAGAATTAATTACCACTTATTTTGACAACAACTCTTTCTTAAGATAGACTCAGTAACTATCCTTATACAGTGTAGGAGAGGAAGAAACTTTCCTCTATTCTCCTAGGTTCACTCCACTGGTCTAATAATTAAATTAATATAAGTCAGATTAACAATAAAAAATAACCAAATTGAGGAAATATGTACACGTGGGAAGCCCACACACATGAGAGAGTCAGAGACTCCACATCCATGAACGGTTCAGCTAATGAAAGTTATATTGATATAAGAATGTCTAAACCTGTAGAGAATTTTAATGAGTTTATTTGAGCAAAAATAATGACATTCTTTGAGCAAAATCCCAAATGCTCCAGAAAATGACAGTTTTGGAGTTCTTTTCCTAAATTTGAAATTAAGGAGGGAACTTATGGAAGGTTACATGAGAGTGTGACAGGGTAGTTAACAAGATTATGTGCTTCCCTGAGGGTGGTCACATTTTCCTTCTCCTTATAGGGGTCTGAAAAAGAAAATTACTTCTGATATTTGGAGGATGTGTTAACCTAGATGCACAAAAACAATGGACAGAGCTTGCTTAAGGCAAAGTTAAACTTTTGTAGTCCTGTGGCATGACTACCCATCAGGACCTACCCAATTGGAAATTTATGATCAGGTCACCTTATAAAGCTACCTTCTGTCACTGAACTTGCCAGATTTATAACATAACTGCTTTTTTTGTTTGCAGTTAAATTGAGGTATATATAACATTCTGAGCTGAAAATGAGGTAAGGTCATTACAAGATGATAATGATGATGTTCAGTAATTAATAGTTTGTCCTGTCATATAGACGGATTTAAAAAAGTTACTTTTAGTGATAACTCATTATGGGCAAGACCTTTTATTTAAATTCTTTAAAGGAGAGGTAAAAGTTTCTTGTGAGCCTGCAGGGTCTCGATTGCTTTCAGCTCAATATAATTCAAATGCTAAAGTAGTACGTTTTTGGAGGCCTTTTCTGAACCCCTACAATAGCCAAAGACTAATTCAGTTTGTCAACTTGTTAGCACCAATAGAAATGTTTGTTTTCTTTTCATGTAGTTAACTCTTCTTTTCTTGTAAAATTGCCTTGCTCACCCTGCAATCAGGACACTATTTGAGTTCCTGCCTGAATAAGTGTTGTCTGAATTACAATTCTTTGATCTCGAATACACACTTAGTGCCACGAATTTTGGCTTTTTAATTTTAGGTTAACGTAAACTTAACTTTCCCCCAAACTATTTTCTTTCTTAAACTAATATTAGATAACTTTTGTTCCTTGTACACCAAAAAATAAACAGCCCAAGCACATTTATCTAGATGATACAAAATATCCCCCAATATTTAAGAGCCTTTAAATAGTTAGAAAGAGCTTGAAAGAGGAAGGTCAGTATGTCCAACAAAGACCAGCTAATAAGACAAATGTGAAACATCTAAGTGCAAGGTAAATGCGTGACATGCTGAGAGAAGTTTGAAAAGCAAGCATTTATTGAGAGAGGGCTCCCAGGCAAGGTTCTCTGGTCCCAAGAGGAGAGGGGCCAGAGAAGTCACACCTTGGGGTGGGAGGGCGCAGCTTTTATGGGGTTGTGTGGGGGTAGGGGTATAGGGTGAGGAATGTTAATTTAGGAGTCTTTGGATTAAGGTGGTAGTGCCTAGGGCTTTAGGGTGGGCCCTATTCAGAAGGTCTGGATTCTGTGTATCAACCTGGGGAGCCTCCAGGCAGGTATCTGGCTGGCCCTTCCCCCACAGACCTAACACTAAGCAGGGCCAATAAAAAAGGAAATCTTGGGTAAATAATTACAGAATACTCTATTAATTTCACTATTGACAAATTATTCCTTAAAAAAATAATAACTAATGGGAGATTTACAGTGTAACCCCCCTCTGTAAACTTCATGCTTACTAGCATATGTTTTTATCCTAAATAATAGCATAGAAGATTCTTATTTCAACAAGTAGAGATACAAAATATTTAAGTTAAAAATCTGCATAATTAAAAAATAATTAGATGTGTGAACCATATTATTTAATCATTCAAAAATACTCATTGAGTGCCTATCACTTGCCAAGCACACTGTTAGATGTTGGGGATTAGTACAGCAGGGGCACATAGGCCTAACATCCCAAGCCAAACACTGAAGTCGATTCTGAATAGACAACATTAGTTAAAGGTCTATGCTTTACAAAATATTGTTTCAAGAAGCCTTATGCTTGTCTGCAGTCTATATATTATAATAAAACTGAGTACACTAAGATTTATTGTTTTAGGTTTATATATTCTTCCTCAGTAGAATAAAAACTCCTTGAAAAAAAAAGTGATTGCATTGTTGTTCTCTGTAAATTCATGAATGTAGCAAGATGCTTGAATCCAGGCAGGTGGTAAATGACTCTTGGGTGAATGGATACATATCAGTGCAAGTCAGTAGTGGTTTTTCTCTATCTGTTTCAAGACTCTCATGGTCTCTGCGACAGCTACCTGTTCTTTCCTAAAAATAATCGAGAATTTATGGTAGTTTATATTGCTACAATGGGAGTTAACAGAGATTTTGAAAGAGCAAATAAATTAATCGATAAGAAGTCAGATATATGAATGAGTTAGGAGAGTGGAGACAGGGAAATATTTGGAGGATACTCTAAAGGACAAGAGAAGGACAGAGTGACAGAAAAAAACAGGAGCATAAGAACATCAGGTAGGAATCAGAAAACCATTTAATGTTATAGTTTTACTATACTAATGAGAAAGACATGTCCCCAGAGGTAGTGGCTTTTCAATGCCACACAAGACTTATTTCATAGAGGTTGAATTAGAGAAAGAAGACAGAATGGAGGCTGGTGACAAGTGGAGAAGCTGAAGCCAGAGAGGAGAGTCAGAACCTGGGAGGAAATGAGAGGCTGAGTTGGCAGTCCCAGATTTAGGGAAGGAGAACATTTTTTTAAAATTGTTTTTGTTGCAGACAGTGACTAAAGGGGAGGTCTGTCTGTTGGTAGGAGAAAGAAGTCAGAATAGAGGTGTTGTGGGGTAGGTTTATTTAAAACAGAAATCAAAGACAGGCTTTTCTGAAAGAGGAAATAACAACTGTAAATAAAATGCTATTTCTGTAACTCCCATTACTAGCTGTTCTCCTGCCAGGTGGTAACAATGAAGAAGGTAAGATCTCTCTCCAGCCTAGTTGGATGGTTTTTGGTTGATTGATTACACTCTCACCTGTAGTTTGGGACTCTGATTAGCCTTAGGCAATCATAAGAAAGTATCTTTGACAATGTGATAGACTAAAGGGCAGACAGGTAACCTACAATTTAAGCCAAATCATCATATAGACCCCACTATTCTTGCTTAGAGTGACAGTTCATGGCTAGGCATCTGTTCTAAGTTGGTACAGTTTATCTGAAGTCTGATTCTTGGATTTGATTCTTAGAGGAGAGAGATGCCATTTAATTATTTATTTAATTTGTTTGTTTGTTTGTTTATTGCCCTGGGTGTTATGGTATGAAATATAAAGCTTAAAACAAGTAAAACTATTTTTTCCAACACCAGAGAAACAAACTGACAATGAAATCATATGTGCAAGAAGGCTACCTCTATTTTTTTTAAAATGGTTTCTGGCCCTTTTGCTTTTTCCATAGTCTTCATTCTGTTAAATTTTTGCACTGTCTTGTTTTTTAACTGTAACATATAGATCAGTCCCTCTCCTGGACTCTTTTCTTATATTCCTAACAAACCACTGATCAGGACAAAGTATTGTTTCTGCTGTAGGCTAAGTGAGTAACTTTGAAAAGGCTTCTTGATCTTCATTGTTTTCTTTGGTTAAATGAAGTTGAAAAGACTTCAACTTAGCACAAACATTTAATAAACCATGAAATATAGATGCAATGACAAATAATCAAAATGCAAGACATTTTCCACAGAGTTTCTCCAGACACAATAAGTTTGTTTCATTCATTCATTCATTCATTCATCCAATCATTATATATTCAGCTTTTACAGTTTGTATCATAAACATATTTACTGAAATATGTTCCAAAATATGTGTGAAGCAGCTGTTCCTCCAGGTATTTAAACTAGAATAAATGTCTTTTTCCAAGCTTGTTTCTTTTTTGACGGCTATATTTAATCTCCCAGAGTCAAACATCAGAAGCCTTTCAAGCCCTTCTTTCCTAGCTTTTCCGTTTACTAAGATATTCTATACAATATCTTTGAAGATTATTTCTTCTTTTTCCCATTGATAGGCTTTATCAACCTCAACATATAATAAATGTAGAACTTTCTTGTTTCCTAAGACACATTCATATTTGTTTCTTAAGCACTCTGTTTCAGCCACAAAAGTTTGGGCTCATGTTTAGAGGATAATAGTATTTATCACTGAGATTCTCCTCAAAAAAAAAAAAAAAAAAAAATCAAATGTTTGTCAGGTATGTAATTGGATTTAGAAGAAAATACAAGTTGATACATAAACCTCCTGGGCTTTTTCAACTGGAAGGAGTTGAGCATATTGTCAGATTTAGTAGGCAGACCAGAGAAATAAGTAAGCGAATGATGACAAAGCTGCTTTATTTGTGAAAACACATTAGGTGCTGGGTATTATGTCCCACCCTATCTGTGTTTCAATTCCTGGTTATTTGATATAAAAGCAATTTGATTGAGTGGAAGATGAGATATTTTTAAATGTGAAATTGTGTTGAATGGTAAAAGTTTGTAAATTAGTATTTGATAATTTTTAAATTTTCTAATTAAATTTAAAAATTTAATTAAATTTTGTTTTTATTTTTAATGCCATATAAAATATTATTTTTTGAAGGGAATGCAAGAAATGTGACCAGATGGCTATAGTCAGCTTAGTAAATGACAGAAGATTTAACATATCATTGAATCATCACATTTATAAATATTTGTTTACTTCTTATAATGATTTAATTATGAATTCTTTAATTACTAATTATTTTAATGGTTTCTGGTGCTCTTTCTACAAAATCTTTTTCTCATTCACACTTCAGAGAACATTTAACTGACCAAGTCCATGGTGAGCTGCAAGTTTATAAGAAATTTCTCAGTTCTAGAAAGAAAGATTAAATAGAACTTGTGACATTATTTTAGGATTAGAATTCCAGTGAAAACCAAGGGGAAAGAAATTTCTTCTTACAATAGACTTAGCCATATCTACACACAATATGTTTCATCATAGGCAAGCACAAGTGATAAGGAAGAATTTTAGAAAGATTAAAGACAAGATCAACCTATGTCATGTATTGTGAAGATTAGTATTAGCCATTCTCACTTTGAAATTCATTTTCCATGTGACTTTAATTTGGGGTTAGAGACCTTCATTGATGAATGTGAAAATCATTGTGGTCTACAATTTTCAGAAATGGTTTATATGGACTTTGTTCAATTTTCTGTTATAATCTGTGCATTCAGTACCTCAGTATATAAAAGGGATGCAGATATAGACTATGCACAATGTGTGTGTCTGTACTCACACATTTCTGCTTTTGTTTAATTTTTAATTTTCTGAAATTTTTAAACAATGAATTTAGGATTAGTTTTAGCAATCTCATTACCATGCATTTTTTTTATATAGGTGAGCCCAAATTTTCTTTTTCTGGTTCATAAATGATTTTGAAGTAACAGATATAGTGGACTTTAAAACTTTAAAAATATTTATTTGTAAACAAGACAGACTGGAAATATGAGCTAAAAAGATTTTAACTGAGAAAGCTAGAAGAAAGAATAAAATTAATAACAATTTAGGAAGTAGAAAGTTAATTTAAAAGCACTAAACATTAAAATAAAAAGAAAAATGAAACACTGATAAAGGTGATTGAAAATACTAAAAGATGGTGTCTTGAGGAAAGTAATAAAAATAGGAAAAGCTCTCAGATCTTATTATAAGCATAATAAATATTAGAAAACAGACATTACAGAGAAAAATATGTAGATTTACTTTTTAAATTCTATACATAATTTATACCACCACATTTGTTATAGATAAACTTTTATTTAAAAAAAAATTCTAGAAGGGGGGGAAAATCTGAGTAAGTAGTTGTTAAAGATGACTAAGTCATTAAACTTCTTACTATTCACACAAGGTTCTTTGTCCAGACTACAGGGTGCATATTTTATATTCATTGTTCCAAGTAGAGAGAAAAAAAATGAAAAAGGATTTCAATTAATTTTACAAGGCAAACTTATTATGACACAAAACCAGCATGAATTTGGAAGAAAACAAAACTAAACAAGTATTAAAATGGTAACTATCAGCTAATCTCATTTGTATATTTGTTCAGAAATGATATAAATGCATGGATTCAAATACCATATTTACAAATAGAAACCAGCATCAAGTGCAGTGGGATTTATCCATAGAATGCAAAGATTGTTTACCATTAAAATCTCTTAATAAAGTACAAATTAGTAGTTGATGGTCACAGGGATGGGGAGCACAGCATAGGGAATGTAGTTAACGTTACTATGATGGCTAGGTGGAGGGTCAGGGGAGGGAGGGAGAAATTGGGGGATTGTTTTATGAGCTATATAGATATTTAACCAATGTATTGTATACTTGAAACTAATTCAAATAAATACATTTTTAAAAATCTCTAAATAGAATCACTTATTATAACAGATTAAGAAAATAAGAACACATATTTTTCTCCAGAGTTACAGAAAAAGCATTTGATATATTTAAATGTACATTCTGATAGAACAATACCAACTCAAAATAGAAGGAAACTTCCACTGTATGGTCAAATGTAGCTATAAACACCTTACATCAGATATATTTAACTTTGAAGCTTTAAAATGATTCCAGTAAAAATCAAGAACAAAATGTCTGCCTACTATAATCATTACTGTTCAAAAGAATAATCAAAGTCTTAGTTATATTTAATAATTTTCAGATAATATGACTATATACAAAACATTAAGCAAAATATTGGCAATAATAAGAGAGTTCAGAAGCTTATCTAGATATAAATTAAGCATATAAATAAAAAATAAGACTTAAAGAGAATAGGTATTTTCTTTCAGATATGATTTCTGCCTAGAAAATGAATAGAATAAAAAGGAAACTATTAGAGCTAACATGAGAATTTAGTGAGGTACCTAGAGACAAAATAAATATTGAACAATCAGCCCTTAGCCCTTGAGCCACTCATCTCTTGTTCAGGTCCAATTTCATGTCTGGAAGTGTACTATTACTTCTAATAAAGCTTTTATCTTCCTACTGTAAAAAAAAAAATCAACAGCCCTCTTTTATACAAACAACAAATAAATAAAATAAAATAACACCATTTGTATTAGCAATAAAACCTATAAAACAGTTAAAAATTACCTAAAGAAAGAATATACCAGAATTCTACAGAGAAATTCTAAAAAAGATTAAACAAAATGTTTTTGATTAATTAGAGTTGCATGAGAGGAGGTATTATTATAAAAAATTCATCTCTTTATTCTATAACTTCAATAAATTTTTAATTAAATTCCCAATGGATCTTTAGGAAGTTGTTAGTAAACATTTTTATATCATATGGTATAATAAATGACTACAACAAACTAAAACATTATTGAAAGAGAAGAGCAAAGGTTTATTTACAAGGTAATAAAGTCCTGAATGCAAAAGACAATATTATGAAATCAGCAGCATAATATAGCCAAATGTCTTTATAAACAATCAATGAGGAATTATTTCTTAAACTAAATTCTCAAATTGGAAACTCTAGAGTCTTTGGGAGAAATGGCCTATGGCAGTTTGTTTCTCCCACACCCATGCACACATATTCATTTCCAATTTACTAGTGGCCCTCACTTCTGGTCTTGACTACAAAGGATTTGGGCCCTTCCAGGCCTGTCACTAAGTCAGGACCTATTAAGGAGGGTCCTGTGTTTTCAATCTCCTTGAGGACAGGAGAGGTTATGTCCAGGTTTACAGCAAGCAGAACAGACTGTTCTACAGTATTGCAATTATTGCTTCTGTACCACAAACTATAATTTTTTTCACATAAAATAATAAAATTAAAAGTAAAAATTGTTAAATTTCTATAAAATTAAGGCTTTTTCTTCAATAAAGTAAATACTGAACAAAATAGATAGGAAATTGAAGGAATTATTTGGAATTCAAAAAATAAAATGTACATATGTATTTTTATACTTATATACACGTATGTGAGAAGGTTTTTATAAGTGCTGAATAAAACACATTAATAAATAAAGTATACATATAATATCTATTGTTGAAATTAAAGTTGGATCCTAACTCATTGGTAATTAGAGCAATCCAAATTAATATAAGATCTCATTTTATAACAAATCGGCAAAATCTGAAAGCTGAAGCCCAATAATTATAGGGATTTGGAGAAGATGGGAATTTCCATGCATTGATAGTGAAGTAATTTTGGAGAGCTTGAGGCAAATTCTTGTCTAATGATGTACATGTTTAGTCTGAAAGCCCACTTCTGAATATGCATGACAGAAAATATATATAAAGATGTTTACATATATAATAAACATTTATAAAGATATTTATTATAAGGTAGGGTGGTGTTTGAGAAACATATGTAAAGATGTTTGTTATAGGTAGTGAGGTGTTTGAGGTGTTGGAAGCATGCTAGATGTGCATTCCTATGAGAACATGTAAGTAAAATGCAGTAGTTGCACACAATGGGTTTCTATGCAGAAGACAGAAACAACAGACAAGACACGGAGTTCTATGGAAGGTCTTTAAAAGAATGCTGAATGAAATGTTAATAAAGAAAATGTATCTTTAGTGGAAATTAAAGTTGTACACGTTAAACAACACCATATTTTATAGGAATACATAGAAACAGAACATAACACTTTAACACATTAGAATGTGACGAAGAGAAGAAAATGAGGATAAATTGATCATCAAATAGCTTACAGAAGAAGTCTGCTCAGATCAAATAATATTTATGAGCAATAAATGGAGATTTACTCAAGAATCTGCACTTAAGATTTCAAAGGCAAAACACAACAAAACAGAAGTTGAAGAATATTTAATGATTCTCTATAGAATATGAATTGGGATGATGGATTGCCCATGAGTAGTACCTTCTCAGAAAAGAAAGATATAAATACATGATGTTGTATAATAAATTTCTAAGTGCAGAATCAAAATGTCTCCAACAGTGAAACCCTCTGGTTGAAAACTGTTAGGTTCACTGAAAGAGAAACACACAAGACCAAAGGGGTTAGTAAGGTTTATTGTAGCAGAGTGACAATCGGGCTGAGCAGAAGATGGCGTCAGCCTGGAATGTGAGGGCACCTGAAATTTATATCAGGCTTCAGGCAGGCTTTTTCAGTGGAAGTACTTCCAGCCAGTAAATTAGCAGGGAAAATAGAAAAGTTCAGTGAAACATGAAGTAAACATGTAGTGTTGCTAACCTGGACATTGCAAGGTCTGTTTTGCACAGAAAAGGTAAGAGAGGGATCTGGTTCTCACACTACGGAGGTAGGGATAGGGCCCTTCTGGACCTAACAAAAATTTCAAGGTTCTTGTAATCATCCAAGGCTACACAGATTGGGATAAATTTCTATATTTTACCAATGGGTGGCAATAGACATTAAAACAAAGTTTCAGCATCCTTTTTACTCAAAAATCCAAAGTGTTAAGGCTTCCAAATCAAGCAATTTACAAACCCATGTTTTCATTCACTATAACTTGTTAGCTCTAAAAATAAATGTAAATTACTTACATAAGTTTGCATGTAATATTAAAAATATAACAATAGTAATACAGCTATTAACTCCAAGGGAATATGTGGCTAGTAAAATAAGATAAAACCAAGAAGGAAATTGATTAAAAAACAAAGTATCACAATACCCTATACATAGGCTATATGTGAGTGACAACAGTATGTACAACAGTTTTATATTATCTGTAAAATGCAGAGCTGGTTGTGGTTATGTGACTGTGGTCTGGTTAATGGAGCGTACAGCTTCTGTAAGTAGATCTGAAACAGTTGGAGCTTCCTTCATTCTTCTAATTGTTGGTTAAAAGGTGGGCTTGATAAAAGTGCCTTTGACAACCATTTCAGTGTCCTCCTACCTTCTGGAATGAGGGTTAAGTACAGTAAAGGCTAAAACAGAACAAAACAATCCCCTTTTAAACAAAAGATGAAACCGAGAACCAGATCCTTGACATAATAAAATGCCATAGCAACCTGAAATTGCCTACTCCCAGCTTTTTCATGAGAAAGAACTATAACTACATCATTTTAAAGATTTTGTTCATTTGAATTTTCTGTCACTTGTGGCCAACTTGACTTAAATTAATCCAGGATTTTTGCTGACTAGCAGTGAAAGGTTGATGGCTTTTGTTCATCACATCTTTACTTGTAGTTCTTTATTTTTCCCACTGTGATGACTTATATGAATTATTTATTTTTTCTAAAGCTAAATCAAGTTTTTGACAATGAAACTCATGTTATTTTCTTGTATGCTTTGTTGATAATTATCTATGTTTTTGAAGACAAGACAGAGAATACAAACTATTTTGAAATTTATGTGAAAAAAATGATAGAAATCAGAGTGAAATTCTGGGAAAAAGAAGTGAAATATTTTATAACTCATTTAACTGAGAGAAATCCATAGTAGAAAAAAATAGCTTTATCTATATTGAACCTAGGGGAAAAGTGTAACTTAAAACAAAAACCAAGGAAGCTCTGCAAATGGTAATCAAAGTTTTCCTGAAAAGGGAATGTCAGTGGCTGGCTATAGCAACCACTAGAGCAAGAGAATGTTCCTGTAAAAGAAGAGATTTACTACTGAATCTGAAATAAATGCATAGGCCTCACAAACAAAGTCAGTATTAAAAACACAGTCTGTGAGGCAAAGAAAATCTTAGAAAATTTGCAGGAGATTCTATAAGCATAAGTGTTCAATTAGGCTGGCTCAGCAGGAATGATGAGGCAAAGATTCTGTTAAAAGAATCACAGAGCTCTTAGATATGAATTATTTTGAAATATTAAGAAGCAGTACAATTAGTTCCAGTTTTTACCTGACTTCAATCTAGACAAGGTATGCAGCATAGATGAGATGCCCGAATTTGGTTCCTCTTCCATATTATTTTAAACTGGCATCATGGTTGAACAGATCTATGAAGAAACTAATATTGAATTTATGTGGTTTGTAGGCAGACTTAATAATAACCTTCTACTATGTCATCTCAATTTGTCTATATAAGTTGTTTATTTCCCAGATTTCTGAAACATGAATTGTAATTTCAAGCATTAAAAGATGGACATTCTGATCAAGATGGCAGAGTAGAAATGGAAATCATAAAAGGGAACCAGTCTGAAATGAAGAATGCATTATCTTAGATGAGAAGTATATTAAATGGAACAAACAAAGCAATAAACAAAGCAAATAAACAAAAGGATTAAATGACCTACCCAGAAAATGGGAAAGCTAAGGACACTCAATCAGAATGGCAAGGAAAAAGAAACCATGACTATAATAATAATTTAAGGAACTATTGGAATATAATTAAAGGTAAAAATATTCATCTCATTGGTGTACCAGTAGGAAAACAAGATGTTAAACAGCTATTTGAAGAAACAATGATGGAAAAATTCCCTAACATGGCAAAGGAAGTAAGCACACAAGTTCAGGAAGAACAGAGAATCCCCAAAACGAGGAACCCAAAGAGGCCGACACCAAAATACATCATAATTAAAATGTCAAAAGTTAAGTACAAAGAGAGAATCTTAAAAGCAGCAAGAGAAAAGCAGATAGTTACCTACAAGAGAGCAACCATAAAACTGGCAGCTGATTTCTCAAAAGAAACTAGGCAGGATAGAAAGGCTTGGCACAAAATAGTTAATGTGATGAAGACCCAGGTTCTACAACCAAAACTACTTCATCCAGAAAAAAACTATCATTTAGAGTGGAAGAATGGATAAAGAGCTTCCCATACAAAAACAAGCTAAAGGAATTTATCACCACCAAGGCAGCACTACAAGAAATGTTGGGGAGACTTAAGAAGAAAAGTAAAGTATCAAAAACAGTAATTAAGAATGGTAACAAGTATGTTTCTATCAATAAGTACATCAAATGGAAAAAAAAAAATAAGTGCTCCAACTAAAAGAGAGAGTGTCTGAATAGGTAAGAGAACATCCTTACATGCTGCCTACAAGAGACTCACTTCAGATTAAAAGACACGCACAGACCAAAAGGATATTGCCTTGATGGACCTAGAGCATATTTAAGTCAAAGAGAGAAAGATAAGTACCATGTTAGTTCACTTATGTGTGGATCTAAAGAACAAAAAGAACAAACTAATCAAAAACAGACATACAAATATAGTGGACAATTTGGTGACAAACAGAGGGAAAGTGGGGTTGTGGCATTGGGAGAATGGAGTGAAGGGTCAAATAAGTGCAAATTAGTTGGTGATGGATGGTCATGAAGAGAGGGAGCACAGTGTAGAGAATTCAGTTAGCATTAATATGTTGGATAGGAAGAGGGCCAGGGGAGGGAGGGTGCAATTGGGGGGATTGTTTTATGAATTATATAGATGTCTATCCAATGTACTGTGTACTTGAAACTAATTAAAATTAATAAATAAATTATAAAAATAATTTTTTAAAAAAGCATAGCTTAAGTCTGTTGGTTAAGTAAAATAGGCATGTCTTAATTTTGCCTGGGTTTTACCACAGCAAGTCCATGTTAATAAATGATAGTTATATCTATTAAAGGTGTTTCCAGAAGTCATAAATGTTCAAGCTAAAAAATTTTAATCAATTACTTCTTAGTTTTCATTAGACAGTGAGGTTTTAAATGTTGAAATCTCAACATATGGAGGAATAACTTAGTGGTTTTCCAGAAGGTTCCCTGGTCCCTGGAACACCTCAAGATGTAGCCAGAGAGCTCAGATCCCTAGTGACAAGATTCTTGTCTTATGTCTTAATAAAGAATTTAAGGGCAAGACTGACAGCAGGCAGGAAAGCCTAAGGTTTATTAAAGTGAAAGTACACACTCAAGAGGAGGATGCAAGGGGAGAGAGAGAGAGAGAGAGAGAGAGAGAGAGAGAATGTCTCAATTAAATGTCTGAATTACAGGCTTTTGTTCTTGGGGCAGAGCACATAAATGTACCGACATTGTTGTCTCCTCCTAGTAGATGGGAGCTTGATTCCTCACTTTTTATTTCTTATATTGTACTTTTGGAACAGCCATGGCAATAGGTGCATGTTGGAACTGCAGTATTTGCTATGTAGATGAGATAATAATATTATAATTAGGCAAAATTTACACCTGAACCAAAAATATCATCTAAGCAGGAAGAGACCACTTTTGGCTTATCTCTACTTGTTGGGGCTAAAATAAGGGGAAGTCTGAAGAGAGAAAAAAAAATTCTGGAGCCATATCTTAGAGGGGGAGGAGATATCTCTCCGTTAGAAATCCTGCCTCAAAAAGATTTGAAATTGCATAGGAAGCATTGTAAAAATAAGTGATGAAAACTTATAAGGTATACTGTATGGGTGAATAACGGTTGTAATTTAAACAAATACTTGGGACTATGAGAAACCCAAGATTCTTTCCTGCTTCCAGGCTCCCCATTTTTTGTTTTTCACATTTCTTTATGTGTCATAGTGCATATAAGCTGGACTTAGATGAAGGAAATTATAAGATGACATTTTTGAAAAGGAACATCTTACACTGTTACCAAGGTTTGATAAAGTCACTTCAAGAAAATGCCAAGTTGGTGACCAGTTCCTTCCACAGCCAATGTGCAGATAAAAATTTATGATTACATTACCCTATGATGTTACTTTCTGTAGAACTTCTATTTTATCCATAATAAATCAAAATTATAGTGAACACAGATCAAGTCAAAGAATGTTAAAATTAAAGTGGAATTAAAGAATACCAAGTTTTTTTAATCCAGTCATTCTTATAATGGGAAAAACTGAGACCCAGAGTGATGATCCATGCATTCTAGTAAATGGTCCATCTAAGAGTTTCTTTGCTCCCAGGTTGGGGATATGTAGGAGGACACAGAATAGAAGGAGGGACTGGTGTTGGAAGGCAGAAAGTGAAGAGATAAACTTGAAGAAGGGCTTATGCGGAAATGAAAAACACTGTAAAAGGCATGTGGTTGTGGAAGGCAGTGGGGTTTCTCAAATAGGGAAGTGGGCAGAGGGCAAGGTTTCTGTTGGCAGAAAGGCGGGTGATAGAGCATGTGACTACATGGGGTAGGAACAAGCCACCAGAGTTCTGAAGAATTTTCTCTAGGGGAACAAATATCACCCGCTGAGGTGAACTTGGTGGAGAGCCAGGTAAAAGCCAAACAAAACTAAACATGAGGATGCCTGTGGCCTGATCACCTATGGAACAAATAGCAGGAGCCTGGGGAAGACCAGTAACAGAGGAAAAGCACTGGGCTCCCTCAGAATGACCAGGACACTCTAGTCAGGCTGGATTCTAATAATACACTCTCCATCCACCTCAGATTTATTTTTTTTTCAGATTGTATGTGTTTACAGGGCTTATATAATCAGCTCCTTTCCTTATTACATTTTGTATAAATTTCAGATTCTTGGATCTATGTTCATAAGTATACTTTGGTACAAATATTCTGTCACTTTTCCTTCTTACACAAAGCACATTTTACCCTCCATCTCTTTGAGTTATATGAACCTTTGTGTATAAAAATGACATACTTAGGAGTTTGGATTCTTTTTCATAAAACTAATTGAAGTTTTTTAAACATGAGCTTGACATGATGCGGTTTAAATTTTATGTAGCAATTCTGAAGCTGGGTGCTGAATAGATATGGAGAGTATAGAGAATTTTATAAGAGTTTATTTGAACCAAACTGACTACACATGCTGGAGAGCAAGATCTCAAATGCCCCAGAGAATAAGTTTTGCAGCTTCTCATATGTAATGGAAATTAAGGAAGATTACATAGAGGTGCGAGAAAGCAAGTTGAGGTTTGAATTATAGGATAGTTAATAAGATGATATGCTCTCTTGAGGGTAAGTACACTTAATTTCAAAGGTGTGCTAACCTAGATGCACAGAAACTATGGACAGGGCTTGCTTAAAGCAAAAATAAACTTTTTGCTAAAAATTCATATGCCTGGGATGTGACTACCCACCATGACCCTCTCAGTTAGAAATTTATGATCCAATCAGCCTGTGAGGTTACTTTACAACTTTTTTCATCCACAAAGAAATGTCAGTGAGGATAAAGAGGAGATATATTTAACAAATTAAAGAGAAAAATAATATGGTGACGAGATAGCTGTGGGGAATAAAGGAGAGGTAAGTTTCCAAAAAATAAGGCTTTTTAGATTTCTGCTTAGATAATTGCATGGATATTGGCAGAGCGTGGGATGAAGCTGTTATCTATTCTAGTTTCACTGAAAAAGAAATTTTCCTAAGTAAATATTTTTTGCTTCTTTTCTCACTCCTTGTACACTTTCTCTCTCTCTCTCTCTCTCTCTCTCTCTCTCTCTCTCTCTCTCTCTCTCTCCTTCCTTCCTTCCTTCCTTCCTTCCTTCCTTCCTTCCTTCCTTCCTTCCTTCCTTCCTTTTAGTAAGTTCCAGGCATAAAATTTAACAATAAGGCATATATATGTATAATGCATTGTTTGTTCATCTCCCATAGTTAGGTTTTCTTTTTTTTTTTTTCTGTCACCACATATTTTACTCTTTTTATCTCATCTACCTCTTACACCACATTTTTCCCCCTGAAAATAGAGTGAAATAGCTCAGTAGTGAGTACAGGAGAGAAGATACATAAATAATTTGGTTTCTAGTACAGGTTTTCTTCATGACTTGAGATAGCTGCCTTCCTAATATGTCCTCACACGACTTTTCCTCAGTGCACGTGGAGAGAGAGATTGAGAGAGAGAGAGAGAGAGAGAGAGAGAGAGAGAGAGAGAGGCAGAGAGAGAGAGAGAGAGAGAGAGAGAGAGAGAGAGAGAGAAGAGAAAGCTCACTCTGTGATATCTCGTCTTATAAAGCCCCACTCTTAGGACCTCATTATACCTTACTTTCTTAGAGGCCCCATCTCCAAATCCAGCCACAATATAGGTTAGGGCTTCAACATATAAATATTAGGGAAACACAAATAATCAGTTTTTAACAGTAAGACTATTTCATTTAGAATTCAATACCAGTAAAATTACTGGCATTACACACTTAATGGAAATTCCCTAGAAGCTTTTTCAAGAAGTTAGGCAAAGTTGACAATTTGATCCACATATCTTATACTCTATATCTTTATTTCACTTATTTCTGAATTCAGGAGCAAGGAATTCTAAAACATTAACTAGAATAGATAGGTTAATATTACAGTTATAAATAAACTTGAGCATATTAGAGGTTAAATACAGCAAACTTTATTTCTCATGCAGGCAAACTCCATGCAGATTAGTAAGTCCTTCTCTGTCTTGAAGCTTTGCCTTCTGGAACAGGTGACCTCCAAACTGGCACTGCAGGAAAGATAATCGAATGTAATATTTTACATGGTCAGGCCTGGGTGGCTGATATCTCTAGCAGAGCATACTCCATTGCCCAGTACTCTGTTACAAGAGAGTAGGAGATTATGTTTTTTCTATAGGCCCAGAGAAGGGAAAATATGATAAATATGTAACACTACATCAGCTATACCTTCCTAAACTACAAACTAAGATTTCACCATAGACATGGAGAGTCAGGCAAAGATGAGATCTGGTACTTGTGAGTGATGTAGGTGGGGCTTATACTGTATGTTGTTGTTCAGTGTGTTTGTAGCTCATAGAAATTGCCAAATATCTGTGGCCATAATAAAAAGAGCTCATTGAGTGTAACTTTCAGCCTCATTATTAATGTTGACAGATGTGAAAGAGAAATAACATTACAAATGGGGTTTTAAATAACTGCTTCTTACATTCAGTAATTACTTATAATTTTTAAAGAGATACTATAATAATAATAATCATAAGGCTTAGGTATTAAAAGATTTTGTGTTTATGTATTCACACACATTAACCAGTCAGAACCATTGACAAATCACCAACTACTTCTCAAATCAACTACTTAAACTAAAATATTAGCAAGCGTTAACTCTTTTTGACAATGCATTTTTATCAGATAATAAAATCTAACTTAAACATGGTCGTTTAATGTCTCCCCTGGTATATCTTAAAAAGTTGAATTTTCTGACTTCTAGTTGTACTCTGTACAGAAGTTTAGCTCTCTGGTTGAAAAGCATACTGCTCTTCTGAGACTTCCAAGTATGAACACCTCAAGAGTTAAGCAGTCAAAATGTCTTTCTGGAAAACATTGTTCTGAACAGGCTTGTATCTGGGATTCTAGACACAGCATAATACATTTTAATTCTTGGTTTACATATACTTCTGCAGCTTGAAGGTCCTTGATTAAAGTGAACATTGTAAATTATGTTATGTTAATATATTTGCTAAGATACTTGGTACCAAGCATATTTTGAGGGATTTTTTTGGTGAGTGAATATATAAATTAAACTCACTAGAAGGGCTTATTCTGGGATGGCTGCAATTTTATCTCTAAGGAAGTGAAGAGCTGGCTATAGTTTATACAGTTGCATGGGGAAATCATAGGAGATGTGAAAAAGCAAATTCGCCAATATATAAATAAGCCAGCGAGAGTCAAGAAATGAGAAAGATGGAGGAATAATGGTTGAATGGCAAAGAGAATATTTTGAGGGTATTCAAAGGGGGAGGAATAGAATGGGGTGCCCAGAAGACAGGGCATAATGGAGACTGGAGGTAGAGTTGAGTGAAGAAACTTGTCAAATTGTGATCTGTTCAAACAAACAGTGTCCAGAGAACCCATTTCTCTCTCTCTCTCTCTCTCTCTCTCTCTCTCTCTCTCTCTCTCTCTCTCTCTCTCGTTGTTTTAGAGACAAGAGACAAGTCCCAGCAAGGTGAAGTAACCTTTCAATGTCACACACAACTTTGCCCATGACAGTTGATGAGGGGAAATAGGGTGAAGGCTAGTGATACAGACAACAGCTGAAATCAGACAGGAGAGAATAGCCTTAGTCAGAGCTGGAGAGGAAATGAAAGATCAAGTAGGAGGCCCAAAGTGGAGGGAAGCAGCAGATTTTCTTTGTTGAAGTCAGTGGTTGGTAGGGAGGTTGTCTGTTGTTGAAACAAGAAGTCATAATTCAGACTTTCTGAGGGATAAGTTTGCTGAAAAGGAAAAACAAACAAACAAACAAACAAAAACATCTGCAAACGGCATGCTGTTTTTGCAACCTGCAATGTTAACTGTTCTGCCAGGTGATGACAATGCAGACTCTAAGAACATCTCTCAGGAGGCTCAGATGGTGAACTTTCCCAAGATGCATCTGGATTTTTAGGATGTCAGAGTGCCTACAATCTGAGGAGTCCTGTCTCTATGTCCAGTTTACACTTGAAGGATGGTGGAAAAGAGTGGGGTTTTGTGTCAGGAAAATATCATTGTTAAACTAATCATTATGTTTCTCCCAATCTCTAGTAACAGATTAATTTTCTATTTTCTCTTTTTCATGTTTGCCTAAAACAAACAAACAAACAAACAAACACACAAACACACAAACACACAAACACACAAACACACACCTAACCTACTACTCATAGTGGTCCAGGAACACATCTTATTCCATCTCATCCAGATCTTATCCTTTGCCAACCAATCCTAGGCACAAAATCGGGGTTCATGTTGGCTAAATGAGCTGCATACTCATGGCTGGGAAAGTAAAAATGGCGCAATAATTTTCCTGCACACCTGATTCAAGGGTAAGTTCAGCAATGAGGAGCCGATAGACTTGGAGCTATTATTTCACTTCTACTTCAGTAGATTAACTCGGAATTCAGAGATTTAAGACTACACCAGTCAATTACAATTTGAATATAAATTCAACCCACTCAATCAGAGGATTCTCCAAAAGGTTTTATTTGTGGGAAACATTTTCATGCCTTTCTTGATGATTTCTCATTATTTCTATCCCACCATAAAAATCGTCATGCATAATTTCAGATGTGGACTCCTCAGGATCTTGTAGACTCTTTCTTCTTCTGGTTGTTCTTTTTCTGTGCTTTAAAAATATCTTTCCATATGGTTCCACTTCTATGACTAAAAACCCAGAGTCACACAGTTTTACCACTCTGTGCTTGAAATCTGATCTCTTAAAAATGTCCCTTAAAATCTGATCTTTCTCTATTCAGTTTCCCTCACATGGGTTTCTCAAACTGCTCCCTGTCAACTTATATCATGCACCTCCCCTATCATTACCCCAAGCTTTTTCAAATTTATCTCGTATACCCCCTTCCCCATCTCACTAATTTTTTTCCTCTCTTTTTTTTTTTCCTGATCAAATGCATCTTTGGCTCAACCCACACCAATATAAAACTTTCTTCTTATTCCACTTATTTATAAGACCCTAGATTCTTATGTAGTTTCTCTCATGTTTTTCATTAATTGTTTTTTTCTACTTTCTTCCTTTTCCCAGATCCCTTTGAATTACAAGTGACAGTGAGCTATGAGCTGCATTCTGGAGACCCTGCAAA
The DNA here is from genome assembly GCA_030015415.1 of Cynopterus sphinx. NCBI lineage: Eukaryota > Metazoa > Chordata > Mammalia > Chiroptera > Pteropodidae > Cynopterus > Cynopterus sphinx. Next base: position 22,824,035 of record CM057392.1, on the reverse strand, counting down.
AGACTTCTTTCAGGTAGCTTATCAAGGATCAGATTTCTTGAGTTTCCAATACATGTTATGGGTACCATCTCCAGAAGTTTAGAGTAGAGCATATCTTGTTTGCTATCTAATCAATCAGTATGAAAGCATCAAAGAAACAGTGCATGGCTCATTGGAAACACCTGCTTCTGATTTGTCTTAGGTCTCCCCTATGCAGGTAAAATGGATATCCAGAGACAAGGTTAGTTCAGCCCCTTCCTCTAAGACTTTTCTATATAAGTCTTACAGCTTTTCATCATTTCCATCAAAGTTAGGAAAAGGAAGAATTCAAGAAGGAGTGGGTTTTCTGGGAAAAATGTTTCTAAATGAAGCTAATAAGTACATATTAATGTAGATAATTTGCCCCTAAGTTGTTTGAGTCTTTATAAGAATACTTTTTATGCCTGCTGCAGTGAGGCCAGAGGCCTGACTATCTAGTAGTCACATCCGTGGTCTAGCCAGCTGTTGCTGGTTTGTCATGTCTCCAGCTTCTACTTAAAGCCTATTTGAGTGATGTGAATGTGGGCTGAACAGGAGCTGTCAGGAACTCAGCAAGGAGATCCTGGCTGTGGAGGCTGAGGAAACAGCTGGCTCGAGTTGCCAAGTGAGACACAGCAATCTAGGAGACCAAGCCATCATTCTCTACTGGGGTAAGTAAGATTGAATCTGTAAGTATGACAAGGTAGTTCTTGAGCTTAGAAGGTAGTGCAGAGAAAAATTTCATGATGCCAGAACTAGGTGAGAGAGACATCAAGAAGAAAGGAATATAGGTGATTCCAGAACTGTAGAAATAAAACACAAAGGACATTCAGATGTAAGATATTTAGAAGGAGATGAAGAAGCCATCCTTGAGCAGAGATGGGAATAAAGTAACTAAATAGGATGACTAATGGGATTCGTAACCAATGCACATATAAGATAGGAAAATCAAAGAAGTAGAATTGACAATTTAAAATGACATCCCTGTGTCTCTCTAACATTCACAGGACATCGCCTTTCTGTAAACTTAACTCTGTTGGCAATAATAGCACCCCTAATTCCTTTGGTAGTCTTTGCATTGTAGTTTAAGAAACACTGGTGTTTTTTGTTTGTTTGTTTGTTTGTTTGTTTTACTTCTTTATTGTTTCCCAATTTTTTATTCTCATTTTTACCAGTCTTCGCTTTTGTCTCTTGACCACTTTCTTTTATCCCCAATTACCACCTTCAACTTTTCTAGAGTTCTTTCCCACTTCTCTTCTTTCTTAACTTACATGAAGACATTCCATGAGATTCTTTACCACATCTTCCCCATTGTAATGAGAACTCAAGAGCCAAAAGCCTAGGAAAACAGAGTGATGCCATCCTTTCTATTCCCCACTTAAATTGCATTCTTCCCGTTTCTTCTTTATAATCATTTGTTAATGCAAGCTAATTTAATTTTTGTAACTCTGTGTAGAGGATCTTTCTTGTAATTTTTATTTGTTCAGTAGTTCTCAGACTTCAAAATTCATTCCTGATGCTTCTTTCCTGATTCATAAGTGGGAAGCAATCTCTCCCTCAAGTGAATCCAGATAGCAGTTCAACTATACTCTTCTACATGCACACATCACTTCTTACCCTGCATTACAGTTACTTAGGTCTTTCTTCTCTTTTCAATATTTAACTCTTTTAGGACATGGTCATGGAAAAGGTGCTTTTCTGTGTGTAATATGTGTTTGATGACAATTAAACCAAAGTGAACAAATAAAAAACATATCCAAGTTGGATTAACTGTTATGTTGTTACTCTTTTTTACTATATTTATTCCTGACATTGTTGTAGTATTTGAAATATTAATTCTTCCCTTCATGATAAAATGTGTTTTACTCGACCAAAAAATTTCTTACTCTTTTTGCTCCCTTACATTCTTCCTAAACCCTTAAAAAAATGCAGCTTTGCCCCTTGCCACATTTATTTTCTAAACACTGAGCTAATGCTTTTCTACTTGTTTCAAGCACAAAGAGAGCGAGAGAGAATGTACAGGCCATTGTGAAGAGGAATGGGTGTCACTGAATGATCAGGAAAAAGAAGAAAGAAAGCTGGTCCTCAGAATTGGTGTGGAATCAAGGTTAGGGATGTAAACAGAAGACAAATCTCCCAAAGGGTGGTGCTGTCTATGATATCCTTCCCTAGCCTTTGGTGCTTTTTAAGTTCTACTTACTAAATCAAGTAATATTTGTTAAGCACTGAGTATGAGACAGGCACATACAACTTGCAAACTGGTTGGGGAGAAAACAAACCAAGATTGTACTACATACCTGAGTTGCAATATTTACTTATTCAGTCTGTCCATGTCCTTTTTACTGGTTACATTATTTTTGTTTCTTTTTAAAAATTTGAATCAACTTTATGAATGTATAATTTACATATAATACAGTCCATCTATTTTAAGTGTACAGTTGCATTCATTTTAACAAATGTACACACCCATGTAAATATGGCTACACTTAAGATATAGAACATTTCTATTTCCCCAATACCCTTCCTACTCATTTGTAATTAAACCCACTGCCAGCAGGGCATCCTAACAATTTTGATATGCTTTATGCTAATTAAGCTTAGATTTATCTTTTCTATAATTTTATTAAAATGGAATGAATTCTATGTATTCTTTATATCTGGCATTTTTCCCCACCAGCATATAGGTATAAGTCACTCATGTTGCTATGTGTGTTTTGTTGTCTATTCTTTTTTATTGCTCAATAGAACTCCATGTATAAATATCTTATATATTTTTAATCCATTCACTTTTTGATGGTAATTTGAGTTGTTTCTAGTTTGAAGCTCTTCAAATAAAGTCATTATTATTGTTTTGCTTTTTGTATTTTTCTTTCTTTATTCTATCTTTCTTTCTTTTCTTCTTCCTTTCTTCCTTTCTTCTTTCTTCTTTTGTTTAGTTACCTGCCTGGACAAGTTTTGTAGATTCTGGATGCCTTGCTGTTTGTAGCCCCCAATGGCTTTTCTCCTTAAAAAAAAAAAAAAAAAACTATGTAGATCATTTTCTTTACTTCCTCCTTTTTTTCTGCCCTCCCCTCTTTCTTTCTCTCTCCTTTTTTTTTATCTCCTATTCTCATTCACTTCCTCCTTCTCTCCCCCTCTCCCCACCTTTCTCCCTCACCTTCTTTTTTTTTGTTTCTTCATTCTCTTTCTTTTCTGGTTTCCTGGGGGTCACTCCTAAGTCAACATAGCATAGCGGTAGCCAATGATTAGTCAGATGCTGTGCCTTTATACCTTAAACCGGTAAAGTTTCCATATTTTGCTGAAGAAATACGTGCGGATTAGAACACACATTTACCATTCAAGCAGTTTAGAAATCTGCCCTAGTGTCGCTTTTTCTATGCGCAAGGTCTCATGTTTGGCCAGGTTAAGTACATATTGTTGCCCTCTTTGATGTCTCCTTAGTATGTGTGCATCTTTCAAACTTCTAGGAACAAGTGGAAGCTTATCAAAGTCCACTATGGCTATCTTGTTTCCCAAATATCTTTGTTAGGTTTGGCCAGTCTCTTCTTCACCTCAATTAGTATTTACAGCATAAGCAGCTATAATCTTGACTTTTCTTTTTTTTTTTTTTCCCACCAATTGCTATTGTTTTCTACTACTTCCCTGAGCATCAGGCCTCTCTATGTGGTTTCAGATTAGTTATACCCTTCTGCAACAACAAGACTGCTGGTCTTCAGCCTGTGGTACCACCAAGTCAGGGGAGGAATGAGAGCAGCCCCAGGTTAACTTCCTACCATGGTTTTTGCTGAGATTTAGGTAGTTCTTAATTAAGCACTTCTCAATCTTCTGTGTGTCCTTGTTCATTTTCCTGAATTCTGAAATGGTTTATTCTGAAAGTTTTGTCCAATATTATCCTTGATGTTTGGGGAAAGAATTTTCTGAGCTCCTTACTCTGCCATTCTTGATTGTCTGCTCCATGCTGACTTTTTGTAACATTATAAATCAAACAAATGAGTTTCAGTTTCTAATAATTGAAATCAAGTGCAACAATGAAAATAACTACTTATCAAGTTGGTGACATACCATAAGTCAGGAACTGTTTCAATTGACTTTAAAGCATAACAATTTGCTTATCTCCAGGGGATATACCCTAGTATTAGAAAATAAATTTTAAATTGTTTTTAATAATTATATTGTTGATGGTAGGGTTACTCTAAGACTATCATGCATATATAGCTTAGTGGGATATAGAATATAGTGGGATCAAGTGAATACATAATCGTGTTAACATATTAGAAAAAAATTATCACATGGGAGAAATAGATATGAGATAGATGAGTAAAACTCTGTAATTCTAAACTTGAATCAGAAGCATAAATATGGTTCATCATAATATTTTTCTTAAAAAATATGTTCTGGCCACTTAAAAAGTCCAAAGACGAAGACTAACCTAGGGCTCAGATAATGGTTTCACATCTCCAAGACATTCTTGGAGAAAAAGAATAAAAAATCTGGAACAGTCTTACCACACCAGAAAGTAATGGAGAGCTCAAAAATGAAGTCATTTTGAAAGAATTCAGAAACAGCTGACTTGAAAGAATCCCATATCATTTGTGGTACAACTTAAGCCCTTGAGCCTCAATACACACACACACACACACACACACACACACACACACACACACACACACACACATATGGCTCAGTTTTAGAGTCAAGCATTTTAAATATGTCAAAGTTTATAGGTATGCAATAATGCAAAAAATAATTTATTAGTCACCTAGGAAGCTACATAAACAATTCATTCTCTTGAAAAATGGTAAATAAATGGAAAGAATCAAGTATTTATTCTGTCTTTTTTATCTCAGGGTAATAGATAGTTATTTAGGATAAAATAGCTCTTAAAAATATTCTAACTAATAAAGACAAATAATAAAGAAAGTGTAATGCCTTTATGTATTCCCTAAAAAAAAACTGATTTTGGTTATTTGTTTTCAAGCTGTGTTCAGGAATACAAGGGAGTTCCTGATATCCTTTTAGAGGGTCCATTAGTTCAAAACTATTCTCATACGACTACTAAGATGCTATTTTAGCATTCGTTATTTTCCAGAGACTATACAATATTGCATGTACTATTGCGTAAGTTTGTATTCAGAAACATAAAATATAGCTATCTTCTAGTAAGTCAGATGCTAAAGAGAATTTCAGAACTATTTTAAAATGTTTAAAAAGCTACCAAATCGCTACCCTCACTATATATTGGGGGGATTAGTAAGAATATTATTTTTAATACACATTCAGTTTGTTTCATTTCAAGTTAGTTAACACATTTATATTTTTTATTAGTTTTTACTTCTGATGTAGTGTTTATCATCTATCTACCTATCTATCTACCTATCATCTATCAATCTATTATCTATCTATCTATCTATCTATCTAATCTATAATCTATCTATCTATCATCTATCATCTATCTATTTTACCTAAAATTCCAACACTCACACACTGCTGGTGGAAATATCAAATGGTAGTGCTACTACAGAAAACAGTTTGGTAGTTCCTCAGATATTTACACATAGAGTTAACCATTTGACCTAGCAATTCCACTTTTAGGTATATTCCCCCCAAAATTGAAAATAGATGTTTAAACAAATATTTGTACACATATATTCATAGTTGTACTATCTACAACAGTAAATAAGATTAGAAAGACAACTCAAATATCCCCCAATGAATAAATAAAAAAATAAATGGGCTATATATACACAATGGAATATTCAACCTTTAAAAGAATGAGTGATACCTGAGACAACATGAATGCACCTCAAAAACATTATGTGAAAAAAATCAGACACAAAGGACACATATCTTATGATCTGATTTATATGAAAAATCCAGAATAGGTAAATCCAAATCCATAGAGATAGAAAGAGTATCAGCTAAGAAGGACCTGCAGTGGAGGAGAAATGGGAGGAGTGATTGCATAATGGATATGGGATATATTTCTGGGGTCCTAAAAATGTTTTGGAAGATGTTAGACCTGGTAGTTGCACAACATTATAAAGTACTAAATGCCACTGAATTTTAAACTTTAAAATGATTAATTTTATGTTATATTTTACCTCAATAAAAAAGTAGGTAATTATGAGATATTCACACTATAATATGAAACTCCAGAGTCTAAGGATAAGATGTTTATTAGAAAAGAATGGAAGAAAAAATGGAAAATATTTGGAGATAAAAAGTTGCGTACAAAGTAATAACAAATAGAATGATAGAAGTTTCCTCATCAACAAGTAGAATTTGAAATCTAGATATACTTGGACATATATCTGCTATTCATCCATTAGGCTCATATGGACCATATTATATGCACTATTTTAAGTTAGACAATAGCAAAAAGTAAGTAAGTAAGTAAGTAAGTAAGTAAGTAAGTAAGTAAGTAAGTAATTAAGTAAGTAAGTAAGTAAGTAAGTAAACAAATAACCCACAGAAGTATCACAAATTCATAAAAATAAAACAGTTTATATTAAAGGATCAATAAAGAAAAATACAGTGGTTTTGACTATCAGACTATCTTATATGTTTTAATCCCTCCAAATAACTGGAGAGGCAAGTAAATTTTCACTGGAAATATGCCCCTTACAGATTAACTTTGAGGTTCTTTCCAATTCTGAAGTATCAAAGGATCCTGGACAAAATAAAGCTAATTAATGTTCCTGAGGTTTAAAAAAAAAATGTCTGTGCACTCATTTCCAAGTTTGGGAAAAGATGGGATAAATGATGAAAATTTGGAGGGTGAAGAGGTAGTGCAGAGCCACTCCAGGTAGTAACAGTTGGCACTATAAATACTGTTGATAAAACAAATAAGTGCATAAAATGTATAAGTAGGTCAAAATACACATGTCATTGTGAATCTATTGTTAAATTTTATTACTTGGTTAAAATAACAAAATTTTTAAAAAGGAATAACATAGGCAACTCACTTGCTTCAGTTTTCTCTGCTTAGTTTAGCATCTTTAGGTATTGTGACCACTGCTCAGACTGTATAGTATTGCATACAGTAGCAATCAGACAATCATTAGATAGCAAATCAGTCGAGCAGCTAGCTACCTTATACTTCAGTGGAAGGTCCTCTTTTGACCTCAGGTCTGCAGAAAACTTATTTTTGGATTGAAGGCATGTGTCTCTTTACCTTTGGAGTAGAATGTTATGGTATTTGTTGTATTTCTTATTGCTGGGAACTTGGGAGAATCAGGTAAATTTTTACCTTTTAATTCTTACTCTCTCTCACTCTACTTTTTATCAGGAAAGGTAGGACTTTGACTTCTGAGTCTCTTGATTAGCGTAATCTTGATTTTTGAAACATTTGCTTCCAGTCATGCTTGTGTTTGGGGTCCATAAGACATTTGAGAAAGGAATCTTTATAGTATTAGAGTGGAATGGCTTGTGTAAAGATTAAGTTTTAAATGCTCCTCTTTTTTTTGGCCATTATCTTCATGTCCTAGTGAGTGTATTTAGTACCTGTAGTCAGGTTTGCAGCCAAGCATTAGATAATAATGGTATTGGCAAAGGTACGATGAGTACAAGTGCATTCAATTGTCTGACTCCCCAAAATGTGGGCTGAAGTTCTCAGAATCTCAGAGCATGTCTCTCTTTAAATGTACACCAAGATACTGTGGGCACTCACGTTGTTCCATTTGGCATCATTTTCAAAGTTAACTAGTTTACCTCTCACCGTCACATCACTGTCAGTGGTATATTTGGTGTATCTCAAATGAATCTACAGAATCTATATGTCAGTGAATCTACATTAAAACAAATTAACTGAATCTTGGGTGTTCTATCCAACACTCAAGGTTTACAAGGAAAAAAAAATGTTAATATCAAAAGCAGGTAATGTTAAGTCTCTGCTGTTGTCTGTGACTATTATACCAAAAGTGAATAGGTTATGTTATATACTGAATTATGAGAATATTATTTAGATTTATATGCTTTGCAATTTAGAGAGTAATTCTGGACTTTATAATGAGGCAGTGATAATCTTGGATGAAGGCTATGCTTAATAATGTGAACAATTTATTTCTGGGAATAGAGAATGTTACATTACTCACTTTGCCATTTCTTATGTATGTGAATAACATCAGTAGTAAAAACTTTTTACCCTTGGAATATTTTACTACCATATTTTTAATAGATGATCTATACAAATATGTCATTTTTTTTCCTGAATGGAAAGAATCTAAGATATTTATACTTAAAGACAACATTGATAAAAGTCCAAATATTTTACTCAGTGGATGCTAAATATATTGTTAAAATCTGCCAAGGACATACTAAAAAAAAAAAATAGATGACATCATAAGACAAATAGCTCTGAACTTTTGGTGAAAAAACAAAAAGCAAAAAACGAGAAGATCACTGCTCAGTTCATGATGATTTATTGGGTGATAGGAAAGCCCAAAATATAGATTGAGGCTGTGAGAGAATACATAAGGAGAAAGAGGTTCTACTGCTTATAATCTTTCTACAAAAAGTTAATTTATACATATGCTGAAGCTACACATAACAGAACTTTCAAAGTTTTGCTTGTCTCATGATTTGTTGCTCAAACCTTCAAAGGTCAGGAGCTACTGAAAAAAATGTCATATACTAGTAGCAACTGTACTTTCCCTTCTCAAAACTTGCTATGACATAACAATTTTGTTTGGATTATAAACTGGAATATTTATCAAACTGGAATATGTCAGTCTGTACTACTATAGTAGGTGATTTTTTGTTGTTTTGTTTTATATTTTACTCAGTATTTGAATTTATTTGTATGGAGTTCTGGAACAAGCAAAACTAAACTATGATGACAGAAATCAGTGGTTGCCTGCCTGCGTGCATGCATGTGTGTGTGTGTTGGGGGATGGGGGTGACTACTATAAAAGGTGATAAAAAAATTTTATACCTTGTTTACGTGCTGGTTATACTTTTTAAAATTTATCAAAATATGTATTTTACTATGTGTACAAATGTGTTATTGCTTTATGATAAATAAAATGTGGTGAGTGAGCTGATTAACCACAATATTCCCTTCCCTCTGCCTTTTATTTTTCCCACCAGAATTGAGAAATCCACAACCTTGTGGCAACTCTGGCATGTTAAGAAATGTAAATTGAGTTTAATTGCAGAAAATGCAGTATGCAGGCTAGACAATGTTTTAAATGCTCTGTCTTTGTACATGATTGTCAACACATATACAAATACATACACTCACGTGATCAAGAATGTGGAATTAGGGAGACCAGACATGGTGATGAGGGGAGAAAGAAGAGCCACTGGAAATGTGGAGAAAAGGTAATGATAGAGTGCCAGAAAAGAGAGGACCATGGGGAGAAAGGTTGACTTGAGTGGGTCAACCAAAAGAATCTTTCTAGATTAAAACAGGCTAGAAGAGGAACAATTGTTTAATATTTAACAAATGCTGCAATGAAGGATTAGGGAGGTGAAATAACTTTTCAGGATCAGATGAGAGCTTTTTCAAGTTTGTAAGTATGAAAAAAGCTGAGGTCAGAAAGAACAACTGGAAACCAGGGAGATTAAAAAAAAAGTCTAGAAATCAAGGGCTAGAGTGAAAATGAGAAGCAGAGTGGGAGGCCCAGGGCTGGGGGAGGTACGATTTTTCTCCAATGTGCAACGTGGATGAGGAGCATATTCATCAGTTGGAAGAGAGAGGAAGTTACTAAAGAGTATTGAGAAAAAGGTTTGCTGAAATCAGAGATCATTCATGAGCTCTTAGGAGTCGGAAGTTCTATCTGCCAGTGAAATGTTGCCTTTGTCACTTCTATTGCTAGCAGTTCTCATCTTAGGTGGTGACAATGAGGATGGTAAGAATACTCTGGCAGCTCCCAGCACGGGTGTAAGGGGTCTGAATAAAAAAGCATGTTGCACTTACCTCTATGGGTCTGGGTCCTCCTGTATCCAGCCCTCCTCTCGTTCTGCAGGTTGAGTATGGAGCCTGAGGCCCTGCACAGGCAAATGTCTCAGAATTTATTTTGTTCTCCAGACTTTGGGTTCTTTTGTGCTAGATCTTTTTTGTTTTCATTTTTTTAAAAAATTTCCTTCTGCTTTTCCTTTTCTTCTCACTTTTTTATCCTTCTACTACCCATAGCTTTCCAGGGGCCAACCTCTTTCCATGTCATCCAGATATCATCCTTTGCCAACAGCACCTGGGCACAAAATCAAGGCTCAGGCTGGCTGGATGATTTGCAGATTCATGGATGGGATAGTGACTCGGGCACTGCTATTTTCCTGAAGCCCTGGTCCAAGGGCAACTTCAGTGATGAGGAGGTGGCTGAGCTGGAGGAGCTATTTCGAGTCTATTTAATTGGATTCATCCGAGTAATACAAGACCATGTCAGTGAATTCCAGATGAAATGTGAGTATAGTCCTCGGACTGGGGAGCTTCTCATTGAATTTGTTTTTCTCTTGGTTTAGGCTACTATTCCCCATGCTCTTTCTCCCCTTCTCACTTTACCAAACTGCATGCACACACTTCTCTAAAGTAGTCTCCCACTCAGACTTCATTCCAGATTTTTCCTACTTCCTGCAGTCTTGTCTAATAAAGATATCCCTTTTTAACCATCTCCTGGTTTGTTTGTGTATAATTTTTCTCTCTCAAACCTCAAACAAGAAACCCTCTTTTGTTACACTGAGCTTGAGTGAACTGAAGTGTAACTTCCTCCTCTAATCCATCTCCTCAAGCATCCTGCTTGATCTTCCTTCTCAATGTAATTCTTCTGTTCACCCTGAAATGTTGTACTTCTGACTTCATTACCCTTATTCTCATACTCTCCACCTCTTCTCCCTTATTTCTCATTGTACTTCATCACGACAGCCCTACTCTACCATTGGTGATATGCAAACTTCTCCCCTATGCTCTTCTTTCTGAAAAGTCTTTGAAATACAGTCAGGCAACACTCAATGACAAGAATATGTTCTGAGCAGCATATTGTCAGGTGATTTCATCATTGTGCAAACATCATAGTGTGCACTTACACAAACTTAGCCTATTATGCACCTAGGCTCTATGGCATTGCCTATTGCTTTTAGGCTACAAACCTGTACAGCATGTTACTATATAAAATAATGTGAAATTAAATCAAATATAAGAGAAAATAATGCAATCAGGAGACACATGAGATGTATGAGGTTACTGCCAGTGTAAACATAGCATGCTGTTTTACAGCAAATGTGTTTTTTTCATAAGTAGGAAGAGTATACTCTAAAATAATGAAAAGTATAGTAAATACATAAACCAGTAACATAGTCATTTATTATCATTACCACTTATTATGTACTGTACATATTGTATGTGATATACTTTTATACCATTAGTAGCATAGTAGATTTGTTTACACCGGCTAAATCTTACATAGTAGATTTTGTTTACATCACCACAAATATGCAAGTAATGTGTTGTACTATGATGTTATGATGGCTGCAGTGTCACTAGGCAATAGGAATTTTTCAGCTCCATTATAATCTAATGGACCACCATTGTACGTGTGGTTCATTGCTGATTGAAATGTCGTTAAGCAGCATATGATGTTACAGAGTTGGTTGTTGGCTCATCATTTCACATCTTAGACTTTTCTCCCCACAAATATACATCTTAGGTCTTTCTCCCATCCATTTCTTTCTTGTTTGCATTTAATAACATTTTCTCTGGTTTCCTTCCATTCCAGACCCCTTTGAGATCCAAGGCATAGCAGGCTGTGAGCTGCATTCTGGTGAGGCCACAGTAAGCTTCTTGAGGGGAGCATTAGGAGGACTAGATTTTCTGAGCTTGAAGAATGATTCATGTGTGCCTGCCCCAGAGGGTGGCAGCAGGGCACAGCGGTTCTGCACGCTCATCACTCAGTACCAAGGTATCTGTGATATCGTACAGAAGCTCCTCTTAGAAACCTGCCCTCGATATCTCTTGGGTGTTCTCAATGCAGGGAAGGCGGAACTTCAGAAGCAAGGTTAGTCCTGTTCTCTATTTAAGACCTTTCTATTTCACTTCCAACCACCTCCTTTAAATTCAAGAGTAGAAGGTAAATAAGAAGAGAGGGGTTTAATCAATAAATGATTTAGTTTCCAAAGGAGTGGAAGGGGTCACTATCCAAATTTATGGGTTTTTGAGTCCCTATGCTCTAGATTAAAGCCATAATCTGACACTGTCCCTTCTCATCCCTGCTACAGTAAAACCCGAAGCCTGGCTTTCAAGTGGACCCAGTCCTGGGCCTGGCCGACTGTTGCTGGTGTGTCATGTCTCAGGATTTTACCCAAAACCTGCCTGGGTAATGTGGATGAGGGGTGAGCGGGAGCAGCCAGGAACTCAGCAAGGTGACATCCTTCCCAATGCTGATGAGACATGGTATCTCCGAGTAACCCTGGATGTTGTGGCTGGGGAGGCAGCTGGTCTGAATTGCCGAGTGAAGCACAGCAGTCTAGGAGGCCAAGACATTATCCTTTATTGGGGTGAGAAAGAACTGGGGCCCAGCTATAAATGGGAGAGGATGATCCTCAGGCATAGAGGGAAGAACTAGAAAAATGATGAGACTTAATGAAGAGAGAGATGAGAAAGACAGAGAGAGAGAGGAGATGCCTATGGTATAGAAGAGATAAGACTAAAGGACCTATATATTGTGTGAGGTAGGGCAAGAGAGAGAGACAGAGGATGGTTATGAATATATGGTATCAGGAAATATGATAGAGTTACAAATGTCCATACATCAGCAGTAGGTGAATAACAGTGCTGACACCCAGATGGGCAAAGGGAGCTCAGGAGAATTAGAGAATGAGTTTTGAAGTGACATTCTGTGCTTTTCCCCAATTGCCAGGACACCCCACCTCCATCGGAGTGATATGTTCAGCAATAATAGTGCCCTCCTTGATTCTTTTGATATGTCTTGCATTATGGTTTTTGAGGCGCTGGTGAGTTTTCTAAAATTTTATCTTTTCTGTCTACTTCTCACTCTTTATTATCATTTTATCTACTTATATCACTTTGGCCTCTTTCTACAATACCCTTTCTCCTCAATTTCCATCTTTTTAATGTAAATCTATTCTTTAATTGTGGTAAAATGTACACAGCATCAAACTTATCATCTTAACCATTTTTAAACATATAGCTTAGTAGTATTAATTACATTCACGTTTTTTGTACATCCAATCTCTAGCACTATTTACATCTGGAAAAACTAAAACTCTATACCCATTATACAACATCTCCTAAATTTTTGCTCACCCAGACCCTGACAGCCACCATTCTACTTTCTGCTTATATAAATTTGACTATTCTGAATTCCTCATATAAGTGGAATCATCAATTTTTGTGTGTGTGTGTGAATGGATTATTTCATTTAGCATAATATCCTTATGGTTCATTCATGTTGTAATATGTAAGATTTTTTTTTCCTTTTTAAGAAAGGCTGAACAATACTCCATTGTATTTATATAACATAGCTTACTTATTCATTCACCTGTCAATGAACATGGATTGGTTCCACCTTTTTACCTATTATAAATAATGCTGCTTTAAAGTGGATGTACCAATATCTCTTACATAAAGCTAAATGTGGTTGTGTTGTTAACAGGTCATATCAGAATATCCCATGAGCTTTCACCATTTCTCATTTAACTTTTGGAATAAGTACCCAGAAGACCAGAATCTCAAGTTTTTGGCCCAGGAGTCAGTCTCATCATATTTAATCAAATAATCATCATATCTGATCAATTTGGAGTTCTCATGGGTTGTGAAATAGATCATAATTTATATACCAGCAGAAAAATAATTAAGAATTATGAATTTATTATGAGATCTTATCAATCAATAGTAGAATCCACCCAGATATTATAGATGTGAAATGTGAAAAAAAATGTATCTCAGAATAAATTAAATAAAGTACAGATGGTCTTACTTTCTTGCAAATTTAAAAAAAATAAAACCATCTTACAATTTTGCAACTTTATAATGGTGTGAAAGTGATACAAAATTCAGTAGAAACCATACATTGAATTTTGATTTTTTTCTGGGCTAGTGATATGCGATATGATTCTCTCATGATACTGGGCAGTGGCAGTGAACCACAGCTCCCACTTGATCAAGAGGGTCGACAACCATTACTCTATGATGTGTTCATTGTGTTAGATGATTTTGCTTAACTGTTAGCTAATGTAAGTGTTCCAAGTGTATTTAAGATATGCTAGGTTAAGCTGTGATATTCAGCTGGCTAGCTGAATTAAGTGTATTTTTGACATACAATATTTTCAATTTACAATGGATATATTGTTATGTAACCCCATCATAAGTCAAGAATCGTCTGTATACAACTCAATGGTGACGGCACTTAGGCTTCCTATTTAAAAACAAATTTCCTGCTTCTGCTGAAATATTATTTATCAAAGTAAGCTTACTATAATTATGCTGAAATAATTGTATTTGCAGAGATACTGACAATTTTTTAATATAATTCTCTTTATCTGCCTGGATGACAACCCTCATGGCCCACCTGTAATGCTTCTTTCTCTGAGAAGCTTTACATATGCTATAGTAGAAGAACCCTCCCTTGTCTGGTATCACACAGAGATCTCCTTTATTCTATACTCTCAAAATTGCAGTTATTAATGTTTTTATTTCCCTTCTACTTGCAAGTCCTTTGAGGGAAGACCTGCTCTAGGTAGATCCCGGCAAGATCTTTAACTTGAATATGTATCTGTTCAGTAAAAATGATCTGAGTTGATATAACTGCTAAGTTGATATTCTAAATTTTTTTATTAAAATATTTCTCACTTAGCAAAAAAGTAGTTGCTCTCCTTGTTTATGTCCTGAACCCCCCTGAAGAAAACCACTTGTGCCCATACTAGAACTATAGTTTACCTATAAAGACTCATCAGAATAGGATCCAGCTCCTCATTTTTCTGAAAATGAATGAGAGAGGCAGGATGGATGAGTGATAATGGTGCAAAGGAGTTGTTAAATATTCAAGCAAAAAATCAAGAGCGCTTTTCTTGCCCTCATGGACATTGAGATCTCTGTTGTAACAATTCAGATATATCTTTGTTTTACATTTACTTTTATTTAGTTATTTTGCTGATTCCATAGTTTTTTAGAAACACCATTTTAAAAAATTAATCTCATTTTATTAAAATAGCAGCAGGAGGGAGATGGAAAGGATTTTAATACATTCTTTGTAGGACTTAAGAAGAGAGGTCAGAGCAAGCAGACTTTTTGAAGAAGGTTGTGGGTACTGGAAGCAGTTCCTCCTGGAAATTTTAGGATAATATGAGCTTTAGTTTTGTGAAGGCTAGGAAATAGCTGAAAATATAGTTTTCTCTCCTCTCCATTAGCATATTGAGTTACTTCTCCAGGATGCATTAAACTCCACCTCATCTTATAGAGCTGGCATGTTGTTGTATGTTTGATTACATACTCAGCCATAATCTAGGGTGCTAATTAGTCTTTTTCTCAGAATATGGAATATGAAGCATCACCAGCAGTAGTACAGGTAGGCTTGTTAGAAAAAATTAAATTTCAGGACACTTTCTAGACCTATCAAATCAGATAACCCCAAAATGGGGACCAAAAATCTGTTTTAACAAGCTTTTAGGCCATTCTAATATATACATTTAAGTTTGAGACCCAATATCTAAAGATTTCTCAACCTTTACACCATTGATCTTTTGGGCCAAAGAATTAATTGTCATAGAGGGTTGTCTTGTGCACTGTAGGATTTTTAGCAGCATTTTTGGCCTCTGCTCACTTGGTGCCAGTAGTACCTTTCCAAGTTTAACAATCAAACATATCTTCAGATATTACTAGATGCACCCTCAGCCTCAAATTTGACCCCTAAAGAAAACCAAGGTCTAAGATAAGGAACAGAATTTTAACTCCAACCCCAGGCTTTGTTAGAATACAGACTTTTTAGTTAATTATGTGTAACTGACCTAATTTGGTCCAATCCAACTAAGCCTAAAGTTTATATTTGGCGGTTGAAAAAGGAGGGGTTCTTTCCTTGTCTAGATAATATGCTGCCTTCAAAACTCAAAATGACTATAGAATTTTGTTCCATAAGTAAAGCTGGCTCAGAAATAAAGCTGAGAAAAGAAAAAAAAAATGATTAAATGAGACCCAAACATCAAATCAAATTCATCCTAGAGACTGACCTACCTTTGGATATTTTAATTAGATGAACTCAAGTATCTTTTCCTTTTAAACCAAGCGATTTGGAATTTTAAGTTGCTCAAAAATTCTGATATTACTATAATATCTGAAGTCTTGCAACAGCTTCTTAACAGCTTTTTCTGTTTTCTTTGCTCTTGTTATTCTCCTTCCTCCCCATATCATCATCCTGCAAATGTGATTTCTTTTTTCTTTTTAAATAATCTTTTTAATTTTTAAATTATAGTCAACATGCAATATTATATGCATGACATAGTGATTAGACATCTGCAAAATTCAAGTAGTGACCACCCCAATAAATTTAGTACCCATCTGACGCCATACTTAATTATTACAATATTATTAGCTATTTTACTTATGTTATGCCTTATATACCCATGACTATTTTGTAACTACCAATTTGAACTTCTTAATCCCTTACCCTCTTTTCACTGACTCCCCCCAAACCCTCGCATCTGGTAACCCTCAAAATGTTCTCTGTAGCTATGTATTTGTTTCTGTTTTATTTGTTTATTTTGTTCTTCAGATTACATATGTACATGAAATTATATAGCATTTCCCTTTCTCTATCTGACTTACTTTACTCAGTATAATACTTTTGAGGTCCGTCATGAAATATCATTTCCATCTCTTAACTTTTAGTTTGTGTGTGTCCTTTGATCTGAAATGAGTCCCTTATAGGCAACATATACAATGATCTCGTTTTCTTAAACATTCAGTCACACTATCTTTTGATTGGAGCATTGAATACTTTTTCTTTTAAGGTACTTATTGATAGATGTGTAGTTATTATCATTCTTTGTTCACATTTTTATACCTTTTTTTTTTTTCAAAGAATATCTTCTAACATTTCCTGAAATACTGGATTGGTGGTAATAAATTTCTTTAGTCTTTTCTTGTCTGGAGAGTTTTTTAATCTTTCTTTCAATTCTAAATGATATCTTGGTTCTAGGTCCTGGGTTTTCATCACCTTGAATGTTTCATGCCAAGCCCTCTGGCCTGCAAAGTTCTGTTGAGTAATCAGCTGACAATCTTATAGGAACTCCCTTGTGGATAACTAATTGCTTAAAATTCTCCCTTGTATTTAACCTTTGGCATTTTAATTATGATGTGTCTTGGAGTGGACCTCTTTGGGTTTATCTTGTTTGAGACTGCACTTCTTGGGCCTCTCTGTCTATTTCATTCACCAGATTGGGGATTTTTATTATTTTTTTTTCAAATAGGTTTTAAATTTCTTGCTCTCTCTCTTCTTCTGATATTCCTATGATGCAAATGTTGATATGATTGATGTTGTCCCAGAGGCCCCTTAAACTATTTTCTTTCTTTTCTTTTCTTTTTTTTTTTTTTTTTGATTCTCTTGTTGTTGATATTCTGATTGGGTGTCCTTTGCTAACCATCCTCTAAATCACTGATTCAATCCTCTGTTTCATCCAAACTGTTGATTCTCTCTAATATACTCTTTATCTCAGATACTGTATTCTTTATTTCTGACTAGTTACCTTGTATGTTGGTCATGTCCATTTTTATGTTTTCTCTCCTTGTTAAAGATCTCACCAAGTTCATTTATTTTTTCTTTAAGTTCATTGAGTATCCTCATCACAAATATTTTGAACTCTGCATCTTGCAGATTGTTTGTCTCCATTTTGTTTAACTCTTTTCCTTGAACTTTGTTCTGTCCTTTCATTTGGGACATGTTTCTTTGTCTTACCATTTGAGCTGCCTCCCTGCATTTGCTTCTCTGTATTAGTGCTCCTAAGTTCCTCAGTTTTAGTAGAGTGGCTTTATATAGTAGGTGTTCTGTGGGGCCTAGTGGGACAGTCTTCTCTGGTCATCTGAGTGAGGTGCTCAAAGTGTTTTCCTCGTGTATTTGTGTGTGCTCTGTTGTAGTTGTGCCTTGTTTGTTGGTTGCATGTCAATTAGAAGGACTGACCTGTGGGTTGATCAGTCGTGAGGATGAACTAGTGAGGGGCTGACCCTATGGAGAAGGATTAACTTTAGCAGGGTTTTGGAACCTGTCCAGTCTTCCCTTGTGGTGTGTCTATCTCTGATGCTGCCCTAGGTGGTGCTCTGGCTCTGGCATTGGTCAAAGCTGACGATTGGGTGTGCCAAGCCAAGGGCCTTTTGGGAGTGTTCCAGCTGCAGATCAGGTTGAGCTACAGCCTGTACACCTCTAGGGCCACCTGGTAAGAGTCACCAAGAAATCTGAAGATGGCTGTCAGCCATATTGGGCTTATAGGTTCCCTGAGAGGCCACACCACTAAATGAAGCTGGCTGCCTCTATTGCCAGACTTGGGGCTGCTCAGTAAGAGGTATGGGGCATGCTGAGGCCAGATGTGGCTTTTCGAGGGATATGTGAGCCCTTGAGAGATTTTAGAAAATTCCTCAGTGTAATCCAAGACAGGCCATTTGTGTAGAATAAACCACTGGAGGCAGCTTGGTTGGGCCACAAGTTTGGAGAGACAGTCTAAAGAATATCCTGAGTGGAGTGACCTGTGTTATCCAAGTTGCTAGGTACTCATATATGATGGCCTTCTGCATTTGCATGCTGTGAGAGGGCAGAACTCAACAAAGGAAGAATGGGTATTGACAGCATTTCTGTCCAGGAGAAAGCCACTCCTCCAGCCCTAGTCCTGAAGCCTGACAACTGAGTTCTTCCTCATATGTCCCTGGCACTCTCTAAGCAGCTATCCTAGTGCTGGAGCTCAAAACAAATGAATCCATCACTAAGTAAGGCAGAGTGAGAGCCCTTTAAGAGAAATTTTTGTGATTCCCTCAGCTCTCCATCTCACTCAATTAGAATCTCCTCTGGTTTTCATAGCTAAAGGTTGTGGGGACCTCTCTTTACAGCACGAGAGCACTGGGCTAGAAATCCCAGCATGGAAGTGAAACTTCTCATTCATCTAGGTGGGGAGGGAGCTCTGCAGCCAAGATAGACCTCCTGATTCTTGACAGTCACATACAGTTGTGCGATCAGGCCATTTCATGTCTCCACCTCTTCTATTAGTCTCAAGGTGACTTCACATATGTCCCCAGTTGTAGGACTTTTATTCAACCAGACCTGAGGTGACACCCAGTGATGATTGTTCTGCTGTGTTGTTGTAATTTTGATGTGGTTGTGAAATGAGGTGATCACAGCTTTTATCTTGACAGAATCTGAAAAGTGGGATTATGGACTTTTGATTTTTCTCTAAGTGTCCTCACTTTGAAAATCCTTAATTTGCCAATAAACGACTTTCAAAATATATAATATATTTTAAAATACAATGGCTTTTCACCTTTTTTCTGTTGTTGTGAAAGTGTATGCATGTGTATGTGACTTTTGCTAATATATAAAAGTATGATAGAACAATAGTTGGTGGAAGATGTCAGACTAGGTAAAAGTAGGGTTCATATCCTCACAGGTCTGCATTGAAATTGCAATCAAATTATAAAATAATCAACATGGAATATCACCTGAATTCCAGCTAATGGTAACACCTAAGTCTCATAATATAAATAAGCCAAATGAAGCCAGTAGGAGAAGCAAAGTCACTAATAGGGCAGTACCCACACCCACAGTTGTTGGAGGATCTCTAAGAGGGAGAGAGAAGCTGTGGAGGGTCTCCTGAAGGAGAGAAGGATCCTGTTCTCATCTGGGGGCTCCCCAGCCCAGGGAAGAGGAGATCCCAATAACTCTGACTGTAGAAACCAAAGTGGATGCTGGCTGTCTGGGTAAGATGGAAAGAGACTGAATTTCTAGACACACCTTTGAAGGACCCATGCACAGGCTTTCTGACCTTTGGATACTCACCCGGGACACTGGTGGTGGGTCAGAGGTTTGTGTGAAATTAATTCTGAGAAAGTCTACATTACCTGGAACCAGAATAAAGGCTGAAAGGGCAGCCACCATTGTGCCTTAGTCTAGCTCCCCTATAGGAAAATTTACAGACTGAATCACTTGACTGTGCAGATACGTCCCACAGAGCCATTAGGAAGCCCTGGTCAAAGGGTATCATCGTGCCCCACCCAACCTGCAGATTTCCCAGAGAATTTGTTGCTGGATGTCTGTCAAGCCTTGTTCTGATTCATGGTCAAATGTTCATAGAGGTCGACCAACTCTGTGAGCTGTTTTCCTATTCCCAGCAGGCGACCAGCACTGTGAGTCACATTTCCACGATAGGGTCAGGCAGAGTACTACTGTCAACACAAACAGGTGGATCTCAGGAACCTGTTGGCCAGTCCTAGACAACAGCTGGTCTTGCCATATTCAGATACTCCTGAGGGGAAATCAGGAACAGTTACAAACATTGTAGCAACACTGAGGCTATATTGATCTGTCTGCCACTGTCTCTCTGAGAACCCAATCCACCCTATCTTCAAATTTTCCGAGGTAGTACATTGACAGTGAACTGCTACACCCCTAATTTTTCCCTTTCCTGATATCCCAATCCCCATGGGCAACAAACTTTGGTGAGCACAGAGTGGGCACTGCACAGAAATCAATGTCAGGCAGATCTTTGCAATATTGTGTTCAGGGAGCTCAGGGGTCTGTTAGAGAACCCCAGATGGCAGCTGGTCTCACTGTGATCTGTGTCTATAGTGGTAACATACAGGTACAGAAGTTGCAGCAAAACTGAGGCTAATTGGTCAGATGAACATTGTCTTCCTGAGATTTCACTTTACCCAAGCCACAAAGTGCCTGCAGCCCATTGGCAAGCAGCCTCTTGGACCCTGCTTGGTTCTGAAATTGTATAGTCAGTGCAGGCTACAGGCCTTGGCTAGTGCAGAGAGTGCATTTTGAATGAAACAGGTGTATGAGATGCAATATCTCTTGAGGGGATTGCAGAGGTCTGTATTGGCTTGATAGCCTTTGATTCCTTGAGCTCCTACCCCATCTAATACAAAAAGTGCCTGCTACTCATTGATAGGCAGCTGTCCCTGCTCTGGAATAAAACATTTAGGACTAGGGTAGGCAGCAGCTGATCTTGCTATGAGTGGAAATTTGTACAGCGAGCAACAGAGACATCACTGGCATGTAAATTGACACTTCAGTGATGGGGGAAATTAACTTAATAGACCCAGGAGACTTTCATGGACCCTGTGCCACCCAACACACTATCACCCAGAGGCTAATCCAGTTTCAGAGACTTATAGGCAACTGAAAGGCAGTGTCAGGCTTTGAATGCACTGGTTCCTCTGATAAACTTTAATAGGTCAGGGATGAGGGATAACCAACCACTTCCTACAGTGTCATCTCTTCCATTTACCTATAGATCCAGCATAGGCAACAACCATCTGCAGATCACTTTGTACTTCTCATCTGGTAACCCTGAGAAATGAAAATCAGTGACTAATTTGGCCTACAGGGGAGAATCTTCCAAGGGGCCACAAAACCAACACGTCTGGAGGCTGACACCAGACTACAAAGAAATAATTTCTGACTAGTCCCATTAATTGCACACAAAGGGTGGTTGCAAAACATACACAAGCCTGCTAGGGCAAATCGCACTTAGTGGGGTCAGCCCCCACACAGCAACATTTACTCTATGTGTGCAGCCAATTTCCATAATTAGTCAGCCTGAGCATTAATTTCATCCACTGATCACCTAACAACAATAAAGGCTTTGTGACAACAGAAGATTGCACACAACCCATGCAAAGATCGCATCCAGAGTCTCTGACATAAAAGATCAGGGAGAGTGCACCACTGGGCCACACAGGACGCTTTCCACATTAGGCTGTCTTGCCGAGGCTGAGAGACAAAGGAAATATTCCTGACACATAAAAATGAACACAGAAAGGCTAATAAAATGAGAAAACAAAGAAACATGCTACAAATGAAATAACAGGAAAAAATTTTAGAAAATAAGCTAAATAAAATGAAGGCAAGTACCTACCAAAAACAGAGTTCAAAATAGCATTTACAGAGATGCTTAATGAACTTATGGGGAGAATGGATGAGCACAATGAGAACCTCAAAAGAGAGATAGTAAGCATTAAAAAGGACATAGAAACCATATAAAAGAAACAGACAGAAATGAGTAATACAATAACTGAAATATGGAGTACAGTAGAAGGATTCAATAATAAATTGGACAGTGCAGAAAACTTAATCAGTGAACTGGAAGACAAGGTAGCAGAATACATCCATTTAAAAAAAAAAAGAAAAAAGAAAGAAAGAAAGAAAAGACTAAAAAATCAGGATAGTGTAAGAGACCTCTGGGACAACATGAAACATAAAACTATCTGGATCATAGGGGTACCTGAAGGAGAAGTGAGAGAACAAGGGATTGAGAATCTATTTGAAGAAATAATTATAGAAAACTTTCCTAACCTGGCAAAGGAATTAGACATGCAAGTTGAGGAAGCACAAAAGTTTTCAAATGGGAAGAATTCAAACAGACCCACACCAAGACACATCATAATTAAAATGTCAAAAGTCAAAGAAAAAGAGAGAATCTTGAAAGCAGCAAGAGAAAGGAAGTTAATTACTCACAAGGGTACCCCCACAAGAATATCTGCTGATTTTTTAATGGAAGCTGTGTGAGCCAGAAGGGTCTGGCAAGAAATAGTAAAGTTATGAAAACCAGGAATCTACAACCACAAATACTCTACCCAGCAAGGCTTTCAATTAGAATGGAAGGTGAGATACAGAGTTTCCCAGAGAGGGAAAAGCTTAAGGAATTCATCACTAACAAGCCAGAATTACAAGAAATGTTAAAGAAACTTCTGTAAAAAGAGAAAGAGTAAAAAGGAAAAAAACAAACAAACAAACAAATACGAGTAATTGGGAGAATTGTTTTATGAACTATATAGTTGTCTAACCAATAAACTGTATACTTAAAACTAATTTAAATAAAAAATTATGATAAGCATATATTGACCTTACTCCCAGTATCCATGTTAAATTAATTTATTAAGTTAAATATTTTTTCTATAAATCCTGCTGGATTTTTCTGTGCATACTATCATGACATCTCTAAACATGAAAAATCCAGCTGCTTCTTATCAATCTTCTATTGCATTTTCTTGTCCAGTTGTGCTAACTATGAACTCCATAAACTGATTAATAGAATTGACAACTGACATTCTCATCTATTTACTTGTAGCAGATAAAAATTATTTAGGACTTAACATTAGCTGTGATAACTGCTATTAAGTGTTCTGTGTTTATTTAAAAAAATCAGATTTAGAACATTTTCTCTCAAATTTGTGAAATGTTTTCTTAATCATTGTTATTGTTATTATGGAAAGCTGTTGAATTTAATTAGGTACTTATTTTGCATTTGAGATAACAAAATATTTTATAACTTTTTTCTTCATTTTTCTTTATTTCTTCATTTTAATCACACTTATCAAACAGTAAGATGAAGTTGTACTTCTGTAACTTATCTGCCTTCTTCATAGTGTATATATATGAATTCAGTTCATCAATATTTTGTTTATAATATTTTATTATTTATTTTTTTATAATTTCATTGTCAATTATTAGTATTAAAGATATTTTGCCTCATTATATGAATCAATAAATATTTTCACTGTTTCTCTTCTCAGAGAGGGTTTTATTTTTTCTCAATATTTGGTAAAATTTACCTGTGAAGCCTTATGTGTTAAGAAATATATTTTTATGTATGTGGAAGGGGATTAAATTTTAGTTAATTTAAAAGACAAATATACCTGTATTCAAATTATCTATTTCTTTTTATGTTGTCTTTGATAAATTTTGTTTTTCAAAGATTTGTTCAAAATGTTCAAATGTTCTAATTATTGTTTTCTTGTCCATGATATTTTCTTATCATGTTTATATTTGTAGGGTTATGTACACTTTTTACCAGATCTTGGAAATTTGTTCTCTCTCATTCTTTATTTCTCTCATCTTGACAATGTTTATCAATTTTATACACTTTCAAAAACTAACTTTTGGCTTTTTGGTTCTATGATCATATTGTTTTCTTTATCATTCCTTCCTTCTACTTTCTTTGCATTTAATTTGTTGTTATATAAAGATTCTGATCACCTGCCTTTCTATCCCACCTAAATTCAGATGTTAATTGCAAGCTCAAGTTATCACCTGTGCTTCTGACCAATTGGCTATAGATCAGAGGTTTTAATGCCTTATTCTTGGGGTTCAATTAGTTTGGTAAGGCAGCTAACAAAATCACCTATTTATTATAAAGGAACAGACAGATAGAAAAGATGCATAGAGCAAGGTATAAGGAAAGATCTGAGCTACTATGCCTTCTCCAAGGGTGCTATTCCCTTGAGTTTTGAGGTGTTCATTGACCTAGAACCTGCTCAAACCCATTTTTAAAAAGTTTTTGATACACACTTCATTACATAAGTATGATAAATAAATTAAATCATTTGTCATTGGAGGTCAATTTAACCACCAGTTTCTCTCTCCTCCCTGAAGGTCAGTGAATGGGACTTCCTGGGACTTTCTAAAAGTCACCTTTTTATCATAAGATAGAGCTCAACATTTAGGAAATTCCAAGGGTTTTAAAAGTTCTATACCGGAAACAGAAATGAAGACCAAATATATACTCCTTATTATAAGTAACAATATCACATTATGTTCTTAATTCTTTTTATGCAGATGCTTAAATAATTTAAAATAAGCCATTATTACTATTTTTAATATTTTTAATTTTAACTTTTTTCACATATTTACATCTTTATCAAAATAAAATAATTAGTTGCTTATATTTACACTGTACAATTCAATTACTTATTTCTCTATTACAGTTGACATAAAATAATATACCAGTTTAAGTCATATAGCATAGTGATCATAGATCCACATGACTTGCACTAAATTTAGTACCCCACTTTCCTCTTACAAATTTATCGAGACATTATTAACCATCTTTACCATGCTACACTCTACATCTCTATGTCTATTTTGCAACTATCCATTTGTTTCTTTTGACCCTTTTGCTTGCTTGCCTTCTTTCTTTCTTTCTTTCTTTCTTTCTTTCTTTCTTTCTTTCTTTCTTTCTTTCTTTCTTTCTTTCTTTTTTTTTGCCATCCTCCTAAGGCCCCTCTCATCTAGTATCCCTCTAAAATTCTATGTATCTACTAGATTATTTCTGCTTTTGTTGCTGTTGTTGTTGTTAGTTTTGTTCTTTAGATTCCATATGTACATGAAATCACACAATATTTATCTTACTCTATCTGGACAATTTCATTCAGCAGAATACCCTCTAGGTCCAATAAGCCAATATCATTTTCTATCCCCTTTCTATTAGTCTGTGTGTGTCTTTTAATCTGCGGTGAGTCTCTTGAAGGCAGCATATGTAAGAGTCTTGTTTTCTTATCTATTCAGTCACTCTATCTTTTGGTTGGAGCACTTAATTCTTTTCCATTTGAGGTACTCCTTGATATGAATGTAGTTATTACCATTCTTTATTCTTGTTTTTGATACATGTTCTTTTTCTTAAAGTCTCTCAACATTTCCTCTAACACTGGCTTGGTATGATAAATTCCCTTAGCTTATTTTTTATCTGGGATGCTCTTTATCTGTTCTTTGACTCTCAATGGCTTTGCTGGATAAAGTAATCTTGGTTGTAGATCCTAGGTTTTCATCACGTCAAATATTTTCTGCCAAGCCCTTCCATCCTGCATTGTTTTGTTGTTGTTGTTGTTGTTCGTTTGTTATTTGTTTGTTTGTTTGTTTGCTTGTTTATTGAGAAACCAGCTGCCAGTCTTATTGGTGCTCCCTGTAGGAAAGTAACTGCTTTTCTCTTGCTGGTTTTAAGATTCTCTCTGTATTTAGCCTTTGGCATTTTAATTATGATACATCTTGTGTGGGCCTCTTTGGGTTCCTGGTTTTGGGGACTCTCTGAGCTCCCTGGGGTTTTATGTCTATTTCCTTCACCAGGTGAGGAAAGTTTTCCATCATTGCTTCTTCAAATAGCTCTTCAACATCTTTTTTTTTCCCTCTGGCACCCTATGACATGGATGTTTTTACATTTAGTAGTGTTCCATAGGCTCCTTAAATTATTATAGTCTTGGCTTCCTTTTTCTTGCTATTCTGATTGGATGTTTTTGGCTTTCCCATCCTCTACATAGGTCATTCGATCCTTTTCTTTATTTACTCTGTTTATTCCATTTAATACACTTTCCACCTCAGATAATGTGTTCCTCATTTCTTATGGTTTCCTTTTATAATTTCCATTCCTATTCTTATGGTTTTTTTTTTATCTCTTTGTTAAATTCTCACTGAATTCATCTAAGCTTTCTCTAAGTTCATTGAGTAGCTTTATAACGAGTGTTCTGAATTCTGCATCTGTTAGATTGCTTGACTCCATTATTTCTGGATTTCTGTTCTGTTCTCTCATATGATTTCTGCTTCTTTGCCTTCCCATTTTGGCTGCCTTTCTGTGTCTGTTTCTACGTACTAAGCAAAGCTCTTAAATCTCCTGGTCTTATTAGTGCAGCTTTGTGTGATAGGTGTCCAGTGGCACAGTCGTGAGAGGGGTTCCGCTGCAGGCCAAATTTACCCAGAGCCTATGCCCCTCCAGGGCTACCTGTTAAGATTCAGCAAGCAATCCGCAGATGCTGTGCTTACAGTTGCCTCAAAAAGCCACAACAGAAACCAAGGCCATCTGCCACCAGTGTGAGTCTTGGTGCTGCTCAGCAAGGGGCACCTCACTAAGCGAGAGCACACCTGGATGTGGCTTGGTTGGGGTCACAAGTTGGGGGAGGTGGAGTTTCAAGAAATCTACTGGGCAGAGTGACCTCTGTTATCCAGTTTGATGACATCTCAGCTATGTACAGAGCGAGTCTTGCCTCAGCCCACACTCTGAAAACCCAGTGTCTCCCTATAAGTTTCTGGTGGCCCTGCATAACCTAACTGGTGCTGGTGCTCAGAGAGAGCAAGTCCGTAACCATGAAAATTCACTCCTTGAAGAGGCATCTGCAGCTGCTGGCTGCCACTTCCCTCTATTCACTGTGGGTTATGTTTGTTATTCTTTTTCTAGTTTTTCTAAGTATAATATTAAATTGTTTATTTGAGATTTATTTCATTACTTGAGTTAGGCCTGTATTGGTATGAATTTTTCTCTTATGACTGCTTATGCTGTGTCCCATAAATTCTGAGATATTTGTGTTCATTTTCATTTGTCTCTACATATCTATTGAGTTCTTCCTTGATCTCATCATTAACTCATTTATTATATAGTACAATATTATTTATCCTCTATATGTTTGTGTATTTTCCAATTTATTTTTGTAATGTGTTTTTAGGTTTATAGTGGTTGATGAAAGCACTTGACATTATTTCAGTCTTCTTAAATTTACTAAGACTTGTTTTGTGGCTTTACATGTGGTCTATCCTGAAAAATATCCAATGTGCACTTAAGAAAAATGTATATTTTGCTGCTTTGGGGATGAAATGCTCTGAAAATATCAATTAAATCTATCTGGTCTTGTGTATCATTTGTTCTGCTGTTACTTTGTTGAATTTCTTCTGGAAGATCTGGCCAGTAGTGTCAATGAGATGTTCAAGTCTCCTACTATAAGTACATTACATTTAATCTGTTTCTTTATGTTAGTTAATAATTACTTTATATATACAGGTGTCCATATGTTGGGTGCACATATGTTTACTAGGGTTGTATCCTCTTGTTATATTGATCACTTTATTATTATGTAATGCTATTCCGTTTCTCTTATAATAGCCTTTTTTTAAGTCTATTTTGTTTGATATAAGTAATGGTACCCCAGTTATTTAATTTCCATTTTCATGTAATATCTTTTTCTATTTCTCTACTTTCAGTTTTGTGTGTGTCATTTGATCTGAAATTGGTTTTTGTAGACAACATATGTCTGAGTCATATTTTCTCATTCAATGACTTTTGATTGGAATATTTAATCCATTTATATTTAAAGCAACTAGTGATAAGTACAGAGCTATTATAATTTTATTATTCATACTAATGGGGGGATTTGCCCTGCTTTTACAGAAGTCCCCTTAACATTTCCTGAAATACTGGCTTATTGGTGATAAATACCTTTAGCTTTTCTCTGTTTGGGAAGCTCTTTATCTCACTTTCCATTTTAATTGATAGCCTTGCTGGTAGAGTAATCTTGATGTAGGTCCTGGATTTTCTCATTTAGATCATTCATGCCAATCTCTTGGTACACAAAGTTTTTGTTGAGAAGCCAGTTGACAGTCTTATGAAAGCTCTCACATAGGTAATTAACTGCTTTTCTCTTGCTGCTTTAAGATTCTTTTCTTTAACTTTTGGCATTTTAATTATGTTGCATCTTGGTGTGGACCTTTTAGGGTTGATCTTGTTTGTGATTCTGTACTTCCTGGAATTGTACATTTTTAATTACTTTGCCAGGTTAAGAAATGTTTCCATTATCATTTCTTGAAATGGTTTTAAGTTTTCTACTCTCTTTTCTCCTTCTGGTGCCCACATGATGTGAATGTTGGTTGGCTTTATTGTCCCAGAGGTCTCTTAAATCTTCCTCATTTTTTAAAATCCTTTTTTTATTGTTGCTATTCTGATTAGGTGCCTTCTGCTACCTTGTCTTTCAATTCACTGATTCAGTCCTCTGCGTCATCTGATCTACTGTTCATTTCTTCCAGTATATTAGTCATTTCAGTTATTGTAGTCTTCATTTCTTACTATTTTTTAATGGTTTCTATGTCCTAATTAATGTTTATTATTTCTCTATTAAATTTCTCAATGAGATCATATATTCTTACTCTAAGTTCATTGAGCATCTTTATGACCATTGTTTTGCATTCTATGTCTGGTAGTTTGGTTGCCTCAATTTTGTTTACTTTTTTTTTCTTCGAGTTTTTTTCTGTTGTTTTATTGTGGCTCTTTCTTCTTTTCTCTTTATAATTGCCACTCTGTTAATTTCTATACATTTCAAAGATTTGTACATCTCTCAGCCTAGGCCAAGTGGCAGAGTCTCTCTGATCACTTGTGCTAGGGGCTATGTATGTTCCTAGTGTGGGTGAGTGTGTTTTTCTGTTGCAGCTATTTTCGTGTGTAGTAATGCACATGAAACATTTATTCAGATGAATGAATAAATAAAATGGTATGCATACACAATAGAAAAATTATTTAGCCTTAAAAAAAATAAAAAAAGAAATCTTGTAATGGATGAACCTAGAAGGTATGCTAAGTGAAATAAACTAGTCATAGAAAGAAAAATACTGCATAATTTTTTTTTGTTGTTGCTGTTAATGTGTCAGTGGATGCGATTGACTCTCAGGCTCACTGGCTGTGAGGATTGCCCACATCCACAGGGTATAAGCTGCTATATGATGGCTGAATCTTTGGAGTGAGATTTACCCCAGCAGCCTCTCATACATGTTGCAATCACTCATTGTGCGTGCTGTTTATGGGGCTAATCAGGTGTTGTTCTATTGTTGTTTGATGCCAGATTCTGTGTACATTGGTTCTATGGCCCCTTGGGAGGTTTTTTCATGTAGGCCAAGGCCAGCCACTATCTTTGATTGCTTGAGGGTCCCTGGTAGGAGCTACAAAGCAATCTGCATATGGTTGCTGCCTATGTTAAATCTGGAGGCTAATGGAGAGACACACTGAGAGCTGAACCGATTACTCTTAGTACCAGGCCTGGGATGGCTTAGAAAAAGAACAGGTGTAACACAAGGTCTAAATATGCCTGCCAGCAGCCCATACAATTCCACAGCTAAAATAGTCTTTGCGTGGTATGCAAGCTGGGTGTGGCAGGGACCCAGGGAGTCACCACTGTTAAGCAAGTAGATTTCACCCAACCAATGCAGATTCTGGTTTTGTGCCAGTGCTGAATCTGTGGCTTCCTATAAAAGTCTCAGATTGCAACAAGACCAGCCACCGCCTTACTCAGGCCCATGGACCCCTGTGATCTACTTAAGAGTTACTGCAGCTTGGGCTTTCCTGAAATGTGTGAGCCAGGTATGAGCTGTGCAAACTGAGGGCTGTTATTGTCATATTCACGGCCCAGGGAAAACACAGGCTGGAACCGACTGCCTATAACTGGCTTACCATAGGTAATTTGTGAGTTGGGTGGGGCAGAGTCTGAAGGAAACATGGGGTGGAACAAACTGATCTCACTGGGCCAATGCATCTTCAGAATTGGCTTTGTAGGGAAAGGGTTAACATAAGCAAGATGTAACCTTCTGTAAACTGCCCTGAAGGGGGTCCAACAAAGGAACAATGGCAACTGTCCCTCCAGTTTCTACCTTGGCACCCGAAAACTCAGCATTTCCCCATAAGTCTTTTGAGGAGGTAGGATGAGGAGAAGACGTGAGGTTGCCCGCATCCTGAGCAGCTGAGTGGGACAGAGGCCACAGCAATGAAAGTGGCAGCCAGCAGCTGCAGATGCCTCTTCAAAGAGTGAATTTTCATGGTTACGGACTTGCTCTCTCTGAGCACCAGCACCAGTTAGGTTATGCAGGGCCACCAGAAACTTATAGGGAGACACTGGGTTTTCAGAGTGTGGGCTGAGGCAAGACTCGCTCTGTACAGATGTGCCTGAGGTATTCATTGTCCTCTGTTTGGCCCTCCCTAACCCCAGTGCACTGTCACAACACCACCATAGCTGAGATGTCATCAAACTGGATAACAGAGGTCACTCTGCCCAGTAGATTTCTTGAAACTCCACCTCCCCCAACTTGTGACCCCAACCAAGCCACATCCAGGTGTGCTCTCGCTTAGTGAGGTGCCCCTTGCTGAGCAGCACCAAGACTCACACTGGTGGCAGATGGCCTTGGTTTCTGTTGTGGCTTTTTGAGGCAACTGTAAGCACAGCATCTGCGGATTGCTTGCTGAATCTTAACAGGTAGCCCTGGAGGGGCATAGGCTCTGGGTAAATTTGGCCTGCAGCGGAACCCCTCTCACGACTGTGCCACTGGACACCTATCACACAAAGCTGCACTAATAAGACCAGGAGATTTAAGAGCTTTGCTTAGTACGTAGAAACAGACACAGAAAGGCAGCCAAAATGGGAAGGCAAAGAAGCAGAAATCATATGAGAGAACAGAACAGAAATCCAGAAATAATGGAGTCAAGCAATCTAACAGATGCAGAATTCAGAACACTCGTTATAAAGCTACTCAATGAACTTAGAGAAAGCTTAGATGAATTCAGTGAGAATTTAACAAAGAGATAAAAAAAAAACCATAAGAATAGGAATGGAAATTATAAAAGGAAACCATAAGAAATGAGGAACACATTATCTGAGGTGGAAAGTGTATTAAATGGAATAAACAGAGTAAATAAAGAAAAGGATCGAATGACCTATGTAGAGGATGGGAAAGCCAAAAACATCCAATCAGAATAGCAAGAAAAAGGAAGCCAAGACTATAATAATTTAAGGAGCCTATGGAACACTACTAAATGTAAAAACATCCATGTCATAGGGTGCCAGAGGGAAAAAAAAAAGATGTTGAAGAGCTATTTGAAGAAGCAATGATGGAAAACTTTCCTCACCTGGTGAAGGAAATAGACATAAAACCCCAGGGAGCTCAGAGAGTCCCCAAAACCAGGAACCCAAAGAGGCCCACACAAGATGTATCATAATTAAAATGCCAAAGGCTAAATACAGAGAGAATCTTAAAACCAGCAAGAGAAAAGCAGTTACTTTCCTACAGGGAGCACCAATAAGACTGGCAGCTGGTTTCTCAATAAACAAGCAAACAAACAAACAAACAAATAACAAATGAACAACAACAACAACAACAACAACAAAACAATGCAGGATGGAAGGGCTTGGCAGAAAATATTTGACGTGATGAAAACCTAGGATCTACAACCAAGATTACTTTATCCAGCAAAGCCATTGAGAGTCAAAGAACAGATAAAGAGCATCCCAGATAAAAAATAAGCTAAGGGAATTTATCATACCAAGCCAGTATTAGAGGAAATGTTGAGAGACTTTAAGAAAAAGAACATGTATCAAAAACAAGAATAAAGAATGGTAATAACTACATTCATATCAAGGAGTACCTCAAATGGAAAAGAATTAAGTGCTCCAACCAAAAGATAGAGTGACTGAATAGATAAGAAAACAAGACTCTTACATATGCTGCCTTCAAGAGACTCACCGCAGATTAAAAGACACACACAGACTAATAGAAAGGGGATAGAAAATGATATTGGCTTATTGGACCTAGAGGGTATTCCGCTGAATGAATGACTCCTTCAAAAAAAAAAAAATAGGCCTATATCTCTGAAGATCATTAATGCAAAAATCTTCAACAAAATATTAGCAAACTGAAGTCAGAAATATATTAAAAATATTATACACTATGCATGATCAAGTTGTGTTTTTATCTGGAATGCAAGGTTAGTTTAATGTCCCGACAGTAACTAATTGAAAGATAGAAATCATGATTATTTCAATAGATGCATAAATAGCATTTGACAAAATCCGGTATACATTTATGATAAAAACTCTCAGCAAATTGGGCATATAGGGAACATATTGCAACATGTTAAAGGCTGTATATGAGAAATCTACAGCTAACTTCACATTCAACTGAGAAAGGCTAAAAGCATTTTCCTTAAGATCGAAATCAAGACATAGATGTCTACTTTCATCACTCCTCTTTAACAATGTATTGGAAGTCTTAGCCACAGCAATAAGACAAGAAAGAGATAAAAAGGAACTTGAATTGGAAGAAAGAATTATAACTCTTGTTATTTCTCAATGACATGATACTGTATACAAATAACTCTGAAGATTCCACCAAAAACTGTTAGTGAGATAAATGAATTTAGTAAAGTAGCAGGATACAAATTTAATAATTAGAAGTCAATTGCAGTTTTATACACCAATGATAAAATATCAAAGAATGTAAGAAAACAATCTCATTTCCAACTGCATCAAAAACAAAATACCTAGGCATCAAATTAACCAAGGTGATAAATGACCTTTTCTCCAAAAATTATGTCATTGAAAAAAAAATTGAAGGAGATACAAATGAGTGGAAGCATATACCTTGCTCATGGGTGGGAACAATTAACATCATTAAAATGGCTATTCTGAATGGAAAATTCTCCCAAGAAAGCAAATAGCTAATTAACATATGAAAAGATGCTCAATATTGCAGCTATTAAGCAAATGCAAATCAAAACCACAATGAGGTACCATCTCATACCTGTTAGAATATCTGTTATTGACAGGAAAAGTCATAACAAATGTTGGAGACGATGTGGAGAAAAAAGGAACCCTCATATACTGTTGATGGGACTGCAAATTGGTACATTTTGCCACTATGGAAAAAAGTATAGAGTTTTCTCAATAAACTAAGACTTGATCTACCATATGATTTAGTAATCCTTCTACTGGATTTTTTCCCCAAAGATTTGAAAACCCATATCTGTAAAGATATTTGCACACTGATGTTCATAGCAGCATTATTCACGGTGGCCAGGACGTGGAAGCCACCAAAGTGTCCTACAATAGATGATTGGATAAAGAAGCTGTGGTTCACCTTTGCAATTAAATATTACTCAGTCATAAAAAGATGAAATACTGCCATTTGTGACATCATGGATGGACCTTAAGATAATCATGCTTAGAGAAATTAGTCAGACAGAAAAAGTTGAAAAACACATGATGTCACTTATATGTGAGATATAAACCTAAAAGTGATGAACAAACAGAACAGAGACTCATGGACATGGACAATAGAGCAGTGGTTACCAGAGGGTAGGAGAGCAGGGGGGCACACACATACACACACACACACACACACATACACACATACATACATATATATGTGTATTGTTAAATTGTACACCTGAAACTTATTAGATTTTGTTAACCAATGTCACCATAATATAATTTTTAAAAAATAAAAAAAATAAAAATAAAAAGGTCACACTACCCAAAGCAATCTGTAGCTTCAATAAAATCTCTGCAATTTTCAGAGAGCTAGAACAAATAATTCTAAAATTTACATGGAACTATAATAGATCCTGTATAGCCATTGCAATCTGGATAAAGAAGAACGATATAGGCACTATCATATTACCTGATATCAAACTCCATTACAAGGCTATGTAATCAAAAAAACGGTAATGGCACAAAAACAGATGACAGATGATAGATTAGATAGATAGATGATAGATAGATAGATGATAGATAGATAGATAGATAGATAGATAGATGATAGATACATAGATAGATTGATAGATGATAGATACATACATGCATGACTGCACACATACATACATACATACATACATACATACATACATACATACATAGATGATAGGTAGAGATAAATAGATCAGTGGAACAGAATAGAGAGCCTAGAAATTAATCCATGTCTATATGGTCAGTTAACATATGACAAAGGAGGCAAGAATATACAATGGGGTACAGATGGTCTCTTCAACAAATCATGGTGGAAAAATTGAATGGATACAAGCAAAAAAAGAAAAAAGAAAAAAAAAAACTGAACCACTTTCTTATACCACATACAAGAATAGACTCAAAATGAATTAAAGACTTAAATGTAAGGCCCAAAACCATAAAATTTCCAGAGGAAAACATAGGCAGTGAACTCTCTGATACTACCATTAGTAAGTATTTTTCTGATGTGTCTCCTCAGACAAAGGAAAAACAAATGGAAGAAAATCAAACTAAAAAGTTTTTACACAGCAAAGGGAGCTATCAACAAAATGAGAAGAGAACCTTTTACAGAGAAGAAGATATTTACCAATGATACATTAGATAAGGGGTTAAAATCTAAAATTTATAAAGAACTCATACATCTCAACACCAAAAATCCCCAAACAATCAAATTAAAAATGTCAGAAGACCCAAATAGGCATTTCTCTAAAAAGGAAATCCAGGTGGCCAGTAGACATATTGAAAAGATGCTTAAGGTCACTTATAATCAGAGAAACGCAAATTAAAGCCAAAATGAGATATCATCTCACACTTGAAAGAATGGCTATCATAAATAAATCAAAAAACAAGTTTTGGTGAGGTTATGGAATAAGGGAACTCTCATATACTGTTAGTGAAATTGTAAATTGGTACAGCTATTATAAAAACAGTTTGGAACTTTCACAAAAATTAAAAATAGAACTCTCTCATGACCCAGCAATTGCACTTCTGTGTATGTATCCAGAGAAAACCAAGATACTCTTTGTAAAGATCCACACACTCCTATGTTTACTGCAGTGCTATTCACAATAACCAAAATACAGACACAACCTAAGTACTCATCAACACACAATTGTATAAAAAATTATGATATATATAATGCAATATTACTTGGCCATGAAAAAAGAAAATCTTACCATTTGCAACAATGTGGATGCACCTAAAAGGTATTATTATACTGAGTGAAATAAGTTGGACTGAGAAAATAAATACTATATGATTTGACATATGTGGAATCTAAGGAATAAAAGAAATGAAAAATACAGAGGACAGTCAGGTGGTTTTCAAAGAGGGGGAGGTGGTTGGGGGGATGGATGAAAAAAATGAAGGGATGAAGAAATACAAATTAGTTGTTATAAAACAGTCATAGAGATGTAGAGTACAACATAGGAAATATAGTCAATATATTATAATCACTATGTGTAGTGTCAGATGGGTGCTAGAGTAATCACAGAGATTGCTTTATAAATTATATAAATGTCTAACCACTGTAATATATACCTAAAACTAATATAAGATTATAAAAAATTGACTCCAGTTTAATGAGAATATAAATTTTTTTACAAAATAGCTCTAGTATCAGATAATATACTAATGCAAATCTAAAATTTGGCTTACTGATAATAACAAAAGCTTTTAGATTGTTGGTCTCTTAATGAAAAATTATAAATATTGTTTTAAAATATCTCCATCATTATTATACATTTAAATATATTTTTTATTTACAATTGGGTTTTGCTTTATAATTTTGAAAAAATATTGCTGGATGTGATGCATTTTCTCATCTATATTTAATAATGCTTTCCTGCCTTTATGGTTTCTCTGTTTTAAATGAGTATAGTTATACAAGTTTCTTTTTGGTTTAAATAAATCTATTATCTTAATATTGCTTTCTTCTTTTCCTGTTTATTTTATATTCTTTTTCCTTCTTAACTTTATGTCTGCTGTTTGTATTAAGTATTTTTAATTATACCATTTTGTCATTTATTAGCTTTTTGTTTTTTGGTCTTTTACTATTTCTTTATTGATTATCCTAAAAACATTTACATTCATCATAATCTTATTAAATTCTAATATGAATTAGTATCTTACCATTTCATGCTAGTGCAATTTTAAAATAGAGCTATAACTGCTATCCCAGAGAAATTGCCTTGCATGTCTTATGGCTCAGACATTTGGAAAGTTAAAACAGGGCAAAAGAACCTTTGGGCTACATCTAAGGCAACATTGTTTCTCAAAGAACTGTATGCAAATATAATAAGAAAGCAGATATTATGACTACTTGGACTGATGGCTATTGAACTAATAATTAAAAATATTATTTAAAATTAACATCTCTATGTTAGCTTATCTGCAACATTAGTAATGCCTTCCTTTTATTGATATATTGCCCCTTCCCTTTCTCATAAAAAGCCCTTTTTCTTTGTCTCCTAATCAAAACACTGTTTAAGCTTCTGCCTGAATCAGCGTTTTCTATATATATATAAATTTTATCTCAAATAAATGCTTGCTGCTTCTCATTTTGAAAGAACTTTTATTTTTAGGTTTACAACTTTAATTCCATTAATCTTGACTTATATGGCTACTATTGTCATATTTTATTTTATTTAGTAAATTTAATATTTTAAATAAATTTATCTAACACAGTGAATATTTATTTTATATATTTTCCCTTTAATTGCTCAACTTTGCTGTTAGGGTTGGAGGCTGGCAATGTCAGGTGACCTTAACCCAACAAGTAATTGCAATTATTCAAGTCTAGATATAAATTCATATGATGGCTATAATAGTTTTTAAATTTTAGATTCATTTATGTTCTTATAGCATAGGGCTTAAGAATGTGAGATTTTATGGTTTCAACCTAAAGCCTGCAATGTTTATATGAACTCTGAATTCCAATTTTTGTCTTTTTAGCCCCATGATTCTGTGGAAGGTTCTACTGAGTGTTGTCGCATTCCAGGCACAACGTTTTGAACTGGCAGATACCTGTAGGTGAAGGAAATGTTCCCAATGCCAGCTTTGTTTCACCTCTTAGCATTTATATCTTTTCCTGGGTGAAAGCCTTCTAATTCTTCACTGTCTTGACAGCTATCAGTTCTTTTAGCACATTTAGGCAGACACCATTACAAGGGAGACATTTGTTTCTCTTTGTTACAGAAATAATATGTGATGATAATAGTGGTGGTGGTTCTAGTGATACCAGGAGCTAATGATTTTAAGTGTTACTTGTGTGCTTTTATTACAAATTCCTCATTTAATTCTCACAATAAGCTTACCAAAGAGGTGAAAAAATTTTTCTCCTCTCACAGATGTGGATGCCAAATTCACAGAATTGTGCAATTGTTCAAGTTATATCCATATAGAGCCAGGAAGTCTAATAATAGTCTTGTTTCAAAAATACATTTTAGTGACTTTTTTTGGGAAAGAATGACTTAGAATATTAATCAACTTGATGAGATGATTTAAAAGAAAAGTTAAGGAAATGAATAAGCAGAGGCAGAAGTGGTCCCTTTCATGGTTAGGAGAAGATGTGATAGCAAGTCTTCCAAATCTTAGTAAAACCCAAAGCATAAAATAAACATGTATGTATTTACACAAATATAAATAGATGATGAATAAATTTTAAAAAATGAAGTACAGGGACATACCTTCCTTATACAAGAACTTCAAATAATTTACGTAGATGATCCTCTTCCAGGAGGTGGAACTTGATTCCGACCCCTTGAATTGGGCTGGACTTAGTGTCTTACTTTCAATGAATAGAATGTGGAGAGGTAAAATAGTAACTTTACAGTAAAATAAATAAATAAATAAAAAGACTTGCAGACACAACCTTAATTAAATAATCAAAGTTAACATTACCACTCAAAAGTCATATTTATATAATGTGCCCTTAGTGTGATGTGATGTGAAGAGCATGCTGCTTCTGCAGTATTCTTCCCTCAAAACCACAACCCCAAACTAATCATGAGAAAAGCATCAGACAAATCTAAAATGAAAAAAAATTCCACATAGTATCTGACCAGTACTCTTTGAAATGATCAAGGTCATAAAAACAAGGACAGACTGAGAAGTTGTCATAGATCAGAGACAACGACTAAGGATACATGATAACACAATACAATGAGATAAACTGGATTGAAACTTTGAACAGAAAGTAGGAATTAGTGTAAAACAAGTAAAATCTGGAAATTTTTGTACTTTAGTTAATGATAATGTACCAATATTCATTTTTTAGTTCTGGGAAATTTACCAGAGTTATGTAAATGCTATTTTTAGGAGAAGTGAGGTAAAAGTTATATAGAAATTCTACACTTATCTTTGAACCTTTTCATTAAACCTAAATTATTTCAAAATAAAACACTTATTTTTTAAAAAGTCTTAGTAAAATCTAAAAAAAGTTTAGTTCCTAAAGTATATTACCCATGAAAGTAAACTACACAAGTGTGCGTCTCATAAAATAGCACTTACTCTGAAGGCATACGCTCTATAATATAAACTAAAAATAACAAAAATAAATTCCTGGAGTATGAACAGTAGAAGTAAAAAATTAATTATAAACAGATGGACAACATGTTGAATAAAATGGAATAAAAAATTAAAAAGGATAAAATTCAGTGTTAAATCTGTTATTCAAATACCTTGCATTGAATAACTTTATAAATCTTTGAGAAGTGTCAACTATACCGGTTGGAAATAATCAGGAAAGTGGCATTTAGGTAATAAGAAACTAGCCTTACGTAATGGTCACTCCATCTTCTGTTATACTTCATTAATAATATAAGAAATAAAGAGACAGGAACCTTTACCCATAGAATATGAGATATCATGGACTGCAAAGTATGGATAAAAAAGGGTAGGAAGCTGTGGTGATGAATTCTCCAGACTCTGTAAATGAAACATTGTAGTCAACACGGAAATGTGTCACAGCTTGGGATGAACAGTTTCTCTCTTCAGGATTCAGATATGAGGGGATTTGTGGGCTGGACACATCTGAATCATAGAAGGTAATAGGAATGTGTATAAAAACTAAAAATTATTTATTTCAGTTTAAACATGAAGTCTGTACTCTCCAAATTTAAATTACATTAATTAAATTAAATACTGTACTGGACAGCACAGAATAGAACCTTTTCATAATTGTTCTATTAGACAGTAATATTCTAAGAAGTGGTTAGCATAACTTAAAACACTTTAAGCTACATAACAAAGATGTACCTAAAAGTGGTGATAGAGACAGATTTCCATTTGAATTTAGCACTTGAAGGTCTCAGGACATACTATAGTACTTTGGAGCATGTGGAACTGGTTCATGACAATAACCATGATTGTACTGATACATGACAGGCAATGACTGAGGGCATGGGTGATATGGCCAGGAAGTTTCCCACAGGTTTTTAAAAACGGGAGCTAAATGAACTCATTGGTGAGTTCATGGAAAAATCACAAAGATTCACTTAGAAATAATTATTTAAGAGTTTGAGGGATCTGAAGGTGAGGCAATGAGAGGTAAGGACAATGAACAGAGCAATGTAGACTAATATAATCAAAAAAGATTTTTTTTTTTGGTATCTTCTCTGGTTATTGGCTTCATAAGCTCATAAGAAGGGAAATCTCTTTGAAAAATAATTAGACCTCAGAGAGAAAATGAAATAAGCTTTAGAATATGACTTGGAAGGAAAAAAGATAGAATATATAAACCTTCTGGAAAATAACAATAGGAAAGGGATTGGCTGTGTGGACAGAGTTGAAAATTAAATAATCGCTGAATTGATGAATGAGACTTAGAAAGGGCTCAGTTGTGTAATTATATAGAACAGTCTCATTTAACTCTGTCTCTTTTTTTTTTCTACACCTATGATGAAAGAACAACATGTTCATATTAAAAGATGAGATTTTATTATACAAATCTTTAGTTTTCTATTGAAGGTTTATAGATATAATAGGAGTTAATATGATTTTATAACTTCTGTTAACATTTTATTAAGTAGGTTTTGTTTATTCTAATATAATTCAAGTTGTAAATTAGACTTTTTTGAAAGAAATACAAGACGGTCAAGAGATTACAGTTTTCAATAGTAGCCAATTGAACATGTCCTTACATTCATACAAATTCATTCAAAATTTCTATTTTAAATCAATTGTAGGTGATTTCCTCTTCCTCATTTTCTTACTTAGGAAGATTAATTTATCTAAAACAATCTTGTAATATGTTTCCAGTGAATTTTTCACTTTTGGCAAGAAGGTTAGCAAAAGAGGATCTGCGAGTATGTTAGGCCATTGTCAAAAAAAAAAAAAAAAGCATGGAGAGGCGAGATTTCTTTTTAAAAGAGACCTGGACAAAAACAGTATTTTTAATTAAAAATGTTAGTTAGAAACTAATGAAGTTTTGTCAAGCTGGAGGAAATAATTATACCATGTGATATGCCAAAAAACTAAACGTAATGTTAGGTATTTTTTCGTTTGGAATTTATCTTCTTCAAGATTTTGATTTAAAAAAAATTTTATTAGTGATTTTGGTAAGAATTGTTGAATTGTTACCAGAAATTTATTTTGGCTTTGCCAAGTTCATTGTGAATTAAATAAACTCGAAATTGAAAAACAGTATGTAGTTATTTTTACTGATTAATAGTGCAATCTCTTGTAGAATAATACAATTATTTTATTCTCTAATATACATTTGCTTTATTTTATTTTGTAAATAATTCCAAACTTCCTCAAATTAGTACAGTTACTTGTAACATTGATGTTAGGCATATGTCATTACAATCTATTGACTATCTATTATTATTTTTTTATAGGTTGGTATACATTTTCTTCAAGCTCTATCCTCTTCTACAGTTCATAATAAAACCAATGTAGATTTAAATAACTTTAAATGTATTTGTAGAGAATAAGTGTTGAAAATAAATAATCTAGAATTTACCCAGGAAGAAAGTAAAGGAACCATAAAATGAATCCAAAAGTGTAGAAGACAGGAAATCAATATGAAGACTGTATTATTAAAGTAGAAATTAAGATAAACCATATTATAAAAATTATCAAATAATCCACAAATTATTTTTTGGAAACATTAATAAAATATAAAAGTAAATTCTAGTAGGTTTGATGAAAAAGATAATGGACCAATAAACAGCATTGGGATTTAAAAAGTGGGTGCTAATGGATGTAATAGTAAAAATAAATAAAAGAAGGCATAACTTTATTTCAAGATATTTGAAGTCAAAATGAAATGAAAATTATATTGAGAATTATAAATGACTACTATAAGACTCAAAGGAAGAAAAAACGTTAAGTATGCCATTTACCATAAGAAAGTTGAACCTGATAGCAATTATAACTAACCTAACAGGTCCTAAGCTCTGATGTATTGATCAGTTTCAGGATATAAAAAAAAGGATAATAAAAACTGTAGTTATTTTATGAGGCTCAGATATCATAACAAAACAACTCCACAACTTGACAAAAATACAAAACTTGAAACAAATAAAAACAAAGTGAGCAAATAAACCAAATACCTACTAATTGTTATTCAATTTTATTTATGGATGGCAGTAAGTTTAGATGTACATGTAGAGTTTTCACCATGAATGTAAGAATAATTGAACATTAGAAAATACATTAATATTAACAGATTGAAGAGGAATATGTATCTCATTTTGTATATACTCTGTTCTGGTCTGATCTATTTTTTTCTACAGAACAGATTAAACAACAGAGAAATCAATATAAAAAATTTCAGCGATTTAGATAATAAAAAATCAACATGCTAAATAAATACAATACCACAGTATAAATTTTTCCATTGAGCCCCACTTATCCAAAATGATACCCAGCAAAAGCAAAACAAAACAAAGCAAAATATACAGGATAAAATGATTTAGTGGCAGAAAAAACACATAAATTATTTAATGCTTATTTATATGAAAAATAAATACAGGTTTTACAGTTTTGTTAATTTTGTACTTTTTAGTTTTTACTTTTTGGTGTTTTTGTAACTGCTAGAATCTTTCTCCATTTATTTAGATCTTTAACTACTCTCAGGAATCTTTTTAGTTTTTACTTGCATTTATTTTATTAAATTTGTTCCTATGTGTTTTATTTTTTGAGGCTTTTATATATAAAATTGCTTTCTTAATTTTATTTTAAAATGATTTATTGTTAATGTACAGAAATATAATTGATTTGGGTAGGTTTAGCTTGCATCCTGTTAGTAATTTACCATACTTTTTAATTATAGAATTTTTACTTAGTTTTTTAAAAAATATTTTCTATTTATTTATAATCTCTGATGCATCATTGCTTTAATACTTTCCTTTAGTTCTTAAATGTGAGCTTTATTTTTTGAAATATTTAATGTTTAATTTTTCCAGCTTTGAAGTTATTGTGCTAACATTTGAGCAACATCAAAGGCAATTCTGTTAACTTCTTTTTGTCCTGCATATAGTTACACTTTCTTCTTTCTTTTTAATGCCTCATTTTATATCGTTGAAAAATGCATGATGCTGTTGATTCTGATCTCCCTAAGGTTATTACTGTTGCTTTATTTTTTTTTGTATGTATGTTTAGTGACTTGTCTTGACTAATTCTGTATAGTCTGAGTCCCTGACAGTATGTGGCCACAGATGTCTCTACTATTTTTTTTTAATTTTTGTTTTTCTTTTCAAGCCTGTGGTTTTTTTTTTTGTTTGTTTGTTTGTTTTTGTTTTTTTTTTAGGGATTACTCTTGTGTCAGCATAGTTTAGTAAGCTGAGTTCAAATACTGAGCCTGTAAGTCTTCTCTACTCCTTGTCAACAGATCTCTGTTTGGGTTTGGGTGTGTATTCAAAGTTCAGGAAGTTTATAAGTCAGTTCTGACATTTACTTTTTCTTCTACTTTCTTGTGTCTCTTTACAGAATGTGCACAATTGTACTGTTTATCTAGGGACCTGCTGAAAGCTGGAGTTGGTCATTTCTGATTGCTTTGGAGTATGCATGCATACAACCTTGCTCATGTAGGCATTCTTTCAAACTGACAGGAATACGTGGAAGATCATCATGGCCCACTATGCCTATCTTTCACATTATTTCCCTCTAAATGTTCTTGCTAGTTGCTAGTATATTGCTTACCTCAGCCAGTGTTGCACCCTCAGGCTAGCTGGGAGATTAAACTTTCCATTTGTCTTTGGGTTTACTATTGGTTTTAAAACATTGCCCCTGGGTTTGGGTTTCCTTCTACTCCTCTCTAAATTGAATTAGTCACCTCCAGCAGGATTTTCATGCCCTTCCCTGACCTGGTAGAAATGCGATAAATGTACTAAACATGAGAAACAGCTCATGTTTAGAACCTCAGCTGTGCTTACCTCAGGTTTAGCAGTTTTTCTAGAATAAACAATTCTCTATTTGTTGTATGACTATGATATATTTCCAGAGTCTTTATATG
The DNA here is from genome assembly GCA_030015415.1 of Cynopterus sphinx. Lineage (NCBI taxonomy): Eukaryota > Metazoa > Chordata > Mammalia > Chiroptera > Pteropodidae > Cynopterus > Cynopterus sphinx. The sequence goes on along the minus strand of CM057392.1, from coordinate 22,780,296 downwards.
ATTGTCTTTGAAATGATTATTGAGTTTTATCATTGTTTGGGAGATAGTATTAGCCAAGCTTCTCACTACAATATTCTGAAAGTTCCGTATACTAGAGAATTTGGAGGGTAGCACCTTTTTGACTGTATGGTCTTAGAATGCATTTTGAACATTTCTACTTACCTAAGGGCTGAGTGTCATGCAAATAATCAAAAAAAAAACAATTTAAATAAAAGCTTAGTTGGATGTTTAAAATGGCCTTTGGAGGCCTGTTGGCTGGTGGTGTAGTAGAGTGAAGTACTCAAGCTTTAGCTCACATCTCCATAACATGGAGGGTGTGGAAGAAAGACCCCATGATATTCAGAGTTTATCTTAGAGGCTGTCATTCAGAAAGTTTTGGCTGAACATCACATATAAACCTGGTACCTCAGTGAACTAATGAATTAATGAGCTCTGGAACATCCATTACTGAGTCTGAAATTTGCAGATGCTGCAGGCTAACACAAGTGGATTATCTGAATGCATTACCTAGAATTAAAACGATATAACTTTTATCAGAGTATATTATGAAATTCAGTCATAATCATATCTTAAAATATATTTTGCCCTTTTTAAAAGAAAATATATACTTAAAACAGAAGCAGAGTTTAATGATATTTGAGTAGTTTTGTTTTATGAAATACATGTGAATTGTGATCTTTTTCACTTCCTCAGATAGGATATACTACCTGTATTTACTGGGTCTTGGCATATACTGTGTTCTCTTTTTTTCAGGTTAACTCCTATTATCTCCTCAGAAAGCAGATCTGTTATCACTTTCTGGGGATCCCTCCTGATCTTCTAGACTTAGTCCTAGACTCTTATCATTTGTTATCACAGGAGTATGTAGTTCTAAATTCAGTGTTTATGACAGTTGTATTAATACATTCATTTGTGTAAGTCTTTTCATTCACCCTAAACTTCACCAAGATAAGGACTTTATACCTCCTTCTCTATTCTTAATTTACTCTTGCATTATATTCTCTGCTTGTAGTAAAATCACTACATATAGTAAGTCTCAATAACTATTTTATAAATAGGGGGAAAGAACCAAGGCTTCTGGTCAAGATGATGGAGTAGGTAGATGCTGGGCTTGCCTTCTCTCACAATCACATCAAAATTACAATTAAATCACAGAATAACCATCATTGAAAGTCTGGCTGAACAGAAGTCCTACAACTGGGGACACAGAGAAGAAGCCAGGTAGGAGGCTGGTAGGAGGGGTAGAAGCATGGAACTGGTTGGTTCTACACCTACACGTGGCTGTAAAAAATTGCAAGGGATATTTGGCTGCCAAGATCCCCTGGAAGAGGAAGGGGTCATCCAAAGTCAAATCTTCTTTCATCACCATATATTTCACCCTCTTTATTCTTATGTAATTCCCCTTCCTTTCCCTCTGGTAACTACTAAATTTTCCTCTGTGTCTAGTTTTCATTTGTCTTGTTCATTTGTTGCTTTTAGTCTTATATCCCACGTATAAATGAAATCATATGTTTCTGAATGTTTTTTTTTTTCTCTGACTTATTTCACTTAGTGTGATAATCTCAAATACATCCATGTTGTCGCAAATACAATATTTCATCTCTTATTATGGCTGAGTAATATTCCCTTGTTTATATGTACCACCTCTTCTTTATGTACATTTTATTAAATTTATTAGCGGTGACACTGCTTTATAAAATTATATGTTTCAAGTGCACAACTCAATTATACATCATCTGTATATTTCATTCTATGTTCACAACCCAAAGCTGAATCTCCTTCTGTCATCATTTATTTGACCCCCTTTACTCTTGTATACCTTTCTCCTTCCCTCTTCTCTCTAGTAGCCACTAAACTGTTGTCTGTGTCCACGAGTCTCTATTTGTTTGTCTTGTATGTTTGTCATGTTTGTTTGTTGCTTTCAGTTTTATATCTCACATATAAGTCAGATCATATGGTTTTCAGCTTTTACTGTCTGACTCATTTTGCTTAGCACGATAATCTCAACATCAACCATGTTGTTGCAAATTTAGTATTTAATCTTTTTTTATGACTAATATTCCATTGTATACATGCCACATGTTCTTTAACCAATCATGCATCAAAGGCCACTTCAGTTGTTTCCATATCTTGGACACTGTGAATAATGCTGAAATGAACATCAGGGAACATACAGCTTTACACAAACGTTTTCAAAATTTTTTGATAGATACCCAGAAGAGAGATTGCTGGGTAATATAGTAATTCTATTCCTAATTTTTGGAGGAACCTCCATACTGTTTGCTATAGTGGCTGCACCAGTTTACATTTCCACCAGCAGTGTATGAGGGTTCCATTTCCCCTACAACCTTTCTAACACGTGTTATTACTTGTCCTGTTGATGACAGCCATTCTAACAGGTGTGAGGTGGAATGTCATTGTGGTTGTGATTTGCATTTCCCTAATAGCTAGTGAAGTTGAACATCTTTTCATACATCTGTTGGCTGTTTGAATGTCTTTTTGGGAGAAGTGTCTGTTCAGGTTCTCTGCTCATTTTTTAATTGGATTGTTGTTCTGTTGTTGTTGTTGCCAAGTTGTGACTTCTTTATATAGCTTGGAAATTAGCTCCTTAGCAGAGGTCTTGTTTGTAAATATTTTCTCTCAATCAATGGTTGCCTCTTTTTAGTTTGTTTGTTTCTCATCAATAACAACAAAATTCTTTTGTTATTTCTTTGCTGTGCAGAAGTTTTTTAGTTCATATGATTTCAATCCTTTTAAATATATTAAACTTTGTTTAATGGTCCAGAATATGGTCTTTTTTTGTTGAATGTTCCTTATGCTCTTGAAAACACTATACTTTCTGCTATTGTTACGTGGAAAGTTTATGTCAACTAGGTCACATTGGTTGATAGTGTGGTTCAAGTCTTTTAGACATCAAAGATTTCTTTTATGTTCCCCTTGTGATCCCTCTGCATCTTAAGACAAAATATTCAGCACAAAGCCACAAGCAATTATCTGAGCTTTCTTGAGGAAACTCCTTACCATTTTCCACAATGACTGTACTAATTTGCATTCCTACCAACAGGTATGAGGGTTCCTTTTCCCCCACAACTTCTCAAACACTTGTTATTACTTGTCTTGTTGATAATAGCCATTCTAACAGGTGTGGTTTTGATTTGCATTTCCTTAATAGCTAGTGAAGTTGTGCATTTTTTCACATGTCTATTGGTCATATGTAATTCTTTTTGGGAGAATTGTCCATTCAGGTCCTCTGCCAATTTTTAAATGGGATTTTTGTTGCCGTTGTCATTGTTGAGTTGTATAAGTTCTTTATATATTTTAGATATTAACCCTTTACTTAAAGGGTTTTTAATAAATATTTTCTCCCATTCAGTTGGTTTCCCTTTTGTTTTGTTTTGTTGGTGGTTCTTTTTTGCTGTACAGAAACATTTTAGTTTGATGTAGTCCCATTTCTTTATAAAAATAATTTTGAGACAGAAATTTTTTTATCATGTTTTGAGTACTTTGTTCAGATTATTTTATTTTACTTAGATAATTTGTTTCATAAAGGGAATTATGTGGCATATTCTTTGAGTTTTTGAATATTCACATATGGATTAATTTTTTCTTTATTGAGGTTTGATAATTTGCTTGAATAAAAAAGTAAGATTATCTTATTACCTCAAAATTTTGAAGTATTTTTTACTCTATTGAACATGAGGTATCTGAAGCCAGTGTCATTCTCTTTTTTGTAAGTAGCCACTATTTTATGTGAAACTTTGTAAGATATTCTTTATTCTTAGGATTTATAAACAACACCAAGATGAGACTGAGATCAAATACCTTAAATAACTCTGAACACTATTCTCTGAGTCTTCTATATTATAAAAGTAGAGATTTCTTTTCCCGCCAAATATTTTTTTTCTCTGAAATCTTAGATATGGCAAATCTTTTGGAACCAGATGGGCTCTGAGTAAATGTCAGTTAAATTCGTATATGAAAACAAAAGAAAAGAATATCATTTCAAACATCCTCAGGCTGCCACAACAGGCATCAGTGAAAGGAACAAAAATAAAGACAAAATGCAATAATTAATTTTCTCGTGAATCTCTAGTCTCCCAGAGTCACTTCTCTGCCTTCAGTGAAATTCCTCTCTAAGAGACCCCACTACGGGAACACCTGTGCTCCCACGGCATGAACTGTAAAAAAGAAAGTCTGCCTGACTGCCCTTCATACCTAGACTGAAGCTTGCCCACTGACCTGTAAACACATTCGAGTCATTTGGGTAGGTTGGAGATTCAAAGTTCCTGAGATAATAGACGCCCTCTTACAACAAGAGTGAAAATATGCCTAACACCTCACCACTTCCAGGTTAAGCCCACTCATGGATTCCCATTAACATTGTAAATTGGTCTGACTAGGGAAACTGAAAAAAAGGCATTTTTCTTAGATTATCTAATAATCTGTGTTGCCATTGCTGCTCCTTTTCTCTATGGATTATAAAGATTATATAGCTACCTTCAAAGCACCTAGTATCTCTGATGATTATTTTGTATAGAAAAGAATTAAGAAACGGAGGTGTGTTTAAGGGGACAGGGAGAATAGTCAAGGCAATGAGAAGAGTGAAAGTAGACTCCAGAGAAAAATAGAGAAATACAGGGAAGACAAAGAAGACAAAGAAAGAAAGGTAGGGAAGCATAGTAGAAGAAGAGAGGAATACAAATAGATAAATGAGAAGAGTGTGGAAAGGCCACTGGGCACCACTGAGGACCTTTCATCACTTTTTTTTACAGAAAAGGGCATTGAGAACCCAAGTGTAGACTTGATTTCTCTAAGGTCAAAAGGCATTAAATTTTCCATTCAGACAACAAACTACAACTTTGTCATAAGCTAGGGATTCTTTTTATAGTTCTTAGTGCAGTAGAATATGTCAGGAGGCTGATAGGAACAGGGAGAAAACCTGAAAGTCAGACAGTGGGAGGGATGGAAGGGAAATGAGAGACCCTGTGGGAGGCCTGTGGTTGAGCGAGGCAGTAGGGTTTCTCTGACAGGGAAGTGAGTGGAGAAAGAGGTTTGTCTGTTTGTGTGGCAAGGGAAGTTAGATAAGAGTGTGAGAGGGTTTTGAAGGGAGCTGATATCTGAGTTCTGAGGGAAACAAGTCCTGCTGAGGCATTCTTTGCCTAACAGAGCTTCAATGATGCTCTTGCTGACCCTGCTCTTCAAAGAACTTCTCTTCCATGGGGCAAGCCCAGTGGGTGAGAAAAACCAAGGTGGGAAGATACCCATGGTTGGGAATAGCTGGGGGAGAAGAAGTTCTAGGTAGGACATGGGGGCTGGGAGTAATGTTCCTGCTGGGTGCCCTTGGAATCTGCATGCCAGGCTAGTATCCTTAGACAAAGTACCCTTACCCCCAGTCTCAGTTTCTCTCTCTGATTTTGTGGAGAGAAAGTTGGCCCAACAGGTAGGTGATATGGGGAAATGTGCAAACTGTGTATCTATATCTTTCTTCTCTTATGTGGGCCTCTCTTCTCTCACCCTTTCATACTTTCTCACTTGTCATGTCTGTCTCTTAGATTTCCAGATTCTAAGACCCTATCATCAAATAACAGAAGAGCCCTTAACCTTCCACTTGATCCAGATGTCCTCCTTTGCCAACCACAGCTGGGCACACACTCAGGGATCAGGCTGGCTGGGTGAACTGCAGACTCATCGCTGGAATGGTGTTTTGGGCACTATCCAATTTCTGTGGCCCTGGTCTCGTGGTAAATTTAGCAAGGAAGAGTTGAAGAACCTCCAGGCACTATTGCAGTTGTACATGCATGGTTTCCCCCGGGAGGTGCAGGCATTTGCCAGTCAGTTTCAGTTTGAATGTGAGTTTGTTTTCCCAAGCTGAAATTTATCTGAGATCTTCAACCATCTCCCCAAGTGAAAGATGGTGTATGGGCTCTGACCATTATCCAGACCTCCTGACCTTATTCCCTGTATCCCTTGGCTCACTCTCTCTCCTCTGCTCTATGCTTCACCACCACTCTCATTCTAACTCCCTACCTACCATATACACTGAAGAACTTACATGTACATATCTCTTCACACTCCTGAATATATCCTTATGTTCTAGCTCCTTGGAATAGTTGTTTCCTTTTGCTACTCTTCCAAAAACACCAGCTTTGGACTCAGCCTTTCCCAATCAGGATTTACCCACCTTTCTCCTTGGCCTGGGTAATCACATGGACTAGCCTATACCTAACTAACTACTTCCAAGTGAGCTTTCCCTGACTGGTCTCTAATATTGTTGACAGTCTTCCTGTCTAGTCCCTTCACATTAATTGTTTCAAAAAACCTTTGTTATCTTCACATTTTCTTTTCACAAATTACTTACCCCTTTCCCACTCCAATTCTAGTCTCCCATATGATTCCCCAGAATTTTTTTCTTCTCTTAAATCTCTTTTCTTTTCAAGACTCTTTCCTTACCCTCCCAATAATTTGTTCCATACTGATTCTCTTTTTCTTGTCCACCCTCAGATCCCTTTGAGCTCCAGATATCATTTGGCTGTAGAAAACATGCTGGGAAGGCCTCAGGAAGCTTCTTAAATGGGGCATATCAAGGATCAGATTTCTTGAGTTTCCAAGGAAATTCCTGGAAGCCATCTTCAGGAGCAGGGAGGCAGGCTCAGAATGTCTGTAATGTGCTCAATCGCTATAGAGTTATTAAAGAAATTGTGCAGATCCTTCTCAGTGACACTTGTCCTCGATTTCTGTCAGACCTCCTTGAAGCAGGGAAGACAGAACTGGAACGACAAGGTGAGCTCAACTTTCTTTTTTCTTTTATCCCTAGTATTTTAACAGTTATATTTGAGTTTTTACTCTTTATCATCACTTTGAAACACATAAGAGACAAAAGGGTGAAATGTGTATGTTTAGAACTGTTTCACAGACAAGAGAAAGAGAATACTCAAACTGCCAAATTACCTTAGTCACTAAGCTATGATCTAGAGTTCTCATATAAACTTTGTTTCTCCTCATCTTCCCCTTTCTCATTAGAGAAGCCAGAGGCTTGGGTGTCTAAAGGCCACAGCCCTGAGCCTGGCCATCTGCTGCTGGTATGCCATGTCTCTGGCTTTCACCCAAAACCTGTGTGGGTAATGTGGATGCGGGGTGAACAGGAGCAGCAGGGCACTCAACATGGTGACATCATGCCCAATGCTGACGGGACATGGTATACCCGAGTAACCCTGGATGTGGCAGCTGGAGAGGTGGCTGGCTTGGCTTGTCAAGTGAAACACAGCAGCCTAGGAGGCCATGATATAATCATCCACTTGGGTGAGAAAAAATGGGGTCAGCTGTGAAAGGATAGTCTTTCCACAGTCCTTGGGCTAATGAATGAGAAGCTAGAGAATTGGATAGGAAATCTATGTGCAAGAATATAAAAGTGGAAGAATACAAATAAAGAAGGGTGAAGAATGAGAGCAATTAAATTTCAAAAGAAACAGAAGCTGAGGATTAGAGGTACTAATGAGAAAAGAAATAACTTAATGATTTGGTGAAAGAGAGAGGGAGGCAGGGATCAAGAACATAGATTCAGGAGGAACTGAAATAAGGGCTATAGAAAATACAGAGAAAAATCTCTTAAAAGCCTTCACTTCTGTGAAAGAAGAAGCATTAACTAAGGTAGAATAGGGAATACTTTATAGTTTAACACCCTTATTTATCCCCAAACAGATGGATACTCCATTCTCCTGATGTTGATCTGCTTGACTATAATAGTTATCTGGGTCATGTTGGTTGTGGTTGGCTCATGGTTTAAAAAGCAGAGGTGAGACATTTCTTGTTCTGTTTCTTCAACTTCTTATCAACTCATTTTTATTTTCTCTATCTACTTATTTTCTCCTCTTTTTTTCTGACTGCCCTTCTTTGATATCAAGATCCTCTTCTTTTCCTACAGCTCAAATCAGAATATCTGTTCTCCTCATGTATTCAGGCCTGCCTTTTCCACAGAAGTCAACACCCAACACCCCAGGAATTCAGGAAATTACCTTTGCTTGGTAAAGAAATCATGGCTCAAAAACAGATTCCTGAAGAAATGGAAAACAAGTCTAAACCAACTCTGATGACATTTGTTTTACCTTGTACATAAAATTCTTGTCTGCTTCTTCTTAAACAGTGTGCATACTAATAAGCAAAGCATTATTTTTTTTTAAATAGCTTGTTATGTAAAGAGATTTGAACTTCTTTGGAAATCTGTCCCTCAACCCCAACTTCCAGCAATCTCTCTTCTGCTTTGGCCACATGTACCCATTATTAATCTTTCATACTCTGATTCAGACACTTATTTTTCTCCTGGATTCCTCAATTAAAATTTCTTATATTCTCTTCAGATCTTCCTAAAAATACAGTCATCTTTTCCTACTCTAAATGGTAGTTTACGGTTTTGCTCTTCCTTTTTTAAAAATCTCAATTTCTTGAAAGCACTGTTTAGGTGTTTTTAAATTTATTTTATTTTATTTTTGTACATGATCAAAAATTTAACCTTGATTCAGGACCAGCTTCAAGGGCATTATAACCATGTTAAAATGTTAAAATTCTTTAAAATTTTGGAATGACAAATTAATTTTATACTAGCATTTTCATCATAATGAATGCCCCACAAATTATGCAGCTGGTTCTGCTTAATGTAATATTTCTCAATAAAAGTTGACTAAAATAACTTTTGTCAAATTAATGATGTTGTCTTAATTCATTCTCTCTTTGACATCTCTGCATCATTTTTGTGTTCTTATTAAATTGCTTTCTCTCTCCATTTGTGTTTCACCAGAAGTTAAGCAGGTAGAATATTTCTTCAGACTTCACAGTGATTGGGTGTGCATCTTCGGAGATATTTAAAGAAAATAATGACATATGAGATATCTCCTGTCAAAGCAAGGATGAATTTGAAATGACATTTCAGCTTCTCTGAGATAGTGTACATGTTTGTCTTGGTAGATGTGCATATTCAGTAGAGAAATTAATATTTTGAACAATTAGGAAAAAAATATAGGGGTTGGGGATCATTTTGATGGGCAGAGCTAAGACAATAAAGAAAAGTGTGATTGGATACTAGTTATTAATATTATTTTGATTCATTATCATCATTATTACTTATAGTTTATTTTCTCCTTATGTGTATATACATTTTAAAGTTATTTAATTATTTTAATGAAGATACATTTAAGTCTGTTGTAGAGCTGGAAGCTATTAAGATCATAATTTGTACTGATGTCCAATTAACATTTTCCTTTGTATGGGATAACTGAGCAGATTGTGTAGATGTCTTAGTGAAAGTTTTTATTTTTCAAGTTAACAGACAGGGTTCCTTGATTATTTGTCAAGGCTATGCTCTTACCCATTAGCAAGGTTTTGGGCCAGCCCTTTCACCATTGAGAGCCCAAAACCTTTTGTATATGTTCAGACAGCCTATCTAGAGACAGCCCATTAGAGACTAGAGAGAAAGGTAGAATTTTAATGAACTGTTTGGAACAATAAATAACAAAATGGTAGCAGGCCACAGGAAGTGACCTCTATGAAAATGAGGAGGCTCAGATAGGGACCTTTCGTTTGTAGCACAGGTATGTAGTACAAATATATTTCCAATGTTTTTTATTTGAATGGCATTTTTCCTACAATTCTGGGGGGGTTATTTTGGTCATAATAATTCTTGAATTTCTAATCTGATTCAAGCTAGTTTCTCTGATTCCAAGTCAATTCTTTCCCCCACTGTATATTATGCTTCTATAACACTAGACATGAGGGGAGAAAAGGTGAAGTAGCAGAACTAATTTCAAGCCTATTCAAGAAGATGAGTGTAGTAGTAAACTATAGCACTCTGAGGTGGAGGTGGTAAGTGAGACTTGAAATTGTGTGTGTTTTAAAAATAGGGCCAATAGGACTTGATGATAGATTTTGATCTGTTGTGTTAGAGAAACAAGAAATTAGGAATGAGTCAAGTTTTTTTTTTTTGTCTAGAGAGACTAAAATTCCATTTATAATTATAATTAATTAAGATAGATAAGACTATGAAAGAGACAGATTTGAAGGACAAACAGAATTTGATTTTGAATGTTCGATTTAAAATGCCTGTTAAGATTCAGAATGTAAAGATCTAACAGACCAGGGTTTAGGTCTAAAAGTGAGATGTAGCTATGCTAAAGACACTTATTTGAAGGCAGTTACAAAAAGTCTGAGAACTATTATACAATAATGGAGATAGTCATATGAACAAATAATTGGAATATAGTGCTGTGATTGCTAGTTAGAAGCAAGTACTTTGTCTTGTGTTTTAGGTTGAAGATATAAAGGAAGGAGTGGCCTGTTCTTCCTGTTAGATTACAAAAACAGTTTTAGGTATTCCATTTAAAATGAGAGTTGAAAGATGGTAAGTACATCATGCCCACTCATGGGAGAAATTCAAATTGAGGAAGTAAGGCACAGAGATAAACAATATTTCAGTTTTGAATGTTGTGGGGATTCTCAGCATTTGAAGGGACCTAAAGCACAGAGCTATTCCATTCAAAGTGTGGGCCAAATAACAGGGCAAAACTTAGTAAACATTTTCTACAACTCTGTGACGAGGTATATAACAATTGAAAGTAAATGTTTAAAAACTTCTACAACAATTAAATAGAGCAATTTTATAAATTTTCATCTAATGGTGTAATAAGAAAAGGTCATGTGTGGTTTTATTTTTATTTTGTTTCTTAAAATAATTTATTTGATTGTATTTTTCAAAATTATTGGTATGCAATAAATTTTGGGGGAAAGTTAGTCTTTCACCTCAGGTAGATTGAAGCACAGACACAGAATATGAAGATGAAAACATGGCCTTTTATAAGAGTAGAACATAGAGGCCTATGCATGTCATGTTGCAGTATTTGGATATGAACTCACAGGAAATAAAGGCCTTGTGAAAAATTATTAGAAAAATATATATGTCAAGCTTGTGTCAAAATTTATTAGTGTAAATCAGCAAGTTGATGAAAAAGTAAAGGAAAGTACAAGTTTCAGGGATGGAATTGGAATTGGAAGAGTGGTAAAGTTGGTAAACAGAACAGAATACTCATAAAGTAAGAGTGATTATATTTTTATTTCAGTTTTATAAAAGCGTCATGGACAAGTACTTCTTTTTTAACTCAGAAAGTCTGTAGAAGAATAATCTGAGAAGCCAGTTTTGAAAACATTAGGTCAGAAGACAAAAATAAATAAATTAAGCAAATAATAAAGATATAGCTTTGTCTAAAATTGAACTAACATGTTTGTCTCCACAACAACTAATATGAAAGCTTAAAACTGTGTCAAACAAAGACCTTAAAAAACAGAAATTCTGATTTTAAGCATTATCAGGGAATTTTTTCTTCAAGCTGTAAACAAAAATGCTGATGGCACAGTTCACTTCTTTCTTACTTTGGGGATATTTTGTTTTATGTTTTTGATATCAGAACCGTTTTTCATGGGGATGAGTTATAATGTTTTTTTTATTTATATGGAAAGATAACTATATCTGCAATGTAGAGGATAGATTTATGGGGTCAGTAAAGAGACATGTGTAGTATTTTCTGTGTAAATTGAGGTAGGAATAAACTAAAGTAACAAGGATAGATAATCTTGGCTATACAACCACCTAAATTAAATTAGAAATTAACAATGCATTACTGAAAAAAAAAAGCCAGTCTATTTTAAGACAAAGAAGAATTACTGTTTATGGACTTTACCTTCACTCTTTCTTAAAACTGGACTGTAATCACGTCAATAGTTATGATGTAGTGACTACTGTGAGGAAATTAAGGGGAGGCACTGATTATGTAGTTGGGGCCACAGAAAACTGTGCATCAGGACAATTACTATGGGAATAGCACTACTGAAGACAATATTGTTTTGATGGGTTCTAAGATAACAGACTTGAAAGTATGAATAAGAACAATAATAGGTTAAAGATGATGAATTCTGCTTTAAAGAAATCAAAAGAAGAATAGGAGATTTGGGATATGCTAAAAGTAATTTTCCAAGTAATTCAATTTAAGCATTGTCTGTAATGAAGATAATGGCCCTTATTTTTAGGGAAAATAAGAACAATTTTACTAGAAAAGTGATAACATTTAATAAATAGACTGATAATAGTAAATATATCAGGGATAACTTGGATAAAAAGCTAAAGATGTTTGTGATATTTTAGTTTGAACGTAAGGAAATATAAAACATCAAAAGAGAACTGGTTACAGTAATTAATATTATTATAAATGTCTACATATGTCAAAAATATGAGAACAAATTTTTTCGAGAAAGAAGCTGTATCCACAATTCAAAAATGATTACTATCCCCAAAATGGATCCCCTCATGCAAGAAACAGAATTTTAGTGAATGGATTAACCACTAACTACATGGAGATTACTTACAAATACATTTTTATTTCACAGAAAGTTGCCTCGCAACTTGAAGCTGAAATCATAATAGCTGCATCTGTCAATTTCTCCATGTATCTAATTTTACCTTAAACTACTAAGTGTCTGATATGACCTTTCCCAGAATATGAACCTAGATATGGGGTTAGTCTGCTTTGATATGATTGTTAAAGATTGCTTAACTTGCAATTTTGGTGAATGCAAGTTCACTTTTTCAAGGTGAATGTGGACTAAACAACAACACTTTTTATTTGTTCTTCATCTTGTTTCATTTTGTTTTAAAAAATATAAATCCCTGAATTTTCAATTTACTTATGTTTTTAAAATAAGGCCGCCTGGAATACTTTTATCTTACCAAAAAGGGGGAAAAATACCTTCACTTTTCTGAGTAAATATATAGGATCTATGAACATTCAATATTTATGTGGTGGTGAAGAAGCTATACATTTGTCTTTAGTGAAAAAATATTGGGTTAAACTGAGATAATTCAGTTATTGCTTGTGGCTTTGTGCTGAATATTTTGTCTTAAGATGCAGAGGGATCACAAGGGGAACATAAAAGAAATCTTTGATGTCTAAAAGACTTGAACCACACTATCAACCAATGTGACCTAGTTGACATAAACTTTCCACGTAACAATAGCAGAAAGTATAGTGTTTTCAAGAGCATAAGGAACATTCAACAAAAAAAGACCATATTCTGGACCATTAAACAAAGTTTAATATATTTAAAAGGATTGAAATCATATGAACTAAAAAACTTCTGCACAGCAAAGAAATAACAAAAGAATTTTGTTGTTATTGATGAGAAACAAACAAACTAAAAAGAGGCAACCATTGATTGAGAGAAAATATTTACAAACAAGACCTCTGCTAAGGAGCTAATTTCCAAGCTATATAAAGAAGTCACAACTTGGCAACAACAACAACAGAACAACAATCCAATTAAAAAATGAGCAGAGAACCTGAACAGACACTTCTCCCAAAAAGACATTCAAACAGCCAACAGATGTATGAAAAGATGTTCAACTTCACTAGCTATTAGGGAAATGCAAATCACAACCACAATGACATTCCACCTCACACCTGTTAGAATGGCTGTCATCAACAGGACAAGTAATAACACGTGTTAGAAAGGTTGTAGGGGAAATGGAACCCTCATACACTGCTGGTGGAAATGTAAACTGGTGCAGCCACTATAGCAAACAGTATGGAGGTTCCTCCAAAAATTAGGAATAGAATTACTATATTACCCAGCAATCTCTCTTCTGGGTATCTATCAAAAAATTTTGAAAACGTTTGTGTAAAGCTGTATGTTCCCTGATGTTCATTTCAGCATTATTCACAGTGTCCAAGATATGGAAACAACTGAAGTGGCCTTTGATGCATGATTGGTTAAAGAACATGTGGCATGTATACAATGGAATATTAGTCATAAAAAAAGATTAAATACTAAATTTGCAACAACATGGTTGATGTTGAGATTATCGTGCTAAGCAAAATGAGTCAGACAGTAAAAGCTGAAAACCATATGATCTGACTTATATGTGAGATATAAAACTGAAAGCAACAAACAAACATGACAAACATACAAGACAAACAAATAGAGACTCGTGGACACAGACAACAGTTTAGTGGCTACTAGAGAGAAGAGGGAAGGAGAAAGGTATACAAGAGTAAAGGGGGTCAAATAAATGATGACAGAAGGAGATTCAGCTTTGGGTTGTGAACATAGAATGAAATATACAGATGATGTGTTATTGAGTTGTGCACTTAAAATTTACATAATTTTATTAATTTATGTCACCCCCAATAAATTTAATACAAAATAAATAAAATACAAATGTAAAAGACTTGTGAAGACAAAGAAATCATATAAAGAATGTTTTTTATAGATCACAATACAATTAAACAAGAAAACAAAAGTGGAAAACCCTTGGAAAATATCTGTATATTTGGACATAATGGTTTCAAATAATCCATGGGTTGATGTTAAAATAAAGATTAGATAATATTTTGAATTAAAAAATTAGAAACAATATATCTAAATTTGAGGGATGCAGCTAAGAGTACATAAACAGAAATTTATAGCTTGAATACTTAAATGAGAGAAGAAAAAATGTTTAAAGTCAATGATTTTAGCTGTCATGTTAAGAAACTATACAAAAGGAGAGCATATTATATTCAAAGAAATGAAAATAAAGGAATATTAAAGATAAAAGAAAGTGAATCTACAAATGCAAAGAATTACGAAAAAGCAATTCAATCAAAGGTATATCTCCCAAAAGATGAATAAAACAGATAATCATCATGGCAGACCTATAAAAGAAAAGAGAATATGCAAATTACTACTATCATGAATTAAAGAGAGGGCATTACTAGTATCATGCAGATTTTGTAAGATGATAAGGGAGTAATATAAACAACTTTATGCCAAGCAGTATGACAGTTTATGTGTTTGTTTGTTTGTTTGTTTGTTTATTTTTAAATTTGTAATTAATTTTATTGGGGTAACATTGGTTAATACTACTATTAATTTTTAGTGTACATTATCACTTGACATCTGTGTATTCTATTGTGTGTTTACCACCCAAAGTCCAGTTTCTTTCAGCTACCATGTATTTGATCTCCTCTACCCACTTTATTCTCCCTTTAAATCTTATATTTATCCCTCTACCCCCTTCTTCTCCCCCACCCCTCTAGTAACAACTAGTCGATAGTCCTCTGGTAACCACTAGCCTATAGTGGTTGTCCATGAGTCTCTATTTGTTTGTCCTGCTCGTTTGTTACTTTTAGGTTTATATCCCACATATAAGTGATATCATGTGATTTTCAACTTTTTCCTTCTGGCATATTTCACTTAGCATGATTATCTCGAGGTCCATCTATGTTGTTACAAATACAGTATTCTATCTCTTCTTATGGCTGAGTAATATTACATTGTATATATGTTCCACAGCTTCTTTAGTCAAGCATCTATCATAGGACATTTAGGTTGCTTCCATGTTCTGGTCACTGTGAATAATGCTGTTATGAACATTGGTGTGTAAATATCTTTTTGTATGTGGGTTTTCATGTGTTTGGGTTTTCCATAGTGGTTGTACCAAAGTTAAGTCCCACCAGCAGTGTATAAGGGTTCCTTTATCTATGCATCCTCTCTAACATTTGTTATTACTTGTCCTGTTGATTATAGATATTTTAACAGAAATGAGATGGTATCTCATCGTGGTTTGGATTTGCATTTCCCTAATAACTAGAGATGTTGAAAATCTTTTATATATTTGATGTCCATTAGAGAGAAGTGCGTGTTCAGGTCCTCTTCCCATTTTTATTGAATCATTTGATTTTTTGTTGTTATTAAGTCATATGAGTTTTTTGCATATTTTGAATATTAGGCCCTTCTGGAAGGTGTTGCTTGCAAATATATTTCCCATTTAGATAGTTCTCTCCTTATTATGTTGACAGTTTTTCTTGTTGAGCAGAAGCTTTTTAGTTTGATATAGTCCCATTCATTTATTTTTCCTTTTACTTCCCTTGCTTTTGAGGTCAAATTCATAAAATCCTCTTTAAATCCAAGGTCCTTGAGTTTAGTTCTTATGTTTTCTTTTATGCAGTTTATTAATTCTGGTCTTATATTCAGGCCCTTAATGTATTTTGAGTTAATTTTGGTGTGTGGTGATAGACAACAGTCTAGTTTCATTCTTTTGAAAGTAACCTTCCAGTTTTCCCAGCACCATTTATTGAAGAGGTTTTCCTTTCTCCGCTGTATACTTTGGCTTCTTTGTAAAAAATTATTTTCCCATATAAATATGGGTTTATTTTTGGCCTCTCAATTTTGTTCCACTGGTTCATGTGTCTGTTTTTTCTGCCAATACCTTGCCGTTTTGATTATTGTCACTATATATTATAATTTGATGTTAGGCAGAGTGATGACTCTAGCCTCATTCTTGTTTCTCAAGATGGCTTTGGCAATTTGGCATCTTTTGTGTGTCTGTAAAATCTGATGATTTTTTTTGTCCTATTTCTTTAAAAAATGCTCATGAGATTTTGATGGAGATTGCATTAAATCTGTATAATGTTTTAGGTAATATGGTCATTTTAACTGTTAATTCTCACAATTCAAAAACACAAAGGATCTTTCCTATTCTTTGTATCTTCTTTGATTTCTTTAATAGGGTCATATAGATTTCATTAAATGGGTCCTTCACTAGTTTTGTTAAATTTATTTCTAGGTTTGAAAAGAAATTATTTTTCCTACTTCTTTCTCTGTCTCTTTATTATTAGAGTATATGAACACTACAGATTTTTGAACACTGATTTTGTATCCAGAAACTTTACTGTATTTGCTTATTGTTTCCAGTGGTGTTCTTGTGGAGTTTTTAGTATTTTCTATGCAGGGAATCATGTCATCCACAAATAGTGATAATTTGACTTCTTTGTTTCCTATTTGGATGCATTTTTATATATTTTTTCTTATTGCACTAGCTAGGACCTCCAATGTGATATTGAATAGCAGTTGTCATAGTGGATGGCCTTGCCTTGCTCCTGATTTTAGAGGGAAAGTTTTTAGTTTTTTACCATTAAGTGTAATGTTAGCTGAGGGTTTGTCATATATGGCCTTTATTACGTTATGGTCCTTTTCTTCTACATCAATTTTTTAAAAGTGTTTTGATAATAAATGGATGCTATATCTTGTTGAAGGCTTTTTCTGCATCTACTAATATGATCATATGATCCTTATTTTTTAATTTGTTTATGTGGTGTATCACAGTTATTGATTTGCATATGTTGAACCATCCCTGTGCTTCTGGGATGAAGCCCATTTGATCATGGTGTATAATTTTTTTTTAATATGTTGCTATATTTGTTTCACTAGTATCTCATTTAGGATTTTTACATCTATGTTCATGAGAGATATTGGTCTATAGTTTTCTTTTCTTTTCTTTCTTTCTTTCTTTCTTTCTTTCTTTCTTTCTTTCTTTCTTTCTTTCTTTCTTTCTTTCTTTCTTCCTTCTTTCTTTCTTTTTTTTTTTGTTATCTTTACCAGGTTTTGGTATCAGAGTAATATTGGCCTTATAAAATGTGTTGGGAAGTATTGCCTCCTTTTCTATATTATGGAAGAGTTTGAGGAGAGTAAGTATTAAATCTTCTTTGGATGTTTGGTAGCATTCAGTGGTGAAGTCATCTGGTTCTCGACTTTTACTGTTTGGGTAGATTTTTGATGATTGTTTTAATTTCCATACTGCTGATCAGTCTATTTAGATTTTCCAGTTCTTTTTAAATCAATCTAGGAAGATTGCATTTTTCTAAGTACTGTTCCATTTTTTTTAGGTTATTAAATTTGGTGTTTTATACTTTTCATAGCATTATTGTATGATCCTTCATATTTATGTGATGTCAATTGTAATTTCCCCTCTTTCATTAATGATTTTGTTTATTTGTGTCTTTTCTCTTTTTACTTTAGTGAGGCTAGCCAGGGGTTTGTCAGTTTTTTTTTTAACCATATCAAAAAATCAGCTTTTTGTTGTTTACTTTTTTCTCATTTTTTTGTTGTTTTCTTTTCTTTTTTATTTATTTCTGCTCTAATTTTCACAAAAGTTTTGATATGTTGTACTATCATTATCATTTGTTTCTATGTATCTCTTGCTCTCTCTTTTTATTCCTTCTATGACCCAGTTATCTTTCAGTTGCACGTTATTTAATCTCTATGTGTTTGTGGCTCTTGCTGATTTCTTTCTACAGTTGATCTATAGTTTCAAAGCATTATGATCAGAAATTATGGCTGGTATAATTTCCACCCTCTTATATTTGTGGAGGCTACTTCTGTGTCTCAGGATGTCATTAGTTCATGAGAATGTTCTATGTGCACTGGAGAAAAATGTATAAGCAGCTGTTTTGGGATGGAAAGCTCTGTATATGTCAATTATGCCCAGCTGGCCTAATGTGTCATTTAAGGATATTATCTTCTTATTGATTTTCTGTTTAAATGATCTGTCTATATCTGACAATAGAGTATTTAGGTCCCCTACTGCAATAGAATTTTGGCCTGTTTCTTTCTTTATTTTTGTTAATATTTGCTTTATATATTTCATGGCTCCCTGATTGGGAGCATAAATATTAATAAGTGTTATGTCTTCTCTGTTCATGATTCCCTTTATCATTATGAAGTGTCACTCAGTATCTATCTTTCTTTACCTTTTTATTTTGAAGTCTATTTCATCTAATATTTGTTTTGTTACTCCGACTTTTCTCTGAATGTCATTTGCTTATAATACCATTTCCACCCTTTCACTTTGAGTCTATTTGTCTTTGAAACTGAGATGTGTCTCTTGAAGGCAGCATATGGTTGAGTTTTGTTTCTTTATTCCTTCTGAAACTCTGTGCCTTTTTATTGGTGAGTTCAATTCATTTACATTTAGGGTAATTATTGAAATATGAGGTCTTCTTATAGCCATGTTATCTTTTGTTTCCTGGTAGCTCAGTGTTTCCCTCACTTCCTTGTCCTTGTGTTTCTGTTTTCTTTATTTTGGTTAGCTTTTGTGGGTTTTCCTTTTGGTCCTTCTTGTGTCATGTTATGTACAATAGTTCTGAATCTTTGGCATGTGGTTACCATTATGAATATATAAAGGATAGTTATATATATGTACAGTCAACTATTTTCTTCTGTGCCTGCCTTATCTCCATTCCCCTTTGCAAATTTGGATCTTTGAATTCTTCTCTTTTTAGTAATTGTTATGTCAATCTGTTCCTATGTATCTGAATGTTCATTACTACCTTGTTATAACAATACTCTTCTTATTATTTCAGCTTATAATGTCCTGTTCTTAAGGGTTGCACTCCTCTAACGGTTAAAATTAAATAAATTCTTTAAAAGAAAGAGAGTAGTACTAGCTATACTTAGACAAAATAGACAAATAGACAAAAACACATGAGCAAGAGACAAAGAAGATTTTTTATAATGATAAGATGACATGACAACTATAAATACTTATGTATCTAAAATTTAAGCTTCTAAATATATTAAGCAGAACCATATAAAACTATATTATTAGTTGATTTCATTGTCCCACTTTCAACAATGGATAAATCATCTAGAAATACAACACTGACAAACATGGAGAACATGGTGCTAAGTGATATAAAACAGTCAGAGTAGGATAAATTCTGTATGATTTCACTTAGATGAGGTATCTAAAGTAGTCCTAACTCGTAGAGACAGAAAGTAGAATGGTGCTTGTCAGGAGCTGGGGGTAGGAGGGTAGAAGAGAAATGAGGAATTTTTGTTCAATTAGTACAAAGTTTCAGTTATGCAAGATAAAAATTTTAAGATCGGCTGAACAGCATTGTGTTTATAGTTAATGATACTGTATCTCCTGATATTTTTTAAACCATAATTTAAAAAAAAGACACATATATAAAAGATGTTTCTAAATGTGGGTATTATTTGTTGCATTAGAGTAGTGTTATTGCAGTGAATGAATGTGTTCACCACACTGCAGTGCATTTAGTACCTGATGTAGAGACTCAAGTAGAAGAAATGTTTCTGAAAATGCTAGTTGTGTATATAAATCAGAACCTTGTTATTTTAGTGAAAGAATGTGTTCATCACACTGTGATGCATACAATAAGTTATGTAAGAACACTTTTTTCTTTTTCTCTTTTTTTTTAAATAACATATGCATGGTTGTGAATCAGGAGTTGAAATACTTTTTCTTACTTTTTTTAATTTTTAGAGTTAATTGATCCTAAAATTTTTTAAGGGTATAAAAGATTTATTAGATGAAAATACAGGCATGTGAAATTTTGACTACAGACTATTTTCTAGTGGGAAACCAGCTGAATTTACAAAATATTTTATTACCATTCACAAACATGCTTAATATTTTAATTTTAAGTAAGATAATTGTGTGTATGTGTGATTTCAAGTAAGGAGTGTGGGGCTGTATGTCCAAAATGACAACTAACAGTTGCCAGATACATTTTAAGTTCTGGAAAGAAGTTTTAATTTTGATAAGGCACCTTTTAAAGTATGAGGCAGCCTTAAAAAGATCTGAGGTTCATTTATTCTTAACATCTATTTGGCCACAAGAAACTGAAAACTTTAGATTAGAGGACTTTATACATAGCATGAGAGGAATGAAACTGGGCGATATGATGCTCAGTTTCAAGTGGATAACTTATTTGCTGGGATATTTTAATATGGGGTGAAAGTAATTAATATTGGTGAACTAAGATTATTTTAAGATCTCAGAAATTATTTATTTGTGCTTTATTCAACTTTTCATCATAATATGTGGATACAATCATATCAGAATTTAATATTGTAGGCATAGTCATGAAGTGCTTAATTGATTCTGTAATTGAGACCTATAACTCACACCATAATAAAAATTAATAATTTTATTCTCATTAATGATATAATTTATAGGCTATTTGAATGCTTGACTATCTGAATTTAGATAACAACTAATTACAGGAAAAGAAGCTTTCCAGTTTACAGGTCCATGGGAATTTGAATTTTCTACCATTTCCTGCTTGAAAAGAAGACCAGTGGTCTAGAGTTGTAAGTTTTAGTACATATGAATACAGGATGCCTAATTTTTAAATTTCAGAAAAAAAAAACAAATAACTTTTTTAGTATAAGCATTTCCTATGCAATATTTACGATATAACATACTAAAATCACTTTTTATTTATCTGAATTTAAAATTAATATGTGTTTTAATCATAAATAGCTGTATCTTATCAAATGCTTTTTCTACAACTATTGATATGCTCATATGATTTTTATCTTTTATTTAATTGGTGTATCCTATTAATTGATTTATATATGTTAAACCTTCCCTGTGCCCCTGACATGAAGCCCACTTGATCGTGATGTGCAATCTTTTTAATGTATTGTTGTTTTGGTTTGCTGGTATTTTGTTTAAGATTTTTGCATCTGTTTTCATCAGAGAGGTATTGGCCTGCAGTTTTGTTTTTTTGTGTATGTTATCTTTACCAAGTTTTTGATATCAGGGTAATGTTGGCCTTATAAAATGAGTAGGAAGTTATTTCTCTTTTTTCTTTTTATTTTTCTCCTCCTCCTCCTCCTCCTCCTCCTCCTCCTCCTCCTCCTCCTCCTCCTCCTTATTCTTATTTTTATTCTTTTTCTTCTGCTTCAATTTTTAGAAGAGTGAGAAGGACAGATATAAAATAATCTTTGAATATAAAATATTTCATTCACCTGATGTTTGGGAAGAGTGATAACTTTTTATTTCCCCAGCTTTAAAGAGGTATAATTGGTATATAATATATGTAAGTTTAAGGTGCACAATGTAATGATTCTATTCACATATATATTGTGAAATAATTACTACAATAAGGTTACTTATTGTAATAAGATCTACTCTCTTACCAACTTTGAAATATACAATACAGTATTGTTAACTATAGTTGTCACAATGAATACGTGCTATAACTTATTTATCTTATAACTTGAAGTTTGTACCCTTTGCCTAGCATCTCCCTATTTCTCCTACCACCTAGCCCCTAACCACCATTTTACAGTCTATTTCAATGACTTTGATTTTTAGATCCTACATATGTGAAACCATGCAGTACTTGTCTTTCTCTGCCTGACTTCTTTTACCTAGAATAATGCTCTCAAAGTACATCCATGTTGTCAAAATGTTAGATTATTTTAATGACTGAATGATACTGCATTGTGTGGGTGTGTGTATGTGTGTGTGTATGCGTGCGTATCACATTTTCTTTATCCATTCATCAGTTGATGAACACTTAGGTTGTTTTCATGTGTGGCTATTGTAAATAATGCTGCAATGAACATGAGAATACAGATATGTGTTTGAGACTGATTTTATTTCCTTCAGATATATACCCAGAAGTGAGATTGCTTGATTGTATGGTAGTTCTTTTGTTAATTTTTTGAGAGTGTCAATATTGTTTTCAATAAAGGCTAAACCAATTTACACTCCTACCTGTTCCCTGTGCTGACAAAACCTGCTTACAGACTGCCTGGGAAGGGCTGGAACTGAGTATAGGTCTGCTCCCTTTCAATATCTCTGAGAGTGCATACAGGAGTTTCTCACACAGGTTCCTCAGGCCAACAGCACTGCTCATGAACTGTGTCTGGGAGGTACTGGAGCTGAATTTAGGGCTCTTTTAGGATCTTTGGAAGTGCAGACAGCAGTGTTTCCTACTGGTCCCTGTGAAGACAGGTTTTCTGGTGGACTGTGGCTATCAGGGGATTGTAGCCATATATAAATAGATCTCTCAGGATCTCTGGGTGTGAAGACAGAAATTTCTCCTGTTTTCTGTGCCAGTAGACATGTTTCTAAAAAGTAGGTGGAAGGAGTCTGGAGTCAAGTTTAGGATTCTTTCATAATCCAGGCATGTAGACAGGATGTCTCCCACTGGGACTCTGCATGCTTAGGACTGCTGGCAGCCTGGAAGACTGTGGATGTGAGGAGGCTGGAACTGTACATATAGCTCTTTCAAATGGGAGTGCCTCCTGCAAAGTCACTGTGCCAATATGCATGTTCTTGGACTGTGGCTGGGATGGGCTGGAGTGAAGTTACTGGGCCCTTTCAGAATCTACAGTCTGACCAAGTTTGGTGGACTTTCTTCCAGGAGTTTAAGAGCAGATCTGAGAGTGGTTGGAGCAGGTTCATGGGCAACTTCAGAATCCACAGATAGAACAAAGATCTGTTTGTCTATTACACAATACATAGGTAAATGTAATGACTTTAGGTGTCTTGGTGTATGGTGCTGATGACAGACCCAATACCACATGTGACTGTAGCTGAGTTCTCAGGGATATAGAGCTGTTTCTGAGTTTGTAGCCAGGCCTATGTGAGAGAGTCAGTCACCTGGTACAAGCCTGCCTTCTCAAATGGATTCTCCTTGTTCTTGGACTGCACTGGGGTTTCATAATCTCCTACCTAATCTCAAATTCTACAAAATCACTTTTGTCCACAGTAGGTGCCAAATTATTCTTGATGGAAGGAGTTATAAATGAGAGACATATTATTTGGTCATTTTTCTGATGTTGAATACAAAGAATGAGTTAGTTTGATTTTAAAATTATCCTCTTAAGTGCAATTGCTTTGGAGAAAAACCTAAGATTTCTTGTCTTCAAGGGAAAAACACTTTATGTAAACGTTTTTCTTCAGACAAATCTGCATTTCTAAAGAAAATAAAAGAGATTTACTTTCATAACATTAGAAAAACATGCCAAAAAGTATGTTAAATTTCCTTAGATTTAAAGTATAGAACTAACTGGTGAGAGACAATTCTCCATGTGTCTCTCACTGTCCTGCTCATCTTGAAAGCAGAGACATATGTTGCTTTTGTTCCAGAATATATTTTCCTTAATAAAAAGCCTCAGAAGAGAAGGATATTCTTGTTCTCTGGAGACAGGTGAGCTTAATGCTCATATAAAAGATTCAGTATATATATATATATATATATATATATATATATATATATATATATATATATATATATATATATATATATCAAAGCAAAAATGTGTCAAACAATGTTAAACAGACAAGAAAAACTTTATTTGTGCTTACTGTAATAGAGGAGAGAGACCACAACTCAGTCTGAACTTGAAAATACTGCCATTACAAAGAGAAATGATTCTTAGAGGATGGTGTGAACTAGTGGAAAAGCACAGAACTTTAGGCCATCTGTGTTTGCTAGTTGACTTTATCAAAAGGAAAAAATAAATTTCTCATAACTTTATGGCAGGAGGTAGTTTTGTAACTTATAGCAAGGCACCCTTCAAACCCATAAATGTTAGGCTCCTACCCTCCAACAGAAACTGAAATATAAGAATAATATCTCCCTTGATGATTACATTTCAAACAATGGTTCCCAGGTCCTTAAGAAAGACATTCCTGGGTTATAAAACTGATGAAAGGAATTTAAAATAATTTGCATATCCGAAATACAGAAAAATAATTTACAATATAAATTTTCTAAAGTAAATGCTCTAAGAAAAGGGATGTCAGGGATCTAGAGTAAGGAAGAAGCCTACCTAAAATTTAGTCCAGCTGAAACATTAAGCCTGTCCTGGTCACTTGCTCTGGGTTGCTCCCTATAACATACACTACTGTATGTCCAGGTATCATCTGGCTTCTTCATATTTTCTTGTGGGAATTGAGGCTCAACATAAGTTTTGATACTCTACTGCAATTACTCTAGGTAATAAACTGTTCTTTGTCTTTGATCTAGGAGTATCCCATAAAATTGTAGCAGACTGACTTAGCTTAAAACTAGTGTAAAATTTCAGAGTCCTCACCATTCTTCACACCAAATGTGATTAATTTAATTAAGCAAAAATAATAGTTTTGGGGAGGCTTGTGAGCAATTCATATACAAGAAAAATGAGCTCAATAAGCAAGCCGTGTAAAAGAAACAGAGCAAGTCCAAAAATGTCAGTTGAAGAATCTTATTAAGCACTTTTTAAGGGAATTGTCATTGTATAGTTGTCAGTCCCTCTATCTCTACGTAAGATTTTAAATCTTAGGTGAAAGAAAATGCTTACCTCTTTGAATTTACTCCCCCAAACCTGTGGTCAGGAGGACTCCCTATAATTTATTTCACTAATTGGCACATATGGAGTCAGAGAAAGTTAGTTCTCTGAAGGAGGGATGATAAACAAATCAAAATAATGTTTCTCTGTTAGATTTCACTGCTAGGCTTGTAAGTATGTAAACGTGTGTTTTCACACACACAGCTATCTCTTTCTTTATCTAATTCCCAAAATATTCATCCTTAATCTAATAAAATACTATATACCAAGCACTTCTAGTGTTAGGCATTATTCTAGTTAGAGGATACATTAGTGAACAAAAAAAAAAAATAATTCTGCCTTAACTGAATTTATATACTACTTCTGAGAAAGAAAACTAAGCAAGAAACAGGATATATTAATAAATCATATAATATGTTATAAAGTAATATGTGCTATGCAAGAAAAGTGGAGCAAGGCAAGAGAGTGGAGATGTTTGGAGTGATGATTTTAAGTGGGATCTTCAGGGAGGCCTTATTAAGAAGATATTTGAGCAAACACAAGAAAGAGGTGAGAAAGTTAACAGTTGCACATACATCTAAGAAAAAAGCATGACAGGCAGAAACAATATTCATCGCAAAGCTTCAAAAACTGGAGCATGCCTGGAATGTTCTAGGAAGTCCTAGAAACCATGTACTGTAATGGAGAGACAGAAGATGAAAATGGTAGCAGATGAATTCAGAAAGTTATTATCTATGAGAATAAAGAGGGGCCAGCAGGAAGATTGGTAATCAAGCTGCATATAGATTAAGTACAATAGTATGTTAGGGATAGTTTTGACTATTGAATCAAAAAACATGAAGTAAAAAATAATAAATAATATATTCACTACTCCTAAGAAGAAACTACCCCAAATCACAAATTAGCTGTGGTAACAACATTGCAGTCATATTCATTCCTCCTTTAGTTTTATCATAGTTCTACCTATTATTGAAATATTACACAGCTGTTGAACTAGGTCTTTGATTTAAGAACCACCATTACACTTTTTAATACAAGGATATGGAACACAAAATAAACTAAAATGCTTTTTCTTTTTTTAAGTGAAACTACATTGGGGCTATGATCCTCACTCCCCTCACTTTATTATAGTGATATAATTGCTATCTAGTTATGGTTCATCTACACATTTACCTTTGCTGTATTCCCTTACCTTATTTATTCTAGAATTTGGTTGGCATTTGATTAAATCTCTGTTTCTGAGAAGTCATAATCCTTGGAGAAAATGACTTCATGTGATTGTAGGTGTCTTCTTTTATTACTGAGATAGTACAATAGAGGATGAAAATGATTCTCAACATTCTCTCCCTTCTTTTTATCTACATAATATAACTGTAACTTAATTTTCCTAAGGTTGTCAGATAAATCACCCCAAGCAACACTGCAATTCCTATATTTCCTTATATGTTCAATATCTTGGGAAGCCTGAAATTACCAATTTTTTCATTGTTCTAATGACTTCATTGTTAAAGAAGCTTGAGCCCAGATTCTAGAGGTCAGTAGAGAAAAGGCTGGGAAGAAAATATTTTAAGTGAAATTAGAAAATTTAGGGAATTGATTTCATCTCATTTCTTAGGTTTCGACAACTCACCATATACAATTAATGTTTCATAACTTATGTTTCTTCTATAAGATGGTATAAGTCCTTTGTTTCAAGACCTTTTCTCAAAACTGGTATCATCCTGAGTTTTTGAAAGGTCATTCTAGCAAGTATAAGGCACAGTTGTGACAAACAGAAAAAGAGTCAAAATTCAGCGTTAGTAAATATTGTTGGTATTCAGCAGTGAGTGAAAGTCAGGTAAATTTTTGAGGCAAAGCAAATGATGAGTGCATAAATAGTTTACACCACTGTCAACATAGCTGCTTTGTTTATCATCCCATTTGGTACATAGTGGGCTGGCAGAGAAGGAGGATGACTGTAATCTCCAAATAGGCTGCCTTATCTCTTGGATTATTAACATTATTTTGTTTTAAGCTCCTAATAATAAAAATTTATGTGGAATGTTATTACGTTTGTATTCAAGGACCATTCTTACAGGTTGTTCCATCTCTCCCTTTCACCAGTTACCTTGTTAATGATAATCCAATCTACCTTTCAGTTTTAATAATTTGGCAAGACCATAGCAGTTTGGATTGTTCAGGAGTGTGTTGCTGAAGTTCCACATAATTGTGAATTTTCGTTTTCCTCATGGTTTTAATTTCTGTTTTTATATTATTGTGGTTGGAAAATATACTTAGTACAATTTCAATATTCTTAGAATTTTAAAACTCATTTTCTGACATAACATACAATTTATCCTAGAGGATGTACCACGTATGCTTGAGAAGAATCTATATTGTGCTTCTGTTGATTGAATTATTCTGTTTATGATTAAGTTGTTTTAAAGTATAGTTCAAGTTCAATGTTTTATTACTGATTTTCTCTCTGGATAATCTATCCATTGTTGAAAGTGGGACATTGAAATCCCTTACTACTATTGTATTTTTGCCTAATTCTCCTTTCATAGTTGATTGAATTTGATTAATAGATTTAGGTGTTCCAAATGTTGGGTGCATGTATATTTAGAATTGAGTTAAATCTTTTTAGACACCTATGAACTTCATGAACTGGATGTCCAAATCTCTACTCAGATTTGGAAAGTTCTAGCTATTATTTCTTTAAATAAGCTTCTTTGTGTATTTCTCCCTCTTCTTTTATTGGAACTTCAATAATGTGTAGAATGTTTCTCTAGATAGTATTTCATAATTTACATAATATTTCTTCACTCTTTTTATTTATTTTTATTTCTTTAGATTTTATTTTATTAGTTTCAAGAATACAGTACATTGGTTAGACATTTATACAGCTTATAAAATGATCCAAATAATTGCTCTACTCTCCTCTGACTCTCCACAGAGCCATTACATTAATGCTGACTACATTCCCTATGTTGTACTCTTCATGCCCGTGACCATCTACCAACTATTAATATGTACTTCTTTAACCATTCACCCATTATCTCAGCCCTCACAGCTCCTTCCTTCTGGCCATCACCAGATTGCCCTCTATATTTGTGGGTCTATTTTTGATTAGTTTGCTCTTTTTGTTTCTTAGATTCCACATGTAAGTGAAATCACATGGTATTTATCTTTCTCTGACTTATTTTAATTACTATAATAACCTCTAGATCCATCCATGTCAATGTAAATGTTAGGATTTCATTTTATTGACAGAGTAATATTCCATTGTATATATAAACCATAACTTCTTTATCCAAGTTGTTGATGGGCATTTAGGTTGCTTTCCTATCTTGGCTTTGTAAATTGTGCTGCCATGAACAGAGGGATGCATAGATCTTAACAAATTATTGTTTGACTTTTTTTTTTTTGATAAATACCCAGAAGTGTAATTGCTGGGTCAAAAGGTATATCCATTTTTATTTTTTTTTGAGAAACCTCCAGACTGTTTTCCATTGTGGCTATACCAATTTGCAATCCCACCTATAGAATATGAGAGTTTCCTTTTCTCCATATTCTCACCAATACCAGCTGTTCTTTGATTTACAGATAACAACCACTCTGACAGATATGAGGTGATATCTCACTGTGGTTTAATTTGAATTTCTCTGATTATTAGTGACCTTGAGCATCTTTTCATATGTCTATTGGTCATCTGTATTTCTGTTTTGGAAAAAATATTTCTGTGAAGTCTGTAGTTGTTTCTTCTCTTTTACATCTGATTTTATTTAGTTGGTTTTCTCTCTGTTTTCCTTAATGAGTCTGGTTAAGTGTCTATCAACTTTGTTGATTCTTTCAAAGAACCAGCTCTTGGTTTAATTAGTCTTCTGTACTGTTTTTCTAGTCTCTATTTTGTTTCCTTTCTTTATTATTTCCTTCCTTGTATTCACTTTGGGCTTTTTTTCCTGTTCTTTTTCTAGTTTTTTTTTAAGTGTATAAATAGATTGTTTATTTGAGCTTTTTATATTTCTTGAGGTACACCTGTATTTACTATGAATTTCTCTGTTTGAACTGCTTTTGCCACGTCCCATAGTTTTGAGTCATTATGTTTTCGTTTTCATTTGTCTCTAGGTATCTTTTGATTTATTTCCTGATCTCATTGATAAGCCATTTATCGTTTAGTAACATGTTGTTTGGCCTCTATATGTTTGTGTATTTTCCTGATTTTTTCTTGTAGTTTACTTCTATTTTCATACCACTGTGATATAATTTATATCTTCTTAAATGTATTCAGACTTGACTTGTTTCCTAACATGTGGTCTATCCTTGAAAATGTTCAATGTGCACTTGTGAAGAATGTATATTTTCCTGCTTTGGAGTAAAATGCTCTAAAAATATCTATTAAATTAATATGGTCTATTGTGTCACTTAGGTCTACTGTTTGTTCCTTTTATGTCTGGAAGATTCATCAGTTGGTATCAATGGGGTGTTAAAGTCTCCTACTATGAATGTATTATTGTTGATCTCTTTTTTTATATCAGTCAATAGTTGCTTTAAGACTGTAGGTCCTTCTATGTTTACTAGGGTTGTGTTCTTTTGCTTTATCAATCTCTTTATCATTATGCAATGCCTTTCTTTGCTTCTTATTATAACCTTTTTTTGGCTTTATTGAAATATAATAGACAATTAGTTGCTTGGATTTACATTACACAATTCAATGAGTTTTTTTTCAATTATAGTTAGCATAGAAAAATATATTAATTTCATTTATACAGTGTAGTGATTAGAGATCTATGTAACTCATAAAGTAATCACACAACTAAATCTAGTACCCCTCTTCCCCTTACATGTTTATTGCAACTTTGTTAACTATTTTCCTTATGATACACTTTATATCTCCATGTCTATTTTATAAATATTTATTTGTACTTCTTAATTCCTTTGACCTTCCCCAACACCCTCCCATTTAGTAGTTCTCAAAATATTCTATGAGTTTATTTTCATTTTTGTAGTTATTTATTTTGTTCTTTAAATTCCACATGTATGGGAAATAATCGTTATTTGTCTTTTTCAATTTGGTGTATATCATTCAGCACAATAATACCCTTTAGGTCCATCAAGGAAATACTTTTTTGCATCCCCTTCCTTTTAGTCTCCATGTGTCTTTTAATCTGATGTGAGTCTCTTGTAGGCAGCATATATAGGAATCTTATTTTCCTATCCATTTCACCACCCTGTCTTTTGCATGGAACATTTAATTCTTTTCCATTTGAGGTACTTGATAAAAATATACTTATCACAATTATTTATTCCTGTTTTTGGTACATGTTTTTCTTCTTAAAGAAGTCTGGACCTTCAGCATTTTATATAATACTGGTTTGGTGTTGATAAATTCCTTTAGCTTATTTTCTTCTATGAAGCTCTTTATTTATCCTTCAAGTCTAAATGATAGCTTTTCTAGACAAAGTATTTTGGTTGTAGATTCTGGGTTTTCATCATGTCAAATATCTTGTGGCAAGCTCTTTTGTCTTACACAGTTTTTTTGGAAAAATCAGAGGCCAATCTTATGGGTGCTCCTTTGTAGGTAATTAACTGCTTTTCTTTTGCTGCTTTTAAGATCTCTCTTTGTATTTAACCTTTGCCATTTTAATTATGATGTGTCTTATGTGGGCTTCTTTAGTTCCTGGTTTTTGGAACTCTCTGAGTTTCCTGAGATTTTATGTCCATTTCTTCCAACAAATTAGGGAAATATTTCATGATTATTTCTTTAAATATGTATTCAACTTATTATTCTCCTTCAGATACCCCTTGTCATGGATGTTGTTTCTCTTAATTTTGTCCTATACACTCCTTAAATTGTTGTTATTTTCTTGGTTACTTTTTTCTTGCCATTCTGGCTAAATGTCTTTGGTTTACTTGCTCAGGAATATCCAGCTATTAAGTGTTGGAGACATAATTTAAACTCAATTGATTTCTCTTCCAACATTCTATTCTCTTTTTATTACTTTTCCCTGCCTCCTTGGAAAGTTTAGATGTAACTTACATTCTTGATATACCAATATACAGAAACCATTTGTAGGAGCACAGACAAAAAATGAAACCCTAGAGGGGTAGGCCTTGTGCTCCCCCAACTTCATCCCTTTCTTGTTCCTTCTCACCATATTCTTTCCTTTACCACTCACACAGTTCAACCATTAACACTACTCGCTAAACTTTCTACCATAGAGGAAGCAAAAATTTTTAATTATTTAAGATTCTTACTGAAAACAACAGAATATACTTTGGTTATTTTTTTTTATATTTGGTACATAATTTTTTAAAGATGTACACCATGATGATTTAATAAACATATGAAAAAGTGTGTTATTAAATAATATTAAACTTTCTGGTCATTAGGAAGGCTGAAGAAGCAAAGTCAAGTCTAAACTCCAATGAAAAAACCACCAGCATGGTTCCTCACCCCCACCCAAATCCACACACTTCAAACAGAAAGCAAAGTTATTCTGAATGAGCCAGTTCAGTGTTTCTGCCACTGTGCTTGGATGAGATTGAATTCACTTTAATCTTGAAATCTGCAATGCTTATGCCACTTCCTTATCAAGAATTCAAATTTGCAATTGCTGCTTTTATCTCAAACCAGGTATCTCTGAATCTTGCTGAATTAAAAGCCCTTTATAGTGCCTGGTTCTCATGTCAATGAGTTTCAAATCAAGACTCATGTGAAAGTACGTGACAGGGCAAGGCTGTGCCTAATGTGTCCATTTGGGTTGCAAGAGAAATTGAGTGCTTGACTTATAAGTTGGGGAGGAGAGAACCATTATATGTGAATTATTAGAAAGATATTATATAGCCATGAATATTACACATCTACCATCTACTATAAACCCATTCAAAAGAGATAGAGTCAAGAATTGCTCCTAGATGTCTGGTTCACAAAAATAGGTGAATGATAAGGTCAACAAAAAATGGAGCACTGGAGGAGAAGTACATTGGCACAGGTAAAGAGAGTGTGGCTTTAGTGCCAGAATCATTGAGTTAGAGGTACCTATGGTACATGTAAATGGAGATGTTTAATTAAATATGAGCCTGGAGCTTAGATAACAAGTCAGAACTCTAGATAATAATATGGAAGGCATCAGACTACAGGACACAATTTATGCTATAGAACAGGATGAGATGATCAGGACAGGGCATATTTAGTGACAAGTGGCATCTTTTGGTTAAAGCGCTTAATTCTTTTCCATTTGAGGTACTCATTGATAGGAATGTAGTTATTACCATTTTTTATTCATATTTTTAATATATGCTTAAAAAAAGGAGAAGTCCCTCAAATATTTTCTGAAATAGTGGGCTGGTGTTGATAAATTCATTTCCCTTTGTTTTTTGTTGTTTTTTTTTTTCTGGAAAAATCTTTGTTCTTTGTCTCTAAATGATAGCTTAGCTGGATAAAGATTTCTTGGCTGTAGATCTTGGGTTTTCATCAGTTTGAATATTTTATGTCATGTCCTTCTGTTCTGCATAGTTTCTTTTGAGAAATCAGGTGCCAGCTTTATGGGTTCTCCCTTGTAGGTTACTAACTGCTTTTTATTTTGCCGTTTTTAAAGTTCTCTCTTTGTATTTAATATTTGTCATTTTAAATATGTGTCTTGGTGTGGGCCTCTTTATGTTCATCTTTTCTTGCATTCTCTGAGATTTCTGGGATTGTATGTCAATTTCCTTCTTAGATTAGAGAAGTTTTCCATCATTATTTCATAAAATAACTCTTCAACATTTCATTCTTCTTCAAGGACCCCTATGACCTGGATGTTTTTTTTTTCACTTAATTTTGTCCCATGGGTTCTTTAAATTGTTATTAAAGAGTTGGCTTCTTTTTTCTTTCAGTTCTAATTGGGTGTCCTTGGTTTCCCCATTCTCAATGTTGTGATGGTTTGATCCTCTTCTTATTCACTATGTTTATATTATTTAATATACTTCTCATCTCAGATAGTGTGTTTATCATTTCTGGTTTTCTTTCATGATTTTCATTTCTATTTTTATTTTTAATCTCCTTGTTAAAGTGCTCACTGAACTCCAGCACACTTCCCCTCAGTTCATTGAGCATTATTATAACCAGTGTTTTGAAATCCTCATCTGTTAGATTGCTTGACTCCATTATTCCTGGATTTCTGTTCTATTCTTTTGCATGGTTTCTGCTTCTTAGTCTTCCTTTTAGCTGCCTTTCTGTTTCTGTTTCTATGTACTAAGCAAAGCTCCTAATTCTCTGGGTCTTATTAGTGCAGCTATATGTGGTAGGTATCCAGTGGCACAGTCCTAAGAGGGGTTCAGCTTCAGGCCAAGTTTAGCCTCAGCCTGTGCTCCTCTGGGTCCACCTGTTAAGCTTCAGCAAGCAATCTTCAGATGCTATGCTTATAGTTGCCTCAAGAAACCACACCAGAAACTCAGGCCAGCTCTCACCAGTGTGAGTCTTGGTGCTGCTCAGCAAGGAGCACTTGACTCCCCAAGAACACAATTGAGTTGGGGCAAGAGTATTTTCAGAGAATATTCTAAGTAGAACAACCTCTGTTATCCAGTTTGATTATGTCTCAGCTTATCTCAGGGCTGTGTTTACACACTGGGAGGAGAAAAGGCTCAACAGAGGAGCAATGGATACTGTCAGCACTTCTGCTCAGGAGAGAGACTCATCTACAGCCACCACTCTGACTACTCAATGTCCCCCTGTAAGTCCCTGGTGCCCCACATGCAGCCAACCCAGCACTGTTGTTCAGAGCAAGCAGGTCCATCACTGCAAAAGTCCACTCATAGACATGTCCTCTTTGAGAGGCGATTGATGCTGCCAAAGCCTCAGCTGCTCAGGACTAGGCAGTCTCATGTCTTTGTCCAATCCTATCTTCTACTATTATAGGTTGATTATTTCTCTCTGTAGTTGTAGTGTTTCTGTTCATCTAAATTCCAGGTGAATTCACTTTCTGTTTGCTCCATTTTTCTGTCACAACTTTGATTTGGTCACAAGAGGGATAAATAAAACCTCTATCACCTACACCATTTTTTACCACTAACCTCTCTCTCTATGTATTTTTGTAACTGGAGAGTTTTTTTTCTCATATTTTTATTAAACCTCTCAATTAATTTTAACTTTTATCAGCAAAATAGACCTGGTTTTGAAGCTTAGTGGTGACTTTTTGAGTTCACTTGGAGATTAAACAATAAGAAGAGAAGAAATTTCTGCAGATTTATATTCTTGTAATTTCTCTTGAACACCATTGTATATTTAATTGACATATCCCTTTTTAAACAAAGGCCTAGATTTTCAGCAGCTGAATGTGGGTGAGAATGGGTATGTCCCTCAGTGTTTGTGATACCAACAGGTGGGGCCTCAGGCCCAGATCCTAAAGCAGTTGGGTGAGGATGTCTGATACCCAGGCAGGCTTCTTGGTTCCAGAGTTGGGATAATACTCTTTCTTCTTGCTTTATTCCTCACTTTTCTTGAATGGTTCTCTTCCTCTCTGTCTCTGTATTTTCAAACTTCTTCCTTTCTCTCCCTTGTCACTCAATTTCCTTTCTTTTGTTCCCTCTGTCCATGACTCCTATCCAAATCTTGGTTTTGTTTCTTAATTCTTGCCACCTTGTCTCTGGCTTCTTCTTGACAGCACCTTCTCTCTGGCTGAGGCAGTGCTGCAGAGAAAGACCTGGTCCACCCTACTCCACATGAGTGGGTCGGAAGGACTTGACTCTATAGCCATTGTTTTAAAGTCTATTTTTTCTAATATGAGTATCACTATCTGGCTTTTTAAAAATTTCATTTCAATTTATGTGAAATATTTGTTTCTATTCTTTTACTTTCAGTCTGTGAGTGTCATTTGATCTTAAGTGGGTCTCTTGTAGACAGCATATGCATGGGTCTTGTTTTCTTAGCCATTCAGTCTTTTGATTGGAACATTTAATTCACTTACATTTAAAGTGATTACTGATAGGTACATAGTTACTGTCATTTTATTATTCATATTTGTTAGTTTTATTTTCTTTTTTACTCTTCTTTTTACACAAGTCCCTTTAACATGTTTTTGTATGCTGGATCATTGTTGATAAATTCCTTTAGTTTTTCCATGTCTGAGGAGCTCTTTATCTCATCTTTTATTTTAATCAAAATTATTGCTGGGTAGAGTATGTGTAGTTGTAGATTCTTGTTTTTCTAACTTTGAATATTTCTTGTCAGGCCCTTCTGTCTTGCAAAGTTTCCATTGAAAAATCAGCAGACATTTTTATGGGAGTATCCTTGTGAGTAATTAACTGCCTTTCTCTTGCTGCTTTTAAGATTCTCTCTTTTTCATTGACCTTTGGCATTTTAATTATGATGTGTCTTGGAGTAGGTATGTTGGAATTCCTCTTGTTTGGCACACTTTGTGCTTCTTGAACTTGTATATCTAATTCCTTTGCCAGGTTTAGAAAGTTTTCTGTCATTATTTCTTCAAATATATTTTTAATCCCTTGCTCTCTATCTCTTCTCCTTGAAGTACTCCTATGATCTGGATATTGTTACAATTCATGTTGTCCCAGAAGTCTCTTAAACTATTGTCATTTTAAAAAGTTCTTTTTTTTCCCTGTTTTTTTTTTTTTTATTATTATTATGCTACCTTGTCTTCTAGTTTACTGATTTGATGTTCTGTTTTATCCAATCTACTGTTGATTCCTTCTAGAGTATTCTGCATTCTAGGTATTGTATTCTTCATTTCTATCTGGTTAATTTTTATAGCTGCTATATCCAGTGGCACACTTTCCCTGATCCCCTTTGCCAGGGGCTCTGGATGTGTGATCTTTGTGTGGATTGTGTGTGATCTTCTGTTGAAGCTAAGTCTTGATTGATGTTAGTATACCAGTGGATGGATTTAATGTTCAGCCTGACGAATTGTGATAATTGGCCATACCCACAGGGTAAGGGTTGCTGTGCAAGTGCTGACCACATTGAATGTGATTTGCCCCAGCAGGTTTGTGGACTTGTTGCAACCACCCTAGGTGTGTACTGCTTATGAGATTAGTCAGAAGTTGGTCTGTTATGGTCTAGTGCCAGTCCCTGGGTGCATTTGTTTTGTAGCCCCTTGACAGGGGCTCCCCAGTAGACCAAAGCCAGCCACTGCTTTTGATTGCTCAAGGCTACCCAGTGGGAACTACAAAATGATCTGCAAATAGTTGTTGCCCACCCTGGATCTATAGGAAAGTGGAA
Source organism: Cynopterus sphinx (assembly GCA_030015415.1). Taxonomy (NCBI): domain Eukaryota; kingdom Metazoa; phylum Chordata; class Mammalia; order Chiroptera; family Pteropodidae; genus Cynopterus; species Cynopterus sphinx. The sequence goes on along the minus strand of CM057392.1, from coordinate 22,744,151 downwards.
GATACAACACTTAGGCAGCAGTCCAGTTATACCTCATCCCTGATCTAGGGCAGTTTAACAGAGGGAACAGTGCTCTTCAACACCTGACATTGCCTGTCAGTTGGCCATAAGTCTCTGAAACTGGAAGAACCTCTGGGTTATATGTATATTGGTTGGTGCAGGAACTCCAGGAGTTTCTTGAATTTATTGAGTAAATTTCCCCCTGTCATTGCAGTGTCAGTTTACATGTCAGTGCTGTCTCTGTAGCTCTCTGTATAAGTTTCCAATTGTAGCAAAGTCAGTTGCTTCACCCATCAATCTTGTAAACACCAAAGTTCTGTTTAAGAATCACTGAAGCTCATGGGCATTAGTTTGTGGCTCACCACAGAATGCTTCTCCAGGACAAATAAGCTTTACATAGGCCACACAAACTGAGTGCTGTTTTTTTTCTGTTGAATTCATGAACCAGGAAAAGCACGGAATGGGACTGGGATGCCTGGGAGCAGGATTGCCACAGGTAATTTGGAGATTAAGTGGGACATCATCTCAGTGAGGTGCGGGACCATCAGGCCTACACGGCACCAAATTTGCTTCCAGCTCTGGGACTGTGAGCTCCCATCAAAGTCAGATATCATTGTGTGACCTACTATCATCTGTGATGGGCCCACGAAACCCCTGAGATTTGTCCAAGTGATACTATATCTCATGCTGGCAGCAGAGATCTTCCCATTACTGTTGCACTGAATTTTGCTCACTTTACTGGCTGATTTCTGTTGACTACACAGAATGCACCACTCCGGGGTAGGGGCAGGTGCTTATCAATGTGCAGTGGACACTTTGTGTATTGGAGTCAAGGGCAGTCAGGCAAATAGCCTCATTTTTCTGCAATTTCTTTTTCTTCACATCCCCACAGTAGTTACAGATTGCATGAAGACAAGCTGCTGTGTGGGGTGGTCCCACAGACCCCTGTGATCCTCTCAAGAGATATAGCAGCTCATACAGGCAAAAGCGGTCCACCCACAACTCTTTACCCTGAAATGCGCTCACTGGCTTAGTCAAGGTCTGTTGCCTGCAGAGATTGTATAATCCCAGAGAAAAGCAGGGTAGGGGAGCTGCCTGTCAATGGGCTACAGGCACTTTGTGGCTTGGATGAAATGATATCTCAGGGAGACAAGGGCCATCAGGCCAATACAGCCTCAGTTTGCTATAACTTCTGTCCTGAGCATTTCCACTGTAGTCTCAGATTGCAGTGAAAGCAGGGGACACGTGAACTGTCTCACAGTCCTCTGTGAATCCTCACATGTGATACTGCAGTTGTAGGCAGCAGAGGTCTGCCTGCAGCTGATTTCCCCATGATGCCTGCACTGTGCTAAACAAAGTTTATTGCTTGTGTGGATTGTGAGGCTGTGGGGGGGGGGGGAAGGGGATGGGGGAGGAGCAGGGCAGTGTAGTAGACTGTAAATGGGCTACCTAGTGCAATTTGTGGGTTGGGCGATGTGGGGTCTTAAGGAGATAATGGCCATCAGATCAGTACAGCTTCACTGTTGCTGCAACTTTTGTAATGGCTTCCTCATTTCCACAAAAGTCCCAGGACACAGTTAGACCAGCTGCTGTCTGGGACTTGCCCACAGATCTTTGAAATATGCCCAAGTTTGTGTTGGCATCAGTGATCTTCCTGAAACTGTCTCCAAAATGTATGTTCACCATGTTTGCTGTCAGATGTGAATATATGACCCTGAAGAGATGCATGCTATAGAAGCCATTCAGCAACAAAAGCCCCAGGTAATCTGCAAGTTGGGTAGGTTGGGCTGATCTCCTCAAGGCCAGTGCTACCTAATTGCCCTATGGGAGGGTTCTGCACAGTCAGGCTAGCACAGTTTGTAGATTTTCCTGTAGTGGGTCGGACTAAGGCAGAATGTTGGCTGCCCTTCCAGCTCTCGTTCTGGCATCAGGTAATGTAGTCTTTCCCATGTGAATCTTGCAAGAGCTTCTGACTCACCACTGGTGTCCCAGGTTAGTGTCTGCAGGTGAGAGAGCCTGCGTATGGGCCCTTCAAAGTGGTATCTAGGGTTTCAGTCTCCTTCCACCTCACCTAGATGGCCAGAATCCCCTTTGGTTTTTACAACTGAAGTTTTTAGAAACTACTCTTTCCTGGGCTGATACCCTGGCCTGTGAAGCCCCCAAATGAGGCCAGGAACCCCATTTCCTTCAGGGGAGCCTCTACTACCTTGCTCTTCTTCTACTATCTGCAGGTATGAATCTACCCTAAATCAAGATTTTGCCCTTCCAACTGGCTTTGATGTGCCTTCTTCTTTATATTATCAGCTGTAAAAATTACAATGCTGGATTTCATTTGATTCTCCATGTTGATTGTTTTATAATTTGGTTGTATTTTGGGAGGAGTGAACCCTGCTTTTATCTAGTCTGCCATCTTCCTCAGAATCTCTTTATTCTTTTCAATTTTTATTCTTTGACTGGATAATTTAAATCACTTATCTTTCAGATGACTTCACAAATTCCTTCTTCTGCTTGAATAAGTTGTTTTATGATGATCTCTATTGATTATTTTATTTCATTTGTTGTATTCTTCAGCTCTAGAATTTCTGCTTGTTTAGTTTTTACAAATTTTTATCTAACTTCTTTTTTTGTTCATGTTTTGTTTTCCTGATTTTATTGAATTGTCTTTTTGTGTGTTTTTTTTTAATTTTTTCTTTAAAAATTAAATTTATTGTGGTAGTATTGGTTAATAAAATTATTTAAATTTCATTTATACAACTTTATAATACAACATCTGCATACTTCATTGTGCGTTCACCATGTAAAGTTGAATTTCCTACTTTAATCGTATCATTGTCCTCTATGTCCCAATTCCCTTCTCTTTGGTAACCACATTTCTGTCGTTTCTATCTATGACTTCATTTGTTTTATTTGTATTAACTAACTTGATTTTTTTAATTGAGCAAATAGCAGACCTTCATTCCTTTGGGGTTGATTACTGAAAAATTATTGTGTTATTTTGGTGGTGTCATGTTTCTTGGTTTTTCATGTTTCTTGTCTCTTGTATTTATTCTGTCTTCACATTTGAAGTAGTCAACTTTTACAGTCTTTATTGACTGACTTGGGAAGATAAATACCTTCTGTCATCCTTGCTAGGGATTTTGAGGATTTTTGAGGACTTTTATATACTTGCCCCACACTACTTGTTTCCTCTTGAGAGGGAGGCAGCAGATTTCTCAATATTGTATTGTTTCTCTTAATCCTGTAAAGCCAGTCTCAGTGCTGACATCCTCCTGTTTGTTTCCCTAATGTGATGCTGAAGAATTATACACATAGGAGATAATGCTGAATAGGCAATCAAAATACCACTGTATTATCATTGGCTGAATTTATGCCTGAAACACTAGTGAAGATTTCTTTGTAAACTCATCTGGAATACATAATCCAGTTTGAAGTACTAACAGGTTTTGCTTTCTCACTAAAGAGAAACCCAAAACTAAAGATTTCACCACTTTCCTGAAAGTTATATATGACTAAAGAGTGGAGCTAAAATTAACCAAGGGTGTATGGGTGTGGATGCAAAAAAAAGGGGGGTGGGTACAAGATGTTTAATCTAACCCCTGATGGTAGGCCCAAGGTCAAATTAATTCTATGGTCATATACAAAATAGGAAGGATAAAATGCCAGAAAAGGGAGTCGTTCTAATATACATGACCTTTGAGCACACATGATCCTATATACTTGTCAGTGTTCTGGTATCTGACTCCAAAGAACAAATATTGGAAAAGAACAAAACAAAAGGTGGGAGGTTTTCTTTTTCTCCCTGTTTCAACACTACGCTATATTAGGACAAAGATTAACTACATGGTATAATATAATATAATATGAAGGCCATTTCTCTTATACCTAAGAGTATATTTTTTCCACAGATGTCACATGATTTAGTCTTCTGCTGTTGAAGGTGAATATTTATGCATTCTTCCTCCTATTAATTAAAAGTCATCATCTTCACAAGGAGTCATGTGAGAGTATTGTAGAAGCATTAATAAAAGAAGATGTTGTGAACTCAGTAACAATTATACTCATTAGTAGGCAAGACATTTTAATTTTCTAAGTGTCAGTTTTCTCATCTCTAAAATATAGATCATAATATGGACTTTCTAGGGCTGTTCTAAAGTATAGGAAAGTAACATTTTTAAACAGTTTGAACAATTAGCACATTAAATTTATTCACATTGTATCACTTTTTTTTTTATGAGACAACTTAACATACTGGAGGTCTGGGCTGAGCAATAGGCCCAAGGAGAAGAGAATTGATGCCCAAAGAAATTAATTTTGCTTTAGTCTCTGTGATCTTCAGACCTCACCCTCAGCAAGTCTCAAGTTTCAAAGAAATAAAACAAATGCAGTCTTAGAAGATAAGCAGCATCCCACTATAAAATAGGGTATGCAACATATTAGTTTCTTTCTGCTTGCTTCAAGCCCTAGAGGTTAAAGGTAATTGATGATGACTCTGGTGAAAATAAACTAAAAAACTTCAAAATGAAATGATTCAGTCAGAAGATCTTTACTGAGAAGTGGCCTTTGGGGAAAAAAAATATAGAAAGTTGTCAGCCCTCTGCATGAAGCTGCCTGTTTACTCTCACTCCCTTGGTGAGGAAAAATAACTGAAGATCTAACTCAAGTTCTAGCCTAACATGCACATAGAGATTCCTGACTTGCATGGGGAACAGAAGCTGCTTACTTTTTACACAAAGTTTTCTATTTGTTGAATATTTAATAAATGGGTTTTAGCTTAACATACCTATCTTGGCCACTGTGTGATTTTTAGGTCTTCTCTTTAACCTATGTCCCTGTGAATACCTTCAAAAGAATGCTGACTAAATTTAGACTTGTGCTAGTGCACAAAAACAGGAATAAAAGCAGCTCTTTTAATACATAAGAAATATAAAGATGGATAAAATTTTGTATAATTTTCTTATTTGAACATTAACTGAATATATCTTAGTCATAAGACATTGTAACAGGCACTTTACAGGTCTTATCTCATAAAAATTGTAATCTGAATATATTGAAAGACCGAGATTTAATAAATATACAGAAAGGAAAAGATATAAACAGGAGCTTCCTGGGTTCCTAAAACAAAGTTAGAATTGTGCAAAATTTTTAGGGTTGGTTTCTGGTCTGGTTGAGACTTAGTAATAGTATTTGCCAGAGCCTAGACATCTGAACACCTATGTGTTTTCCTGTAATGGCCATTCATTACTTTTCCTCTCAATTGAAAAGCTTTCATAAGCAATTCATATGATCATGGTAAGAAGCTGTGTTTTTCTGAATTTTATATTTGGAAATGAAGAAGAAATTATTCTTATTCTTGAACACTATGATCATTTGCTTAATCATTTCTGCTCTGCAGAGTTTTCTTGGTAGACCTTGTGCTTCTTGGAAAAAGCAGGATTTAGATTGACGTTGTGACAGGGAAAGCTTTCTCCCAACAACTCTATGAAAAGCTTATTTGTATTCTTTATTTATCAAGCTGCAAATCATTGGATTGAATAATGGAGTTAGGATAGTGTAGGATATTGATATAAGAGCATCCTGGCTTGAGGACTTAGGCTTTAAGTAGATAAAGGAAGCACAGCCATAATGGACAGTGACAACAATGAGGTGAGAAGCACAGGTAGAGAAAGCTTTGCTCCTGCTCAGTGTGGAAGGAAATTGAATAATGGAAGAGACGATGTGAACATAGGATACCAAAATTAATAACAGGTATATAACCGGGACTAATAAACAGAGTATGAAGATGACAATCTGATTAAAGTGAGTATGGTGAGATGCCACTTGGAGGACAGGTGAGATGTCACATAAGAAGTGATGGAGCTGGTTGGATGAGGGAAAGGGCAGGCAAAATACCAGAGGTGTGATAATCTTTACAACAGTAAAGCCACAAGCACAGGCAGCAGCCATGAGTCATACACATTCCATGTCTCATGAGCACTGTGTAATGTAGAGGATTACAGATGACCACATAACAATCATAACCCATAGCTGCCAGCAGGAAGAAGTGAAAGCAGCCAAGAAAGAGGAAGGTTAATATCTGGATGGCACAGCCCAAGAAGGAGATAGTTTTCTTCTGGGACAGCAAGTCAACTAGTACCTTGGGTACAATGACAAAAAATAACAAATCTCAGTGCAGGAGAGGATGGCAAGGAAAAAGGGTATGGGGGTATTAAGGGCTCTATCTAGCACAGTGGTAGAAATGATGACAGCATTTGTGGCCAGAGTAAAGAGGTAAAGGAGCAGGAAGACAACAAAGAGTAGCTGCTGCAGACCAGCCAGAGATGAGAAGCTAAAAAAGACAAACTCTCTCACCAGGGTTTTATTGACCCACTCCAAGGAAGATACATCATCAGGAAACAACCTGAGAGGGAAGAGGAGATAGTGCCAAGACAAATCTCTGAAAATTATTATCAATATAGGAAATTGATCATTATAGATCATGTTTTCTGATTTTGATTTCTAAATTCTTTCCTCTTCCCTCCAGGTTTTTTGTTTGTTTGTTTGTTTGTTTGTTTGTTTTTGGATTAAAAAGTATCTAAAATCAGGCCAAAGTGTATAGAAATTTTTGATTATTACAGTAATTCTAACACCATAGTTAAGTGTTTTTGACATTTCTCATATTCTATTCTTCCTTCATCTTCATTCTTAGAATAAGGCTGTTTTTGCAATGCTTAGCCTCTCATTCTCAGTTTATTCTTAAACTTTTGTCTAGTTGGCTTTCTTGACTTCTTACTCTTCTACTTTCCTGTAGCTGCATACTAAACCATATGAATATACAACATTTATATATAACTTAATATATAGCTTTTGATTATTCTTTTTATGAATAAACTCATACTTTAGTTTTAACGTCTTTATAACCTAGACTTAAATTTTTCAATCTGTTTGCCTCACTTCCTGGCATTCTTATACTCTCCTTATACATTCCTTCCACATTTTTATATTCTGATTATGCTGACTATATCTTTATTCTTTTTCCAAATCTGGAAAAGAACGTTCTCCAAGATGAAATATAGTCATACATCCCCCAAATGTCTATTTCAATCAGAGTTCTTTCTGCTATAGAGAGAACCACAGTCTTTCTTTAAGACTTTCATCAGTTTTTATTACATTTTTTAAACTTCTTACTAAAAACATATTATGGTTCTCTTTCCCATCATCACTCTCTCATCTCTTTAATCTATACTTCCCTTAGTGCTAAACTAATCTTCTGAAATATAAATTGTATTATGTTGCTCCCCTCCTCAAAAATTTTACTCATGGCTATAGTGTTAACTTCAAGCTATTTATTCTTTTCAAAGTCTTGTTTTGGGAATCAAACTATGTTTTTGTCATCATCTATAGACTTAAATGAAATGCATACATATTGTGCAAATATGTTGTATTATATCTTTGCTCATATTAGGTATATACTTTTCATTTATAAATATTTTATCATTATTATAAAGTCTCAGTCAAATCCACTTTTTTGGAAGCTTTCTTGGCATGTTTTAAAAGGGATTGTTTCTTGCTCTGGATTCACATAAGACAATAGCTACCAAATTGATGTGTCATTTATTTAATTTTAAAATATTGTCTTAATTTTTTCTCATATCTCTTTTCCACTAGATTGTGTATCCTTAAAAGGAAGATGTGATTTATAAATATCTCCACTTGAATTCTCCTCAGCTTTTAGAACTCTTAAATATCTAATAGCTTCTCAATATAATTATCATATAAATATAAAAGCTAACTTTGCATATTGGTATGTATCTCATTCACATCATCACAGTTTTCCTCAGACTCACAGAGTTAGAGAATCCTCAGTATTATTTCATCCTAGGCATGATGATTGCTCATGACCAAGAATTCTAGGATTACAGAAGAATGCGCAATAAATAATGCATTGATTACTTTATTGTTCTGTTGGGATTAGGATCAGAAATATTTTCATGAAGTGTAATGAACATTTAATTTGTGGAAAGTTGTTGAAACTGCATTTTCTGTATTTTCCCAGGAAAGAAAATTTTTAGAAGGATTATTCTTCACCTGAGGCTTTCCAAGCCTGACTGAAAGTAACTTGGTTTTCCATAGAGTTATGTTCTGCACTGCAAGTGAGGCAAGGGTTGCTGATCTTGAAGTACCATACAAGTCTTTTAGTATCTAGTTGCTCTATAGTCAGAATCATCCAAACAAGTTATCTAACAGTAGAAAGCAAAGGAAGTTTTCTAAGTTTTCTATTTTATTTGGGGGAAAGCTATATGATGAAGTTAGAAGAAAAATTATAGTTAATTTTAGTCACATCTAAGAGAAACTTAGGAGTTTCTCATTACGAATGTTTTACGATTATCAATAATGCATATTTTATAGAACATGTTTTATCTACATCTTTACATGTCAACCTTAACTAATTATTGTGCTTTTAAATATTGAAATAGATTGTTTCATAATTCTTATATTTTATGATTTTATTATTTCAACTATGTTCTAAGAACTGCAGGTGTAAATATAAATACAATTATTATTCTTTTCTTATAGAAGAAAAAATCAAACTGGCATATTATAAAAATGGATTATCATAAACATTACACGTAAAATGTACTGGATATCTTGAGAAAAAAACCAATTTTATGAAAATCTCTGAAGAATATAGTTTTTGAATAACATCTGTTAGCATTTTTATTAAAGTGTAGACCAAATTTTAATGACATTACTTATGTAAGCGTTATAATCAAGCTGAATAATCTTTTCCTAATATCGATTGGCCCTTCAGAATTAAGAAAATTACCTGCTGTTTTGAGGTATAGAGACACAAAGACATGCGATTTATGAAGCAAATAAATAAGTTTACACAGGTCTGTAAAACAAGAGACATTTATTTTCTCCCTTTTCTTCTTCCTCTTTTTTTTTAACCCGAACTTCATTAGAATTCACTGATGAAGCCATCTGGTCCCAGACATTTATTTTTTGATAGGTTTTGATGATTGTTTCAGTTTCTGTACTGCTGATTGCTCTATTTAGATTTTCCATTTCTTGATTCAGTCTAGGAAGGTTGTATTTTTCTAAGTATTGTTTCATTTCTTCTAGGTTATTATATTTGGTGTTACATACTTTTTAATAGTATTCTTGTATGATCCTTTTTATTTCTGAGATGTTAGTCATAATTTCTCCTCTTTCATCCCTGATTTTTTTTTTGTGTGTGTCCTTTCTATTTTTTCTTTAATGAGTCTCACCAAGGTTTTGTCAAGTTTTTTATTCTTCTCAAAGAACCATCTCTCTGTTACAAAATTAGTTTTACTATTGTTTGTTTGTGTGTTTGTTTTCAATTGATTTATTTCTGCTCTAATTGTGATTGTTTATTTCCTTCTGCTGACTCTAGGCTTCATTTGTTCTTCCTTTTCTAGTATTTTTAAGGTGAAGAGTTAGGTTTTTTATTTCAGTTTGTTCTTTTTTTTTTTTTTTTTTGAGATAGGCCTGTAATGATATGATATGAACTTTCCTCTTATGACCACTTTTGTCATGTCCCAAAAGTTTTGATATGTTGTACTATCATTATCATTCATTTCTAAGTATCTCTCGTTTCTCATTTTATTTCTCCTCTGACCCAGTTATTCTTCAGTAGCATGTTGTTTAATCTCGTATTTGTGGTTCCTCCGTTTTTGTTTTTGTTTGTTTTTGTTTTGTTTTTGCAGTTGATCTCTAGTTTCAAAGCTTTATGATCAGAGAATATGCTTGGTATGATTTCAACCCTCTCATATTTTTCTAGGCTATCTCTGTGTTCCAGTATATGGTGAATACTTGAGAACGTTACATGTGCACTAGAGAAGAATGTATAAAAAGCTTTTTTGAGATGGAAAGCTCTGTAAATGTCAATTATGTTCAGTTCTTCTAATGTGTCATTTAAGGTTGTTATTTTCTTATTGATTTTTTGTTTGGATGATCTGTCCACATTCGACAGTGGAGTATTTAGGTCTCCTACTACAATAGTGTTTTAGTCTGTTTCTCCCTTTAGTCTTGTTAATAATTGCTTTATATATTTTGTGGATTCCTGATTGGGAGCATAGATATTAATAAGTGTTATATCTTGATGCATGATTCCCTTTATCATTATGAAATGTCCCTCGGTATCTTTTTTTTACCTTTCTTCTTTATTTTGAAGTCTATTTCATTTGATACTAGCACTGCTATTCCCACTTTCCTCTGCATGCCATTTACTTAAGATATCATTTTCCACCCTTTCACTTTGAGTCTATTTGTATTTGAGTCTATTTGTCTTTGGATCAGAGGTGTCTCCTGGAAGCAGCATATGGTTGGATTTGTTTTTTGATTCATTCTGCAACTCTTTTTATTAGCAAGTTCACTTCATTTACATTTGATTATTGAAATATGAGGCTTTCCTATATCCGTTTTCTTTTTCTTTCTGGTAGCTCAGTTTTTCCATTACTCTGTGCCTGCTTTTTGGGGGGTTGGTGGGTTGTGGGTTCTTCCCTCTGGTCCTTCTTGTTTTATGTTATATACTTCAGTTCTGAATCTTTTATGTGTGGTTACCATTGCGAATATGTAAAGGATAGTTATGTATATACAGCTGTCCATTTTCTGTGTGTGCCCTATCTCCATTCCCTTTTGCAAATTTGGATCTTTGAATCCTTTCCTTTTCAGTTACTGTTGTCTCAATTTGTCCCTATCTATGCTGAATGTTCATTACTATCTTGCTATAGCAATTCTCTTCTCATTACTTAAGTTTATAATACCCTGTTCTTAGTAAGGGCTGTGCTCATCTGCTTCTATTTGCCTGATAGTCACCTTACTCCTAATTATGTAATTTTTTGTCGTTTTATTTTAGGTGAGCTGACCTTTTTCAGTATTTCCTATACTGCAGCCCTTGTAGTAGACAATTCCTTCAATATTTGTATGTATAAAAAGTTCTTAATTTCTTCGTCATGTCAATAGGAGAGCTTAGCTGGATACATTATTCTAGACTGGTAGTACTTTTCAATTAATAGTTTACACATTTATTTCAGTTCTTTCTGGCTTGTAAGGTCAGCACTGAGAAGTCTGATGATAATCTAACAAATGTTTATTCATAAGTTACCGTTTTCTTCTCCCTGGCTACTCTGAGACTTCTATCTTTGTTTTTGATTTTTCATAACTTTAATGCAATGTATCTTGGTGAAGGCATTTTAGAGTCGAGATAGTTGGGTACTCTGTTGACTTCTTAAATTCAAAGCTCTAATTCATTCTTTAGATTTGGGAAATTTTCATCCACTATTTGTCTTAAAATGCTTTCTAATCCCTGCTCCTTTTCCTTGCCTTTAATAATTTCCATTATTCTTATGTTTCCTCTCCTGGTGGTATCAGCCATTTCTCATAATTCTCTTTCATTATTCTTTATTCTTCAGTATGCATGTGGCTTTAGAATTTTTCCAGCACCATTTATTAAAGAGACTTTCTTCCCTTCATTGTATATTTTTGACACCTTTGTTGAAAATTATTTGCCCACATGTATGTGAGTTTTTTTTTTATGAGGTCTTAGTTCAAATCCATTGGTCTCTTATTTCTGCCAATATCACACTGCTTTGATTATTGTTGCTTGGTAGTATAACTTGAAGTCAGGCAGTGTGATACCTTTAGTTTTTGTTTTTTGTTTTTTGGGGTTTTTTGTTTGTTTGTTTGTTTGTTTTTTGTTTTTTTTTTGTTTTGTTTTTTAGGATTGCTTTGGCTCTTCGAGGTCTTTTGTGATTCCATAACAATCTGGTGAGTTTTTTTTTCTATTTTATTTTTTAAATCTAATTGGGATTTTGGTGGGTGTTGTGTTAAATCTGTATATTGCTTTGCATAATACAACCATTTTAACTATGTTAATTCTTCTAATTTATGAAAACAGAATATCATTTCATTTCTTGTGTCTTTTCCAATTTTTTAAAGACAATGCCTTATAGTTTTCAGATTAAAAAGTAATGATACAGGCCTGATGCAGCCAGCAGCAGGGAGTGGTGAGCTGGCAGCCAGCAGTGGCTAATGAGGCCCAAGAGGTGGTGGCCATGGCTCAGGCAGTGGTGGAGGTCCATGCAGCAGATGGGGGAGTGGAGGGAGCAGGCCTGACCCTCAAGTGGTAGTCCTACAGCAGCATGCGGGTCTTCCAGGAGCTGATTCTCCTCTATGTCACTTGTTGCTCTCTGTATTCTTCTTCTCAGATATATGTGCCCTGATGTTTATAGCATTATTTATTGTGACCAGGACATGGAAGTAACCAAAATATCTATGATAAATAATTGGACAAAGAAGAGGTGGTACATATATAAAATAAGATATTACTCAACCATAAGAAAATATAGGAGCCACTGATAAGTCACATAGCAGAGGAGATAGAAAAGGACAAAGAGGAGTGACTAAAAAACTTATTCTCCTTTAAGTTATAATTCAGAAATTCACTAATAATATAAAGGAGATAAAAAGAGTTATATATTACTAAAAAGCATGTACAAGTATGTTCTTAGCAACATTTTTTATTATATTCCCAAAAAGGAAATACCATAAATATTTATCAATAGTAGAATAAGCATCATACATTTTAATGTTATAGAGAAGTTAAATTACCCACAATTAACATCATGAGTAAATCTCAGAACTATAAATTGAGTAAAAAAGCCAAAACAAAATAATATATATTTTACAATTCCATTTATAAATTTTAAAAACTGGCAAAGTCAATTTATAATGACAATGATGGACCTAGGAGGTACTATGCTGAGTGAAATAAGTCAGACAGAGAAAGAGAAATACCATATAATTTACTTGTGTGCATAAATTGAGAAACTAAAGAAACAAACAAACTAAACGAAGACAGACTCCCAGATATAGAGAGCAAACTGGTGATTGGCAGAGAGGAGTGGTATTGGGGGGTGGGGCTGGATGTGCCCCATGTTGAGCAGCTTCAAAACACACATAGTGACAGCTGGCCTCAGTTTCTGTTGTGGCTTATTGAGGCAACTATAAGCACAGCATCTGTGCATTACTTGATGAATCTTAACAGGTGGACCCAGAGGGGCACAGGTTGGGGCTAAACTTGGCCTGCAGCTGAACCCCTCTTTTGACTGTGCCACTGAACACCTGTTACACAAAGCCACCCTAATAAGACTGGAGGACTTAGGAGCTTTGCTTAGTACATAAAAACAGAAACAGAAAGGCAGCCAAAAAAGGGAGACAAAAATACATGTTTTATATCAAAGAGTAGAACAGAGCTCCAGGAAAAAAAAGGATAGGCAATCTACCAGATACAGAGTACAAAACACTGGTTATAAAGATGATCAATGAACTTAGAAGAAGTGTAGATGAATTCACTGAGAACTTTAACAAAGAGATAAAAAGCATAAAAATGGAAATGGAAATTATAAAAAGGAATCAGTCAGAAATAAAGAATACATTATCTGAGATGAAGAGAGAATCAATAGTGGATGAAACAGAGGATCAAATAACCGATATAGGGGATGAGGAAGCTGAGGACGTCCAATTGGGACAGCAAGAAAAAGAAGCTAAGAATATGATAATAATTTAAGGAGATTAATGGACAAAATTAAATGTCATAAGAGTACCTGAAGGAGAAAGAAAGAACAAAAAGTTAAAAACCTATTTGAAGAAATGATGGAAAACTTCTCTAACCTGGCAAAGGAAGTAAACATACAACTGCAGGAAGCTCAGAGAGTCCCCATAAAAGATGAACTGAAAGATGCCCACACCAAGACACATCATAATTAAAATGACAGTGGTTAAATATGGAGAAAAAAATCTTAAAAGTAGCAAAAGAAAAGCAGTTAGTTACCTACAAGGGAGCCCCCATAAGATTGTCAGCTGATTTCTCAAAGGAAACTTTGCATAACAGAAGGATTAAGCACAAAATATTCAAAGTAGTGAAACCCCAAGATCTACAATCAAAATTAGATTATCCAGCAAAGCTGTCATTTAGAGTCAAAGGACAGATAAAGAGCTAACCAGACAAAACAAAGAGCAAAAACATAAAAAATGTATCAAGATCAAGCCAGTATTACAGAAAATGTTAGAGGAACTTCTTTAAGGAAACAACAACAACAACAACAACAACAATAACAACAACTATATATATATATATATATATATATATATATATATATATATATATATATATATTTCAAAATATATATATATTTCAAAATATATATATATATATTTCAATATATATATATATATATATTTCAAAATATATATATATATACACTTCAAAAACATGAATAAAGAATGGTAATATTTATCAACAAATACCTCTAATGAAAAAGAAGTAAGTGAGAATATAGTGTGGCCAAATGGATAAGAAAACAAGACACCTACATATGCTGCCTACAAAAGACTCACTTCAGATTAAAATACACAGAGACTAAAAGGAAGGGGATGGAACACATTATTGCCTTGATGGATCTGGAGATTATTGTGCTGAATGAATTTAGATAGGGGCATAAGAAAAATAGTTAACAATGTTGTAATAAATATGTAAGGGATAGAGAGGTACTAGATTTAGTGGGGAGATTACTTTTTGAGTTACAAAGATCTCTAATCACTACGCTGATATATGCTAAAACTAATATATCATTGTATGCTAACTATAATCGGTTTTAAATTTCATTGAATTTTGCAATGTAAATATGAGCAACTGTCTATTATATTATTAAAAAGGCTGTAAAAATTGTTTTCCTGATAACATTAAGTCAGTCTTTTAATTATTTTAAAAGTATCTTATTTTCTTGCAAAAAAAAAAAAAGAAATCACATTCCTCACATATTTTATATCTGTGAACAACATGACTCTTAATTATTTATATTCTAGCTTGAATTAGCTAATATAAACTTTGCTGCTTAATTTTGAGGCTAATTTTTTTTCCTGGAACTTGTTTTATTTTTTATTAAATTTATTGGGGTAACTAATTTAATACATATATTTAGCCTTATGATATACATTTCTATGTAACGATTCTTTCTACATATATTCTATTA
Source organism: Cynopterus sphinx (assembly GCA_030015415.1). Classification (NCBI taxonomy): domain Eukaryota; kingdom Metazoa; phylum Chordata; class Mammalia; order Chiroptera; family Pteropodidae; genus Cynopterus; species Cynopterus sphinx. Next base: position 22,729,116 of record CM057392.1, on the reverse strand, counting down.
ATTCAAAATTACTTTACCATTGCTCTAATTTTTTTATATATTTACTTAATACATTGACACTTACCCTAATAGTACATGATTTAAGTAATTTCAAATCAATTCTGAAATGCAATAAATTTTTATAATTTAAGATTTTTTGGGTTGCAAATAAAATTCAACTGAAATTGGCATTAGGAAAAATAAATCTATTGGCTTATGCAGGCTGAAAAAATTAGTGGTACAATAGTTTCAGGCACAAGTTGATGCAGAGTTCAGTCATCCACAAACAGTCATCTGGATACATTTAGCTCCGCTTCTTCAATTTTGGTGCCTTTTTTAGCCTAACTCTGCAGTCTTTGACACATTCAGCTTACAAAATCTAGTCCAGAAGGAGAGAGAATTCATTCGTTTAGATGTGAAAACAAAGGTTGGGAGACTAAATCTTGTTATTCCTGATTGTCCAGACATAGATCACATGCACATCATGAACCAAATGCTATCGCTAGAAAGCATTCACTGTCCTGACTGACAGTACATGTCACCTGCTCCCCCATGAAACTTTAAGTTGAAGCAATCCAATGACAGTGAGGGAAAAATAAACAAAAATAAAATTGATGTATTATTAGTAAAAGTAATGGGGGTGACCTTTTTTCTACTTTCATTGGAAAAATGTCTATTCAGGGTTTTTACCCATTTTTAAATCAAGTGTGTTTTTTGTTTGTTTGTTTGTTTTGTTTTTGTTTTTGTTTTTTACAATTAATTTGTATGAGTTTCTTATGTATTTTGGATATTACTCCCTTGCAAAAACATTATTTGCAATAAAAAAATCTACTTTTTTAAAGATTGCCTTTTAATTTTTTTGCTTGTTTCTTGTTTTGTGGAAGATTTTTAGTTTAACATAATCCCACTTCTCGATTTTTGATTTTCTTATTTGAGTTTTCTCTGTCATATCCAAAAAAGTCATTGCCGAGACCAATGTCAGGAAGATTTTCCCTATGTTGTCTTTGAGGAGTTTTGCAATTTCATATATTATATATAAGTTTTTAATTCATTTGCGCCAATACTTATGTATAGTGTAACATGAAATTTTAATCTTGTTTTTTTCATGGATATTCAGTTTCTACCTACATTATTTATTGAAGAGACTCTTCTTTACCCATTTTGAAGATATACAAATTGCCAACAGGTACATGAAAAGGTGCTAAACTTCCCAAATTACCAGAGAAATGCAAATTAAAACCAAAATGATATATTACCACAACCTGTTAGAATGACTGCTATCAAAAGGACAAAAGATAAGTGTTGGCAAGAATCTAAATAAAAGGGACCTGTGGTATACTGCTGGTGGAAATGTGAATTGGTAGAACCATTATGGAAAACAGCATGGAGTTTGAAACTAGAGCTACCATATGATCTATCAATCCCACTTTTAGGTATTTATCTAATAATACCTGCACTCCAATGTTCACTGAAGCATTATTCATAATAATCAAGGTATTAAAACAATTGAAAGGTCTATATTAAAATATGATTAGATAAAGAAAATATGGTATGTACATATAACAAAAACAGCCTAAGAAAAGGAAATGCTACCACTTGCAAGAATGTGGATTAAACTAGAGAACATTATGTTAAGTGAAATGAGCCAGACAAAGAAAGACAAATACTGTATGATCTTCTTATGTGTGAAATCTAACATAGTCAAACTAATAGAAGCAGAGAGTAGAATGATAGTTACCAGAATCTTGGGAGATGGAAATGTAAAGATGTTAGTCAAAAGATACAAAATTTTAGTCATACAATGTAAGTTCTAAAGATCTGCCATCTAGAACAGTACCTACAACTAACAATACTGAATTACATACTTAAAATTTATTAAAGGATAGATCTTATATGTTCTTATCATATACCACCACCACCACCACCACCACCACCACCACCACCACCACTACTACTACTACTACTACTACTAGTAATAATAATGCTGGTAAGAGAAAACTTTAGGAGGTGATGAATATATCTATAGACTTGTGGTGGTGGTAATGATTTCACAGGTATATTCTTATCCCCAAACTCATCAAGTTGTACATATTAAATATGTACAGTTTTTTACATGTAAATCATACATTAATAAAGTAGTTTTTAAAAAGTAGTGGCAGTGAATGATGAACATCAATAACAAAAAATTTCAGTATTCAGATTCAAATATATTAAATTTCACTCCTACTTCATGCATTATTTCTTGTTCTCAATTATTTCTCTTTTTTTGGTATTTTAAATTAAATTTATTATGGTGAAATTGGTTAATAAAATTATGTAGGTTTTGCATGTACAATTTTATAATACATCATCTGTATATTGCACTGTATGTACACCATCCCAAATCAAATTTATTTCTGTCCTCATATATTTGACTCATTTACCCTCATCTACCTACTAGCCCCCTTCCTCTGGTAACTGTTAGACTGCTGTCCCTGCCCATGAGTTTCTGTTTGTTTGTCTTGTTTATTTGTTGCTTTCAGGTTTATATCTCACATATAAGTGAAATCATATGGTTCTCATTTTTTTTCTGTTTGACTTATTGTGCTTAGCATAATTATCTCAAGACCTATTCATGTTGTCACAAATGGCAGTATTTAATCTTTTATATGCCTGAGTGATGTATAAATTATACACCACAATTAAATGGGCTTCATCCCAGAGGCACAAGGAAGTTTCTATATATGCAAATCTATTAATGTGTTACAGAACATAAACAAATTAAAAATTAAGAATCATATGATCATATCAATAGATGCAGAAGAAGCCGTTGACAAGATACAGCATCCATTTATGATCAAAACACTTAATAAAATTGCGTAGAAGAAAAATTTAACATAATGAAAGCTATATATGACAAAACCTCTCCAACATTATACGTAATGGTGAAAAACTAAAAACCTTCTCTCTAAGATCAGGAACAAGGCAAGGCTGTCCACTATCACCACTGTTATCCAATATATCATTGGAGGTCCTAACAAGGGCCTTTAGGCAAGAGAAACATATAAAAGTTATCCAAATAGAAAACAAAGAAATCAAATTGTCACTATTTGCAAATGACATGATTGTCTATGTAGAAAATCCTAAAGACTCCACAAGAACACTACTTGAAACAATAAGCAAATACAGTAAAGTTTCTGGATACAAAATCAACATTCAAAAATCCATAGCATTTCTATACTCTAATAATGAAATGTTAGAAAAAGAAATGGAAAAAAAAATAATTCCTTTTGTAATTGGAACAAAAAGAATAAAATACCCAAAAATAAATCTAACAACACATGTGAAGGACCTACATAATAAAAAGTATAAGATCCTATTAAAAGAAATCAAAGAAGAATACAAAGAAATGGAATGATATCTTATGTTTTTTCATTGGAAGAATCAGCATAGTTAAAGTGATAGTATTACATATAGTATTTTACAAATTTAATGCAAGTTCATCAAAATCACATGAGCAGTTTTAAAAAAAATAAAAAAAGAAAATCAGATTTGTATTGAAGCACATAAGACCCTGAATTGCGAAAGCCACCCTGAGAAACAAGAAAGAGGCTGGAGGCATAACTCTGCCTGACTTCAAATTATAATACAAAGTGACAGTAATCAAAACAGCATGGTATTGGCAGAAAAAAAAGACACATGGGTCAGTGGAACAGAATCGAGAGGCCAGAAGTAAACTCATATTTATATGGGCAAATGATTTTTGACAAAGAAGCCAAAAATATACAGTGGAGAAAGAAAAGCCTCTTCAATAAGTGATGCTGAGAAAACTGGAAGGCCACTTTCAAAATAATGAAACTCGACTGTTGTCTATGCCCGCGCACCAAAATTAACTCAAAATGGATCAATAACCTGAAAGTAAGACCAGAAACAATATACCGCATGGAAGTAAACATAGGAACTAAACTCAAGGGTCTTGGACTTAAAGGGGATTTTATGAATTTTATCTCAGTGGCAAGGGAAGTAAAAGCAAAAATAAATGAATGAGACTACATCAAACTAAAAAGATTCTAATCAGCAAAATAAATTGTCAATAAGGTAAAGGGAAAAAGTATATTTGCAAGCAATGCCTCCGATAAGGGCCTAATATCCAAAATATACAAAGAACTCATACTAACAACAAAAAATCAAATGATCTCATCAAAAAATTGGCAGAGAACTTGAACAGACACTTCTCCCAAAAAGACATACAAATGGCCATTAGACATGAAAAAGTTGCTCAACTTCACCAGGTATTATAGTAATGCTAATCAAAACCACAATAAGATCACCTCACAGCTGTTAAAATGACTATCATCAACAGGACAAATAAGAAACTATTGTTGGAAAAGTTGTAGCGAAAAAGGAACTCTCACATACTACTGGTGGGACTGCAAATTGGTATAACCACTATGGAAAACATAATGGAGGTTCCTCAAAAAACTAAGAATTGATATACCTTACAATTCTTTACTGGCTTCTTACCCCCAAAGACTTGAAAATTTTATCCAAAAGATATTTGCACACTGATGTTTATAGCAGCATTATTCTCAATGGTCAGGACATGGAAGTAACCAAAGTATTCTATGATAGATGACTGACTAAAGAAACTGTGTTACATATATGCAATGGAATATTACTCAGCCATAAGAAGTGCTTTTTGCAACAACATGGATGCACCTTGACATACTCACGCTAAGCAAAATAAGCCACACAGAAAAAGTCGAAGATCATGTGATATCACTTATATATGGGATATAATCCTAAAAGCAACAAATAAACTGGACAGACAATCAGAGACTCATGGACATGGACTAAAGACTAGGGTTTACCAGGGTGTATAGATGGTGAGGGAAGTAGATAGGGTAAAGGGAGTCAAATAGAGCAGGGTGGGGGAGCATAAAGTGGGTAAAGGAGATCATATATATGGTAGCTTAAGGAAACTGGACTTTGGTGATATTCACATAATAGAATATGTAGATGTAAAATGATAATGTACACTTGAAAATTATATAGTTGTATTAACCAATGTTACCCCAATAAACTTAATAAAAAAGTTAAAATTAATTAATTAATTAAATAATAATAAAAATGATTAAAATAAATATGGGCAGAGGATCTGAATATACATTTCTCCAAAGAGGGCATACGGATGATCAATAGACATGTGAAAAAATGCTCAAGTTCTGATCATCAGAGAAATGCCAATTAAAACCACAATAAGGTGTCACTTCATACCTGTCAGAAAAGCTATCATCAATAAATCAACAAAAAACAAGTACTGGCCAGAGTGTGAAGAAAAGAGAACCCTTGTGCACTGTTGAAAGGATTGTAAATTGGTGCTTCTACTATGGAAACAGTATAAGGTATCTCAAAAAACTAAAATAGATCTACCATATGATCTAGAAATTCCACTGCTGGGTATTTATCTGAAGAAATACAAAACACTAATTAAAAAAGATACATGCATCCTTATGTTTATTGCAGCATTACTCACAATAGCCAAGATATAAAAGCAACTTAAGTGGACACCGATAGATGATTGGAAAAATAATAAATGGTAGTATAAATAATGGAAATTGCTTATACATTGTAGAGTTAATTCAGAACATAGCCTCTCCACATACTCAGAACATTGCTGGCTGTCTGGACAGCAGCCAAGGCAGGCAGTACCCAAAGAGTTTTTGACAGTGCCTGATCCACAGATCAGTTTCTACTGCTCTCATGGAAGTGACCTGCTCCTGGAACCAAGTAGCACAACTTGCTCTCATCCACTTGAGAAAGTGGCGGCTCTCCCAATGAGACATCCATTCTCTCTACTTGTGTGCACAGAATGTTGCCTGCCTTTGACCAAGTGCCTTTTCCTGCAGCTCAGACCAGCCACTGTTGAAGCTTCCTGACCATGAATAATAAATGGCATGTCGAACCCCTCTGGTCCTCCTTGGTTGTTTTTTCTGGAATATCTCAAGTGCAGATTCCTGGTCTGGAGTTCCTGAATTATAGCCATAAAAAGAGAATGAAATCTTGCTATTTACAAAAACATGGACATATCTAGAGGGTATAATGCTAAGAGAAATAAGTTAGACATAGAAAACAAATATCATATGATTTCATGCATATGTAGATTTTAAAAAACAAAATAAAGGAACCAACATACCTAGACAAACTGATAGTTACTAGATAGGAGCATATTTGGGGGCCTAAATGGAAAAGGTAAAGGGACTAAGAAGTACAAATTAAAAAACAGCCACAGGATGTAAAATACAGTATACAGAATATAGTCAATAATATTATAGTAACTATATATGGTGTTAGGTTGGTACTGGATTTATCAGTGGAATTACCTAGTAAGTTATATAAATAACACTATGTTGTACACCTGAAACTAATATAATATTGAATTAAAAAATAAAAACAACAAAAAGAAAAAAATGAACATTACAGATGTAGCTGAAAAAATTTTAATGTAAAAATAACATTAAAATATCTCATATTTTAAAAATAATAAAACAAAAATATATATAATCTAGTACCAGCAAAAATAACTGTAAAAGTTCTTAGGGAAAGTCTTTGAACTTCCCTATCAAGAATTCAGAGACTGACTCTGGGAACAACATTGTGATGAGTCTCCAAGTCAGATATGTTAAGGTTAGACATAAAATGAAATGGACAATCAATGAATTCTGAAGCAAAACTAAACTAAACTAGTCATGCATTTTCTGCAAGGGAAATTCGTTTTAGAGTTCTGTAAGAGTTTGTAGAGGAATGACACAGGTAGTTCTAAGACAGTAGCAGTAGTTCTAAACCAAATTAACTTTAATGGATGACTGCATAGAAATAGGGTATACAATTTGTAATGAAAGGCAACTGTGTTCTTGAAGAAGGCAACACAAAGATCAGTGGCTATTACCCTAGATGAAGAAGGCACTAAAAGCAGGTAAATCCTCAGATGGTGCTATTGCTTATAGAATACGTGTATCAGCAATATGGGTAAAAATATGACCACTTAAAATCATAATTAATGTAAATAAATATTTTTTTAGGATTATATTACCAAAAAAATTAGTGGAGATGACAAAGTATCCAAAGCGGGAGCATGAAGGATAAGCTTTATTTGAGCCAGTGTTTGTATACTTCATGTGGACACTTGTTACTAAATTCACTGCTAAAATTATTGTAAAAAAAATAGCATTGTGGATACATATTAAATCACTGCTAAAATTATTGCCAGAAAAATAGTATTGTGGTGCATATTAATTTAGAATAATCGTTAGTTAATTTACAGTTTTGTTTTTTTTTTAATTTCCCATGTCTGTTGTTTCTCACTTAAACTAGACAGGTGCTAGTTACTTTATGAAGGATAAGTTTCCCTAAATTTTTCATTCTTAAGGTCTTTAGATCTGATCATATTGGCTTTGTTCTGTGGAATTATGCTTCATGGCCAGTTCTTTCTATGTACTGAGTTACTATTGCTGGGTTTCTTCAGCCTTGGGGAATTGCAACGTGTTTTATTTGTGGCCTTTCTCTGCCTCTGTTTGATCATCCTGAGTGGGTACATTATTAGCATGCCAGTCATTCACTTGGATCACAGCGTACACACACCCATGTACTTCTTTCTATGTGTTCTTTCTGCCTCTGAGATCTTCTCCATCTACACAACTGTTATCCTGCTCAAAATGTTTATCATTCTGCTTTCTGTACTCGGGACACTATGCTTTATGAGTTGTGCTACCCAGATGTGTTTCTTCCTTGGTTTTGCTGTCAACATTTGCATGCATCTGAGAGTGGGAGTCATGGATTATGACCTATAAGATGCCATCTGCCAGCCTTTGTACTGAAGAGTATGTAGACAATGGGCAGCTACTTTCTAATATCTTTGGTGGGAACAGCTTCCGTTTTTAGTCTTCCTTTCTGTGGTTCCAACAAGGTCAACCACTATTTTTGTGACATTTTACTTATAATCAATATCACCTGTGCTGAAACTGGTCATCTTTATCTGTGGGATCTTGGTGTTTGTTTGGTCCTTAATATTTATCTGTGTCTCATGGTTTTATTGCCCATCCTGCCCTGATAATTCCATGGAGTGGTCGTGATTCCTTTGTCTATCTGCAACCCTCATTTAAATATACATGCTGGTGGTAGTGCCCTATACAGTCATCATCCCCCTATTGAATCCCATGGTATACAGCCTCAGGAATAAAGATGTATAGCTGGTAGTTGAAAAATTATTAGAAAGATTGGATTTTCTCTTAAGAGTTTATAATTAGAACACTTTTCAAGTGTGCACATATTTGGGCCAAATGTGCCATTTATTATTTAAATCAAAAGAATATCTTGTTTATTTATATGTATAAATGTGTGGCCTTAGATGAGATGCTTGACTTTGTGGTGACTTAATGTTCTCTTATGTGAAACAGGTATAGTGATTTGTTCATCTCAAAGTTGTAAAGATTAAGGGTGATAGCAAGACTCCATAACTAAAGGATAGGTATCCTCCTCCTCTTCTTCCCCTAGATTTGTAGCTCTCAAAAGGATCTTAACAATCAGTATTTCTAGCCCCATGTTTGGCTTATTTGTCCAAAATCTCTTTGTTTAAGGTTATACCAAGTTTAAAATGAGGTGCTCAGTTTTGAAGGTTGCTTAGATGTAGGAGTGTCACATGATAAAAAAAAAAAAAGGAACTGTACTGGTAAATAGATTTAAGTTTGCCACTTCTGGGACATGTCATTAAGAAAGCTATGATTGTTCTCTGAAACTAAAGTTTTAAAAAATTTTTATTATTACTATTATATTATTATTATTATTATTATTATTATTATTATTATTATTATGTGCTGATATTGGTTAATGAAATCCAGTAAATTTTAAGTGTACAATTCAATATAGGGGTATATATACATATATATACATGTGCATATGTATGTGTGTGTGTGTATGTGTGTGTGTGTGTGTGTGTGTAGCATTGTGGGTTCACTGTCCATAGTTAGATTTCTGTCCCCACATATTTGACTTCTTTTAACCTATCAACCTCTTACCTAACCCCTACCCTCAGGTAACCACTAGGCTATTGTCCACGTCCTTAAGTCTCTATTGGTCCTGTTTGCTTGTTGCTTTTAGGTTTATATTCTATATATAAGTGATATCATATGTTTTTCAACTTTTTCATTCTGGCTTACACTGCTTAGAATGATTATGTCAAGGTTCATCCATGTTGTTGCAAATGGAAGCATTTCATCTCTTCTTATGGCCGAGTAATATTCCATTGTATATAGGTACCACAGCTTCTTTAGCCAATCATCTATTGTAGAACACTTTTTCCCCCTGTCCTGGCCACCATAAATAATACTGTTACAAACATCAGTGTGCAAATATCTTTTCAGATATGGGTTTTCAAGTCTATGGGGGTAAATACCTAGTAGAGGTATTGCTGGATCATATGGTAGATAAATTCTTAGTTTTTGAAGAACCTTCATACTGTTTTCCATAGTGGTTGTACCAATTTGCAATCCCACCAACAGCGTATGAAGGTTCCTTTACCTCTGCGTCCTCTGACCCTTGTTATTGTTTTGTTGATAATAGCCATTCTAAATGTGAGAGATGGTATCACATTGTGGTTTTGGTTTTTATTTCTAATAGTTAATGATGTTGAGCATCCTTTCATAATTTTTTAAATGTTTATGTATCTTCTTGAGAGAAGTGTTTGTTCAGATCCTCTAACCATTTTTAATTTTTTTTTTTTTAGTTATTGAGTTATATGAGTTCTTTGTATATCTTGGATATTAGATTCTTATTAAAGGTGTTACTTGCAAATATATTTCTCCCATTCACATAGTTGTCTTTTTATCTCATTGATGCTTTCTTTTGCTGTCCAGATGCTTTTTTAGTTTGATTTAGTCTCATTTATTTATTTTTGCTTTTACTTCTCTTGCCTTTGAGGTCAAATTCATAAAATCCTCTTTAAGTCCAAGGTCCTTGAGTTCAGTTCCTATGTTTTATATTATGTAATTTATTGATTCCAGTCTTAAAATTAGGTCCTTAATCCATTTTGAGTTAATTTTAGTGTGTGGTAATAGAAAAGAGTCTAGTTTCATTCTATTTTGGATAGCTTTCCAGTTTTCCCAGCATCATTTATTGAAGAGGCTTTCCTTTCTCCACTGTATGTTGTTGGCTCTTTTGTTGAAATTATTTGCACATATAAACATGGGTTTACTTCTGGACTCTCAATTCTGTTCCATTGGTTTCTGTGTCTGTTTTTCTCCCAATACTATGATGTTTTAATTACTGTCACTTTGTAGTATAATTTGAAGTTGGGCAGAGTGATGTGTTTCTCAGGATGGCTTTGGCAAGTCAGGGTCTTTTGTGCTTCCATAAAAATCAGATAATTTTCTGTTTCATTTCTTTAAAAATGACAATCAAATTTTGATAGGGATTGCATTGATTCTGTATAATGCTTTACGTAATATGATCATTTTAACTATGTTGATTCTTTCAATCCAAGAATATGGACTATCTTTCCATTTCTGTGTATATTCTTTGATTTCTTTTGATAGGGTCTTGTAGTTTTCATTATATAGATCCTTCAAATATTTCATTAAATTTATTGCTAGTTATTTTATTCTTTTTGTTGCAATTGTAAAAAGAATATTTTTCCACTTCTTTTTAAGATACTTCATTATTAAAGTTTAGGAATGCTATCGATTTCTGAACATTGATTTTGTATTGAGTCTTTACTGTATTTGCTTATTGTTTCTAGTAGTGTTCTTGTGGAGTCTGCAGGGTTTTCTGCATAGAGAATAATGTCCTCTGCAAATATAACAGCATGACTTCATTTTTTATTTAGATGCCTTTTAGATCCTTCTCTTACCTGATTGCATTCGCTGAAACCTCCAATGCTATATTGAATAACAGTGGTGATAGTTATTCCTTGTCTTATTCCTGATTTTAGATGGAAAGGTTTTTAGTTTTCCACCATTAAGTATAATGTTGGCTGAGGGTTCGTTCTATATGGCCTTTATTATGTTAAGATATTTCCCTCTATACCAATTTTATTAAGTGTTTTGATGATAAATGCATGCTGTATCATGTCAAAGGCTTTTTCTGCATCTATTGATATGACTACATGATTCTTATTTTTAATCTGTTTATGTGGTGACCACAGTAATCAATTTGTGTATGTTGAGCAATCCCTGTGTCTCATGAGATGAAGTCCACTTGGTCATGCTGTATAATCTTTTTGATATGCTGTTGTATTTATTTCACTAGTATCATAGTCTGGATATTTGCATTGTGTTCATGAGAGATATTGGTCTATAGCTTTCTTTTTGTGTGTGTTATCTTTACCAGGTTTTGGTATAGAGTAATATTGGCCTTATAAAATGAGTTAGTAAGTATTGCCCATCCTTGACTTTTTTTGGAAGAGCTTGAGGAGTATACATATTAAACCTTCTTTGGATATTTGATAGAATTCACTGATGAAGCCATCCGGTCTCAGACATTTATTTTTTGGTAGGTTTTTGATGATTGTTTCAATTTCTCTACTGTTGATTGCTCTATTTAGATTTTCTATTTCTTGATTCAGTCTAGGAAGGTTGTATTTTTCCAAGTACTGGTCCATTTCTTCTTCTTATATTTGGTGTTATATACTTTTTAATAGTATTCTTGTATGATCCTTTGTATTCAGTGTCTGTTGAATTTCCCTTTCACCCCTGATTTTTTTTTATTTGTGTCCTTTTTCTTTTTTCTTTAGTGAGTTTGAGTTTTCTCCATTTTATTAAACTTCTTAAAGAACCATTTCTTTGGTGCATTTATGTTTTCTAATTTTTGTTTTTCTTTTTGTTTGTTTTCATTTTCATTTAATTCTGGTCTAATTTTGATTTTTTCCTTTTGCTGATTTGAGGTTTCATTTATGCTTCCTTTTCTAGTTTTATCAGATGAAACATTAAGTTGTTTATTTGAGCTCCTTGTTTTTTGAGATAGGCCTCTAATGTGTTCAAAAATTTTTATATGTTTTACTAGCATTATGATTCATTTCTATGTATCTCTTGGTATCTCTTTTTATTTCTTCTCTAACCCAGTCATTCTTTAGTATCATCTTGTTTCATCTCCATGTACTTGTGTTTCTTTCCACTTTCTTTTTACAATTGATCTCCAGCTTCAAAGCATTATGATCAGAGAATATGGTTGGTATTATTCCAACCCTCTTATATTTGTTGAGACTATCTCTGTGTCCCAGTGTGTGGGCAATCCTTGAGAATGTTCTATGTGAACTAGAGAAGAAATTATAAGCCACTGTTCTGGCATGAAAGTTTCTATAAATATTGATTATATCCAGTTCCTCTGATATGTTATTTAAGAATGTTATTTTCTTACTGACTTTCTGTTTGGTTGTTCTGTCTTTAACTGACAGTGGGGTATTTATGTCCCCTACTGTGATAGTGCTTTGGTCTGTTAGTAAAGCCTGATTGGGAGCATAGATATTATTAAATGTTATATCTTTTCGTGCATGTTTCCCCTTATCATTATGAAGAGTTTCTCAGTATGTTTCTTTACATTTTTATTATGAAGTTTATTTTGCCTCTTATTAGTACTGCTACTCTCACTTCTCTCTGAATGCCATTTGCTTAAAATATCATTTCCCACCCTTTCATTTCAAGTCTATATTTGTCTTTGGAACTAAAATGTGTCTCTTGAAGGCAGCATATGGTTGAGTTTAGTTTTTTAATTCATACTCAAGTCTGCACCTTTATATTGGTCAGTGAATTCTATTTTGCTTTACGATGATTATTGAAGTATGAGGATTTCTTACAGCCATTTCATCTTTTGTTTTCTGGTACCTCGATGTTTCCATCATTGTCTTGTCCCTGCATTTCTTCTGTTATTTTAATTGAGTGGGGTTTTGTGGATTTTTCCTCTGTTCCTTTTCTTTTATGTTATGTATCTCAGTTCTGGAACTTTGGAACTTTGGTGTGTGGTTACCATTAAGATTATGTAAAGTATAGTTTTGTGTGTGTGTGTGTGTGTGTGTGTGTGTGTGTGTGTGTGTGTACATATACATATATATATATATATATTCTATATATATATATTCTATATATATATATATATATATATTTTTTTTTTCCCCAAGGCAGCCAGTATATGCACAGTAGTTCATTTTCTCCTTCATGTGACTTATCGCCATTCTCCTTTGCAAATCTGGATTTTTTTCTCCATCTTGTTAGCTCTATTTCCTTTTAATATGTTCTTCATCTCTAGAAGATCTATTTGGTTCTTTTTTGGGGTTTTAATCTCTTTGCTAAAAAAACCCTCATTTTGTTGGTCTATTTTTATTCCAAGTTCTTGAAATTGTTCATCAGATTTTTCTTGCATATCACTGTTTTCTCAGGAGTGCAGTCTTGAGTTCTCTATTATTTAAGCACACATTTCTGTCTTTAAGCTTATTTTCTAGAGATTTTTCTCTCTTTCTAAGCTGCCTTGTTGCCTTGGTTATTTATGGTATCCAATGAACTATTTCTCAGCCTGGACATTAATGGGAGTGTACTCTGCCTTTTTCCAGAATGGAGATTTATTATATAAAGAATTCTATTTAGCATGTTGATAAGCAAATATATATATATATATATATATATAATTTAATTTTCAGTAGGTAGCATCAAGTCTCTTGGATCTCTGTTTTGAGACAAAGTTTTTTTCTTCTTCTCTTTTCCTGATATATTGAATATTCAAATCACAATCAGCTACCCTTGGTCCAAGACCCTGTCTGTGGTACTAGCCATGGTCTTTGTTTTGATACCAATTGTGCAAATTTCCCTGGGGTTCTTCAGTGCTAGGTCTGGGAGGACATGTGGTGGAGGGAGCATGTGCTCTGGGCTAATGGGCAGGGGTTTCTTCTAGGCTTCCTGTCTCAACCTTCTCTTGCAACTCAACTGAGGCTGCTAAGACACAGCTGTTGCCCCTCTACACTTAGTTCCAGTCCTGCTTTCTGCTCTGATTTCTGGGTTCCACTGAGTGGAACTTGCTGATCCCCTAGGCAGGACTGTTCATAAATCAGTCCCAACTTCTGCCCTGCTCCTCTTACTTCAAGGAGCTCCAACTAAATGTAGCAGCTTATTTGTTCCTCCCAATTTACACCCACAGACACATGCAGTTCTGACCTTCAGAGGCACTTATGTATAGATCACTCATGCAGATCTGCTTCTGTGCTGGGTGGGTGTTATTTATTGAATTTTAGATGTTTAGCTTATTGTTATTTTAAGGGTAGATATCCAGGGAGATGCCATGCTTCTGGCACCACTTCTAGTCTCTCTTTTTCTGTCAATCAATATTTGCTTTATGTATCTAGGTGTCCCAATGTTGAGAGCATAAATATTTTCAAGGGTTATATCCTCTTGTTGGATAAATCACTTTATCATTATGAAACATCCTTCTTGTCTCTTATAGTTTTTGTTTCTATTTTGTTTGATATAAGAAGCGCTGGTCTAGTTATTCCCTGTCTCTGACCTGGGCAGTTTAGCAGATGGACCAGTGCTCCTAAAGAATTGTCACTGCCTGTCAGGTGCCTGTAAGTCTCCGAAACTAGAAGATCCTCCAGGTAATATGTGTATTGGGTGGTGCAAGGACCCCAGGAGTCTCCTAGATCTATTGAGTAAATTTCTCCTTGCAATTGCAATGTCAGTTTAAATGCCAGCACTGTCTCTGTGACTCCTGGTACAAGTTTACAATTATAGCAACATCAGCTGCTGCCCACCTCAGGCCTGCAAACACTCACACTCTGTTTAAGAATTACTGAAACTCTTGGGCATGAGTTTGTAGCCCACCACTGGATGCTTCTCCCAGATGAATGGGCTTTGCATGGGCCAAAAGAACTAAGTGCTGTTGTTTGCTGTTGACTTTGTGACCCAAGGAAAACTTAGGATGGGACAGTTGTCTGGGATCAGGCTTGCCACACTTAATTTGGAGGTTATGTAGAGCATTATCTCAGTGAGGCATGGGGTCATCAGGTCTACACGGCACCAGATTTGCTTCCATCTCTGGGGCTGCAGGCTCCCACCAAAGTCAGATATCACTGCATGACCTACTGTCATCTGTGATGGGCCCGCAAAACTCCTGAGATTTATCCAAGTGATACTGTATTTCATGCTGACAGCAGTGATCATCCCATCACTATTGTCGTGAACTCTGCTCCCTTCACTGGCTGAAATCTATTGACCGTGCAGAGTGCGTCACCCCAGTTCAGGGACAGCTGCCTATCAATGTTTGGTGGTTACTTTGCATATTGAATGGGGCAGGAGCTCAGGGATTCAAGGGCCATTAAGCTAATAGCTTCAATTTCCTGCAATTTCAATGTCTGCATGTTTCTGAAGTAGTCACAGATCACATGAAGACAAGCTGCTGATCCCACAGGTCCCTGTGACCCCTTCAAGAGATATTGCAGCTTGTACAGGCAGCAGTGGTCTCCCCATAACTGTTTTCCTCAAAATACGCTCACTACCCTAGCCAAATTCTGTTGCCTGCACAGAATGTGCAACCCCAGAGAAAAGCAGAGCAAGGGAGGCTGCCTGTCAATGGACTGCAGGCACTTTGTGGCTTGGTTGAAATGGAATTTCAGGGAGACAGGCCATCAGACCAGTAGAGCCTCAGTTTTGCTGCAATTTCTGTCCCATGAATTTCTTTTGTTGTCACAGATCACAGTGAGACCACCTTCCATCTGGGGCAGTCCCAATGATCCCTGAAATCCACTGACTAGCAACTCTTGCATGTAGCAGAGGTCTGTTTGCAGTTGATTTCTCTACAGTGTCTGCCCTATGCTAGCCAAAGTTTGTTACCTATGTTGACTGGGAGAAATTTTTTGTTAGTATATAGAAATGTAATGGACATTTTTTTCATGATAAAAATGACATTTCTTTTATGCTAATCTTTATTTTTATTTTTTATATTTTTACTTAATTTTTTATTAAAAATTATTAGGGTGACATTGATTAATAAAATCCAATAATTTTCAAGTGTACAATTCAAGAATATGTCATATATACAGACACACACGTGTGTGTGTGTGTGTGTGTGTGTGTGTGTGTGTGTATTGCATTGTATGTTCACGTCTCAAAGTTAGATTTCCTTCCATCACTAAATGTTTAACTCCTTTTGCCTCTATCTACCTCCCTCTTACCCTCTTTCCTCTGGTAACCAGTAATCCAGTCTGTGTCCATGAGTCTCTGTTTGTCATATTGGTTTGCTGCATTCAGTTTTATATCTCACATATGAGTGAAATCATATTGTTTTCAACTTTTAGTGTTCAATTCATTTCATTTAGCGTGATTATTTCAAGGGCCATCTATGTTGATGCAACTGGCAGTATTTCATTTCTTCTTATGGCTGAGTAATATTCCATTATATATATGTACCACATCTTCCTTATCTAGTAATCTATCATAGGACACTTAAGTTGCTTCCAATTGAATTTGCTGGCCATTATGAATAAAGCTTAATAACACCATGACTAAATATCAGGGTGCATATATCTTTGTGGATTAATATTTTCAGTTTGTTAGGGGGAATAAATACCCAGGAGAGAGATGGCCAGATTGTATGGTAGTTCAACTCTTCATTTTTTGAGGAACCTTCTTACTATTTTCCATAGTTGTTGTACAAATTTTCAATCCCACCAGTAGTGTATCAGGATTCATTTTACCTTATAACTTCTCCAACATGTGTTTGTTATGTGAGGTGGTATCTCATTGTGGTTTTGATTTGCATTTCTGTAATAGCTAGTGAAATTGAGCTATTTTTCATGTCTGTTGGCCATTTGTATGTCTTTTGGGGAGAAGTGTCTGTTCAGGTCCTCTGCTCATTTCTTTAATTGAATTGCTTTTTTTATTGTTCAGTTTTATGAGTTCTTTGTATATTTTGAATATTAAGCCCTTATTAGAGGTGCTGTTTGTAAATATATTCTCCCAGTTAGATGGTTCTCTATTTTCCTTCTTGAAGATTTATTTTGCTGTGCAGAAGCTTTTTAGTTTGATGTAGTCCAATTTATTTTTCCTTTTTCTTCTCTTGCCTTAAATTCATAAATTCTCTTTAAATCCAAGCTCCGTGAATTTAATACATATTTTCCCATGAAGTTTATTGTAT
The DNA here is from genome assembly GCA_030015415.1 of Cynopterus sphinx. Lineage (NCBI taxonomy): Eukaryota > Metazoa > Chordata > Mammalia > Chiroptera > Pteropodidae > Cynopterus > Cynopterus sphinx. The sequence goes on along the minus strand of CM057392.1, from coordinate 22,711,992 downwards.
CAGGTCTGATATTCAGGTTCTTAAACTACTTTGAGTTAATTTTTGTGCATGTGATAGATGACTCTTTTTTTTTTTTTTTGGTATATAGCTTTCCAGTTTTCCTAGCATTATTTATTGAAGAGGATTTCCTTCCTGCAGTGTATGGTTTGCGCTATTTTTCAATAATTATGTGCCCATATATGCGAGAATTTACTTCTGAACTCTCAATTCTGTTCTATCAGTCTGTATGTCTGTTTTTCTGCCAAGTCCATACTGTTTTGATTATTGTTTCTTTGCAGTATAATTTGAAGTTAGGCAGAGTGATACCTCCAGCTTTCCCCCTCCCTACAGGATGGCTTTGGTATTCAAGGTCTTTTGTGTTTCCACACAAACCTGATAACTTTTTGTTCTATTTCTTTAAGAAAATGCTATTGAGATTTTAATGAGGATTATATTAATCTGCATAATGCTATTGGTATTAAGGTAATTTTAACTATGTTAATTCTTCTAATTCAATAACACTATTTTTCCATTTTTGTGTTTTCTCCAATTTATTTTAATAATATTTTATAGTTTTCAAAGTATAGGTCCTTCACTATACTAGTTAGATTCATTCTTAGGTATTTTATTCCATTGCAGTTGCAAAGAATTTTTTTTCATTTTTTTTCTAAAAATTGATTGTTAATGTATATTAACACTATAGATTTTTTACATTGATTTTTTTATCCCAAAACTTTACTGTATTTGTTTATTATTTCTAATTATTTTTAATAGTTTTTAGGGCTTTTTATACAATCATGTCATTTACAAAAAGTAACAATTTGACTTCTTCATTCCCTATTTAGATACCTTTTATATTTTTTCTTGCTCAATTAGCTGCTCTTGACAGAACTTCCAATACTCTATTGAATAATAGAGGTGATAGTGAGCAGCCTAGTTATGTTTCTAATCTAAGAGAAAGGATTTTTAATTTTTCTTTCTTTATATACCCATTTTTGAAGTTTTAATTGCAAATAGATACATATCTTATCAAATGCTTTTTCCGCATCTATTGATACAATTATATGATTTTTATTTTTTATTTTGTTTTTGTGGTTTATCACATTAATCAATTTGCCTATATTAAACCATCCCTGTGCTTCTGAATTGAAGCCTATTTGATCATAGTGTATAATCTTTTTAATATGGTGTTGAATTCAATTTGCTTGCATTTTATTTAATATTTTTATATTTGTATTCTTGAGAGCCATTGGTTTATAGTTTTCTTTGTGTGTGTGTGTGTGTGTGTGTGTGTGTGTGTGTGTTTTCTTTACCAGGTTTTGCTACCCGGTTAATGTTGGCTTCATAAAATAAGTTAGGAAGTGTTGTCTCATCTTCATTTTTTTTTTGAAAAGTTTGAGAATATGTATTAAATCTTTGAGTGTTTGGTAAATTAACTGGAGAAACCATCTGGTCCTTGATTTATACTTTTTGGTAATTTTTTTTATTATTTCCTTACTGTTTATTGGTTTATTTAGGTCTTCCAGTTCTTCCTGAATCAGTCTAGGAAGATTGTGTATTTTTAAAAATGTTTATTTTTTTCTAGCTTATTAAATTTGGTGGCATAAAATCTTTCATAGTATTCTTGTATGTTTTCTTGTATTTCTGTCATATTTTCTCAAATTTTATTCAGCTTTGTTCTCTAGCCCATTTCTCTCTGAACTACAGTCACACATGTGTTAGACTATTTCATATCGTCCTTAAGTCCTTGATGTTCTTTTTGTTAGTCCCCCCACATCGTTTTGCCATTATCTTCACATTGGATTATTTCTATGGATCTATCTTTTTATTACTGTTTTTTACATTTGTTAATTCTATTTTGTTTTTTACCTTTACCACTGAAGTTTTTTTTTTCAGATAATCTATTTTTGAATTTTCTAAAATGTTTTGTAATTTTTATTTTTTTATAAGATTTCTTATATGCTTATCCATTGTAAACACACTTTTTTTACATCTTTGGAAATATTTATCATAGGTGTTTTAAAATATTTGTTAATTAGATCTACATTAACTCCTTTCTTTCATAAGACTGGCCATATTTTTCTATTTTTATGTGGAATAATTTTTGCTTTAAACTATGATCCAATGAATATTGTGCTGTAGAGACTGTATTATATTATTTGACCTTTTTTTTTAAGTTTTAGTAAGCAAGTAATTTGGTTGAACTAAAATCAAAAACTTGTTTTCTTCGGTGGTAATTCAAATCTCTTTATTATTTTTTTTTAATTCTGGGTTTTTTGAGTTTCTTCCATACATATGCTTCAGGTTTTAGACAGAGGTTTGAAGAGAACTTATAAATAAAATTTGAAATGCTCCTTCTCAATCACTTGATTGCTCTTTTACTTCTAGAATTTTATCCTAACATTTTGAAATCTCTGGTTATACACATTATATTTTAGCTTTTCATGTCAGAGTATATGTTTGTTACTTTTTTAAATATTAGCCTCTTCACAAAGAGTAGCCTACATTTAAACTGTAGCAGAACTAAACCTAGCTCATCCGTGCTGTTTCAAATGGTAGGATTTCATTTTCTTGATGGTTGAGTAATATTCCCTTGTATCCATGAACTATAATTTATTTCTCCAATCATCTGTTGATGGGTATTTATGTTCCTTGTATAGCTTAGCTATTATAAATTGTGCTGCCATGAACATAAGGGTGCATAGATCTTTATGAATGATTATTTTGGTTTTCTTTGGATAAATACCCAGAAGTGCAATTACTGGGTCAAAGGTATATTCATTTTGAACTTTTTGAGAAATCTTCATACTGTTCTCCATAGTGGCTGTAAAAATTTGCAATTCTACAAACAATGTATGAGGGTTCCCTTTTCTCAGCATCTTCTCCAACATGTGTTGTTTTTTTATTTATTGATGATAACCATTCTAACAGGTGTGAAGTGATATCTCACTGTGGTTTTAATGTGCATTTCTCTGATGATTAGCAACCTTGAACATATTTTCATATGTTAGCCATCTCTATTTCCTCTTTGCAGAAGTATCTGTTTGGGTCTTCTGCCCATTTTTTTAATTGGATTGTTTATTTATTTTTTTTGTTTTTGATGAGTTGTATAAGTTCTTTATAAATTTTGGATATTAACCCCTTATCAGATGTATCATTAGTGAATATCTTCTCCCAAAGTCATTGTCTTTTGTTTTGCTTGATGTTTTTTTTTTTTTTTAGTTTGATGAAGTCTCTTTTGTTTATTTTCTCTTTTGTTTCTCTTGATTGAGAAGATATAAATGAAAAGAAGTCTCTTTATTAATATCAGACAGTTCACCGCCTATATTTTCTTCTAGAAGTTTTATGGTTTCGGGTTTTACATTTAAGTTGTTAATTAATTTTGAGTCTAATCTTGTATACGGTGTAAGAAGGTAATCTAGATTCTTCTTCTTCTTTTTTTGCTTGTATCTGTCCAATTTTCACAATGTCATTTATTGAAGAGACAGTATTTACCTCACTGTATATTCTTACCTTTTTTCTCATATGTTAAGTGAACATATGGGTATGGATTCATTTCTGGGCTCTCTATTCTGTTCCATTAATAAGTGTATCTGTTTTTACGCCAGAACCATGCTGTTTTGATTACTTTAGCCTTGTAGTATAGTTTAATATGAGGTAATGTGATGCCTACAACTTTGTTCTTTTGCAAGATTGCCATGGATATTGGTTTTTTTATGGCTCTATATAAATTTTAGGATTATTTGTTACAGTTCTCTGAAAAATACAATTGGTATTTTGATAGGGATTGCATTGAATCTATAGATTGCTTGAGGTAGTATGGCCATTTTAATAACATTGAGTCTTCCTATTTATGAACCCGATATATGCTTCCATTCACTTGTATCTTTTCAATTTCTTTTTTCAATGACTTATAATTTTATGAAAACAGGCCTTCTGTATTTTTGGTTAATGTGATTCCCAAATATTTTTTAGTTTTTGACACAATTGTAAATGGTATTTTCTTAATTTCTCTTTCTGAATGTTCATCATTGGTGTCTAAAAATGCAACTGACTTCTGAATATTTGTTTTGTAACCTGCTACTTTACTGAATTCAATGATCAGTTCTAACATTTTTTCTTTTCTTTTTCTGGGATCTTTAGGTTTCACTCTCTATATTATTGTGTCATTGGTAAATAAGAAGAGTTTTACTTCTTCCTTTCCAATTTGGATACTTTTATTTCCCTTTCCTCTCTTTCTGTTGTGGCTAAGACCTCAAATAACAATGTTGAAGAAAAATGGTGAGAGTGGGCATCCTTGTCTTGTTCTTGATTATAAGGAAAATGCTTTTAGCCTTTCCTCATTGAGTATGATTTTAGCTATAGGTTTGTTATATATGGCCTTTATTTCATTGACGTATGTTCCCTCTGTTTCTACTTTGCTGAGAGTTTTTATTATAAATGTTAGATTTTGTTGAATGCTTTTTCTGCACCTATTAATATGATCATAAGGTTTTTATCTTTTGATTTGTTAGTGTAATATATCACATTAATTGAGTTGTGGATAGTCTACCAACCTTGCAGCCCAAGAATAAATTCCACTTGATTATCATGTATGACATTTTTAATGTATTGCTGATTGGGTTTGCTAATATTTTGTTAAAAATTTTTGCATCAATGTTCATAAGAGATAAGGGCCTATAGTTTTTTTTTTTGCAATGTCTTTGTCTGGTTTTAGAATCAAGGTATAGAGGCTTCATAAAGGAGTTAGGGAGCCTTTTTCTCTTCAATTTTTGAAATAGTTTGAGAAAAATAGGTAATGATTCTTCTTTGAATGTTTGGTAAAATTGACTGATGAAACCACTTGGTTCAGGACTTGTGTTTTGGGGAAGGGTTTTGATTATTGATTCTATTTCATTGGTGGCAATTGTCAGTTCAGATTTTGTTTCTTTTTGACTCAGTCTTGGGATATTGTATGTTTCTAGTAATGTGTCTATTTCTTCCAGATTGTCCAATTTGTTGGCATATGATCACTCAATATTTTCTTGTGATTCTTTGTATTTCTGTGGAGTCCATGAATATTTCTCCCTTTCATTTCTGATTTTATTTATTTGAGTCCTCCCTCTTTTTTCTTTCATGAATTTTCATAAGGGTTTATCAATTTTGATTATCTTTTCAAAGAAAAAGCTCTTGTTTTTATTAATTTTTTGTACTGTTTTTCTAATGTCTATTTCATTTGTTTGCACTCTAATCTTTATTATTTTCGTCTTTCCTTCTTTCCTTATTTACTTTGGGCTTTGTTTGCTCTCCTTTTTCTAGTTCTTTTAAGTGTATGTTTGAATTGTTTATTTGAGCTTTTTTTATTTTGAGGGGTAGGGCTATAAATTTCCCTCTTAGGACTGCTTTCAGTGTATTCCATAGATCATGAGTCGTGTTTTCATTTTCATTTGTCTCTAGGTATCTTTTGATTTCTTCCTTGAGCTCATTAATAACTCATTCATAGTTTAGTGTCATGTTATTTAGCCTCTATGTGTTTTTGCATTTTTCTGTTTTTTTTTTCTTGTAGTTGATATCTAGTGTCATACCATTGTGATCAGAGAAAGCATTTGATATGATTTTCATCTTCTTAAATTTATTGAGACTTGATTTGTGTCCTAACATATGGTCTATCCTTGAAAATGTTCCATGCACATCTGAGAAGAATGTATATTTTTCTGCTTTAGAGTAAAATGCTCTGAAAATATCTATTAAATTCATGTCTTCTAGTGTGTCTTTCAGGCTTATTTTCTTGATAATTTTTTTGCCTGGAAGATACGTCCATTGGTGTCAAGTGGGTGTTACTCTTCTACTATGAGTGTATTATTATTGGTCTCTCATTTTATGTCAGTCAATAATTGCTTTATGTATGTAGGTGCTCCTATGTTGCATGCATATGTTTATTAGGCTTAATTCCTCTTGATTTATCAATCCCTTTGCTATTATGTAATGCCTTTTATAGCATTACATAATATGCTATATTATGATGTCGCCTGTTATAGCTTTTTTTTTACAGTATATTTCATATTATATAAATATCAATACCCTGGATTTTTTTTCTTCTTAATTTCAGTTTGCGTGAAATATCTTTTCCTATTGGTTTACTTTTAGGCTGTGAGTGTCATTTGATCTGAAGTATGTCTCTTGTAGACAGCATATGCATGGGTCTTGTTTTCTTGTCCATTTGGTTACTCTATATCTTTTAATTGGAGCATTTAATCTGTTTACATTTAAAGTGATTACTGATAGAAACATTGTTGCTGCCATTTTATTATTCATATTTGTTATTACTATTTTCTTTTTTACCCCTTCTCTTTTTACAGAAGTCTTTTTAACATTTTTTGTAATACTGGCTTGTTGGTGATGAATTCCTTAAGCTTTTTTTCTGTCTCAGAAGTCCTTTATCTCATCTTACATTTTAATCAAAAGCCTTTTTGGATAGCGTATTTGTGGTTTTAGATTCTTGTTTTACATAACTTTGAATATTCTTTACCATTCCCTTCCAGTCTGCAAAGTTCTATTGAAAAATCAGCTGACAGTCTTATGGGGGAACTATTTTAAGTACCTAGACGACTTCTCTTGCTGCTTTTAAGATTTTCTCTTTGTCTTTGACCTTTGGCATTTTACTTATGATGTATATTGGTGTAGGTTTTTCTGAATTCCTTTCGTTTGAGAGTCTTCAAGCTTCCTGCACTTGTATGTCTAATTCTTTTGCCAAGTTAGGAAAGTTTACTGTTAGTATTTCTTCAAATAGATTCTGAATACCTTACTTGCTCTTTTCTTCTTCGGATATTCCTATGATCCTGATATTTTTACACTTCATGTTATCACATTATCCTCATTTTTTTAAATATATAAATTAGTTTTTCATTTTGTCATTTCGATTGGGTGTTTTCTGACATCTTGTATTCCGATTTCTGATTCAATTTTTTGTTTCATCCAATTTGCTTTTGAATTCTTCAAGCGTATTTTTCATTTCAGGTATTGTATTTTTTATTTCTCTCTGGTTTCTATGTCCTTTTTTATGCTTAGTATCTCTCTGTTGTTGTTATTGTGCTATATACTCTCCTCTTAAGTTCTTTGAGTATTATTATAACCATTATTTTCAACTCTGTCTCTTAGATTATTTGCCTCCATTTTATTTAGCTTATTTTCTGGAGTTTTCTCCTGTTGTTTCATTTGTAGCATGTTTCTTTGCTTTCTCATTTTATTAGCTTTTCTGTGTTCATTTCTATTAGTCAGAAATATTTGTTTTGTCTCAGCCTTTGCAAGATGACTGTTGTGGAAGGTGTTCTGTGTGGCCCAGTGGTGCACCCTTTCTGATCCCGAATGCCGGGGGCTCTGGAAGTGATCTTTGTTTGGGTTGTATGTGATCTTCAGTTGTCACCATGATTTTATTATTGTTAGTAGATCAGTGGATGGGATTAATACTCAGTCTGACTAATTTTGTGAATTGGCTGCACCCACAGGCTACAAGTTGCTCTGTAGGGGCTGACCCCACAGAGTGGGATTTGCCTTAACTGGCTTGTGTACTTGTTGCAATGATTTTTTGTGTATACCATTAATAGAGACAATTAGAAGTTGCTCTGTTGTGGTCTGGTATCAGCCTCCAGATGTTAGTTTTGTGGCCCTTTGGAGAGTGGCTCCCCCATAATTCAAGGTGTGCCACTTCTTTTAATTGCTCAGGGATACCCAGTGAGAACTACAAAGCAATCCACAGATTGTTGTTGCCTATGCTGGAGCTATAGGTAACAATAAGAGACAATACTGTTGGCAGCGGTCGGTTTTCCAGTGTCCCTGACCTGGGGCAGTTTAGCAGAGGGACCAGTCTTCCTCAAGACCTGCCATTGCCTGTCAGTTGCCTGTAAGTCTCTGAAACTGGATGAGCCTCCAGGTTATATGTGTGTTGTTTGGTGTAGGGATCCTAGGAGTCTCCTGCATCTGTTGAGTAAATTTCCCCCTGCCACTGCAGTGTCAGTTTATGTGCCAATGCTGTCTCCTTGGCTTCCTGTACCAGTTTCCACTCACAGAAATGTTAGCTGCTGCCCACCTTAGGCCTGAATGTGTTACCTCAAGGCAGGGCAGCTGCCTATCAACTTGCAACAGGCACCTTATGTATTGCGTGGGGTGGGAGCTCAAGGAGTCAAGGACCATCTGGCCAATGCAGACCCCTGCAATTCCCTCAAGAGAATTGCACCTCATACAGGCATCAGTGGTCTATCCACTACTGTTTTCCTTGAAATGCCCTCATGGTGCTAGCTAAGTTCTGTTGCCTGCTCTGACTGCACAACCCCAGAGAAAATTAGGACATGGGACATTGCCTATCAATGGGCTGTATGCACTTTGTTGCTTAGGTCAAGCCATATCTCAGGGAGTCAAGAGTTGCTAGGCCAATATAACCTCAGTTTTGCTGCAACTTCTGTACTTAGGTGTTCCTGCTGTAGTCACAGATCGCTGTGAGACCAACTATCATCTGGGTGGTCCCACAGACCCCCGTGTTCCCCAGACACAATATTGCAACTCTTGCAGGCAGCAGAGGTCTGCCTGCTACTCTTTCCTGTGTAGTGCCTGCCCTGTGGTAGCCAGTTTGTTGCCTGAGTGGATTGAAAGACCTGGCTGAAAGGGGCAGGGCTGTGACAGTTCACTGTCGATGTGTCGCTTAGGGCAATTTGTAGATAGGTTGTGGCAGTGTCTCAGATAGACAATGGCAGTCAGATCAATACAGCCTCAATCTTGCTGTTACTTTGGTAATCATTCACGTGTTTCCACATTATTCCCAGATCACAGCAAGACCAGCTGCTGTCTGAAAATGTCCTACAGAACCCTGAGACCCACCCCAGCACGTGCTGGCAGCAGTGATCTGCCTGACCCTATCTCAGAAATGTGGCTCACAGCGCTGGTCTCCCACTAGGAATGCTTCACCCTGAATTGTAGCAGGTCTTGGCAGCCATCCAGCAACAAAATCTATGGGCAATCTGCAAGTTGGGTGGGGCAGGCTGATCCCTTCTGACCATGTTTCCTAATGGCTCTGTGGGAGGGATTTGCACAGTTAAGTTGGCATGGTCTATACATTGCCTGATGGAGGCGAGACTAAGGTACAATGGTGCTGCCTTTTCAGTCCTCTTTTTGGCTTCAGTTATTGCAGACTTTCTCAGAATTAATACCATACAAGCCTCTCACCCAGCACCGGTGTCCTGGGTGAGTGTCCACAGGTCAGAAGCAAGTGCACAGTTCCTTCAAAGGGGCTAGTAAGGTTTCAGTCTTCCTCCAACAACCAGATTGCCAGACTCCCCTCTGGTTTTTACAGAGTTATTGAAATTTTCTCTTTCTGGGGTGGTATCTTGAGCTGGGGAGCTCCCAAATGAGACCAAGACACCCTTCTCTTTTGGGAGAGCAGCTGCAGCCTCACTCTCCTTCCCAGAGATCCTTCACTACTCACGGGTGCAAGTCCAGTCTGATTTGTGACTTTATTCCTCCAACTGGCTTTGATGTGGCTTCTTTATATTACCACATGTACATGTTATGATCAGCTGAACTTCAGGTGATTATCCATGTTGATTATTTTATAATTTGCTTGTAATTTCTATGTGGACCTGAGAGAGGCAAACCCTGCTTTTATCTAGTTTTCCATCTTCCTCCCTTCTCTCTTTTTTTAATATAAAAACAGAATTGATGAACCTTTAACTAGACTAATCAAGAAAAAAAAGAGGACCCACATGAAATGAAAAAAAAAAAGTGACAATTGACACCACAGTAGTACAAAGAAATATAATAAATACTAGAAATAATTATATATCTACACATTGGATAATCTGAGAAAAAAAATGGATAAATTCCTAGGAACATAATCTTCCAAGACTAAATAAAGAATAAGCAGGAAAAAAAAAAAGATCTATTACTAGTAACAAAATCAAATCAGTAATTACAAAACTCTCAACAAATTCAAGCCTTGGACCAAATAGCTATGTGGGTAAATTTTATTAAACATTCAAAGAAGAATTAACATTTATTAATTCTTAAACCAGTCTAAAAACTTCAAGAAGAGGGATGGCTCCCAATCTCCTTCTACAAGACCATCATTATTGATTGCAAAATCAAAGAAATTACAAAATATATATATATATATATATATATATATAGATTAACATTCCTTGTGAAAATAGGTGCAAAAATTCCTAACAAAATATTAGCAAACTAAAGTCAGCAATACATTAAGATCATACACCATGATCAAGTTGGATTTATTTTGGGGATGTAAGGTTGGTTCAATATTTAAAAACCAATTAACATAATATGTCAAATAAACAAAATAAAGAATAAAAATTCTACAATTTCAATGAATATAGAAAAAAAATTTACAAAATCCAGCATCTATTTATGATAAATATTTCAGCAAAGTTGGAATATAGGGAACATACCTCAACGTAATAAAGGCCATATATGACAAACCCATAGCTCACATCATGCTCAACAGGGAAAAAGTTAAAAAACATTTTTCTTAAGACATGAACAAGATAAGAATGCCCAATTTCACTACTTTTATTTAACATAGCATTGGAAATTTTATTCATAGAAATTAGACAAGAAAAATAAAAGAAAAACATTCAGACTGGTAAAAGTAAAACTGTTATTATTTGCAGGTGACATGATACTAAATATAGAGAAACTCAAGGATTTCAACAAAACATAACTGATAAATGAATTCAATAAAGTAGCTGGATACAAATTAATATCCAGAATCAATTACATTTTTATATACCAATAACAAACTATTAGAAAGAGATATTAAGAAAATAATCCAATTTATTATTGTATCAAAAACAATAAAATAACTAGGAATAAATTTAACAAAGGAGGTAAAACTTCTGTAATCATCATAAGACATGAAAGAAAGAAATTGAACATGATACTAATTAACAGAAGCATATATTATGCTCGTGGATAGGAAGAATTAACATCATTAAAATGTGAATACTACAGATTTAATGCAATCACTATCAATCTATAGATTTAACTCAATTCCTATCAAAACATCAATGACATTTTTTACAGAAGTAGATCATACAATTTTAAAACCTTATGAAACCACAAAAAACCCTGAATAGTCACAGCAATCTTGAGAAAGAACACATTTGAAGGAATCATGCTAACTGATATCAAAATATACAAGGCTGTAATAATCAAAACATTATGATACTGGCATAAAAACAGACACTTAAATCAATGAAATGGAATAAAAATACAGAAACAAACCTACACCTATGTGGTCATTTAAGCTATGACAAAGGTTGAAAGAATATACAATGTAGTAAAAACAGTCTATTCAATAAACAAAGTTGGAAAATCCAAATGGATACATGAAGGAAAAAATGAAGACCTGAAACCATAGAACTGCTAGAAGAAAACATAGGCAGTAAATTCTGACATTGCTCCTAGTAATATTTTTTTTTGATATGCTGCCTTGGGCAAGAAAAACAAAAGAAAAAGTAAAGAAATGGAACTACAACAAACAAAATGTTTTTTTCAGAGCAAAGAAAACCATCAATGAAATGAAAAGACAATCTACTAAACAGGAGAAGCTATTCACCAAGATATATGTGATAATGGTTAACGTAAAAACTTATGAAGATTTCATAACTCAACATCAAATTCCCCTCAACAATTCAATTCAAATTAGCAGAAGACCTGAATAGACATTTCTCCAAAGAGGAAATGCAGATGACCAATAGACATAGAAAAATATGCTCAAGATCACTAATCATCAGAGAAATGCAAATTTCTAAACCATAATGAGATTTCAACACACCTGTCAGAATGGCTATTATCAATAAATTAATAAACAGGTGTTAGTTCAGATGTGGAATAAATGCGCCCTTCATGTATAATTATAATTTGTTGCAGCCACTTTGGAAAACAATTTGGAGGTTCCTCAAATAATTAAAAATAGAACTACATTATGACCCAGCAATTTTATTTCTGGGTACTTATTCAAAGAAATCCAAACCACTAATTTAAAAATGTACATGTACCTTTATGTTCACTGTGGCACTATGTACAATAACCAAGATGTGGAAACAACTTAAGTATCTATCAATAGATGACTGAATAAAAAAATTTGCTATAGCTTTTCCAGTAAGCAGCCTGAGGGATCTCTGAAAATGATTTTCTTTTCATTTAACCCAGAAAACCCCACATAATAATGCAACTCAAGAGGTTAAATCTTAGTGTTTAAGATTTGCGAAACTGCCCAGGCCATCAAGAGTACCCATGTGTCAAAAGTCACTAAGTACTGAAGGATGTTACTTTACAGAATCAATGTGTGTGTGTTGTTTTTACAATGGTGGAGTGGGTCAGTGTGGCCGGGCCAACCTGTGGGGCTGGACATAGGGTTGCTGGCCCTCCAAAAGTGCTGAAATTTTGTGGTATGTGCTTAAAACTGCAAAGAGTAATACTGAACTTAATGGTTTAGATGTAGATGTTCTGGTCATTGAGCACATCCAGATGAACAAAGTTCTCAAGATGTGGCACCAAACGTACAGAATTCATGGGTGGATTAACCCCTACCCTCCTGCCACATTAACCCCTACCCTCCTGTCCTTACTGAAAGAAAATTAGATCAGATTGTTCCTAAAATAGTACAGGAGGATGCTGAAAAGAAAAAGATATCTCAGAAAAAAAAAAAAAAAACAGAAGAAACCAAAACTTATGGCCTGGAAGTAAATTCAGCATCAATAAAAAGGGAGCCAAATACATGATGATGGAAAGAAATTTAGCTTTGGAAGATGAATAAACAATGCAATGTGTGTATAACATATTACTAAATTATACAATTGAAACCTATATAATTTTACAAACCAATGTCACTCTAATAAATTTAATTTTAAAAAAAGGATGTGGTACATATACAGAGTGAAATATTACTTAACCATAACAGACAAATTCTTACCAATTATAACAACATAAATGGACCTAGGGGCTATAATTCTAAGTAAAATAAGTCAGAAAGAGAAAGACAAATACCATATTATCACACTTACATGTGGAATTGAAAAAAAAAAAAACATAAGCTCAAAACAAACAAAGCAGAAACATACTCAGAGATACTGAAAACAAACTGATAGTTATCAGATTGAAGAGATATTGGGGACCTGAGTGAAAAAGGTGCCTGCAGAGATTAAGAAGTGCAAATTGATAGTTACAAAATAGTCATGGGGATGTAAAGTACAATGTTGAAAATATAGTTGGTAATATTGTGATAACTATATATAGTGCCAGGTAGGAACTAGACTAATTATGAATTCACTCTATAAATTATGTAAGGGTCTAATCACTATGTGCTATGCCTGAAATTATTGGTCTGGGCTCTCCATAGAAACAGAAATAAGAGAATAGATACATACAATATTTAGTGTGTGTGTGTGTGTGTGTGTGTGTGTGTGTGTGTGTGTGTAAAATATGAAATTGGTTTATGTGATTATGGAGTCTGAGAAATCCAAAGTTCTTCAACTGGCAAGCTGGAGAATAAGGAGAGACAATTTACAGTTTAGTTTAAGTCCAAAGGCCTGAGAATCAGAAGAGTTGATGGTATAAATTTTAGTCCAAGTCCAAATCCAAAATCAGAAGAAGATTAATATCCTAGCTTAAAGACAGCCAAGCAGAGAAAGAGGTGGGGTAGGGAGCAGAGAGAGAAATAGAGAAGGTTCTAATTTAGCCTTTTTGTTACACTCAGGCCTTCAGTGGATTGGATGAGGCACACCTATATAAGAGAAAGGAGATTAATCTTTTTTTTTTCAGTCTATTAACTTGTATGTTAATCTCATCCAGAAGCACCCTCACAGACAAACCCAGAATGATATATAACCAAACATTTGAATATCTCATGGCCTAGTCAAGTTAATACATAAAATTAACCATAATCTTTTGTTAGTTTTTGTATTGTACAAAATATTGATGCTTAAGCATCCTGAAACAGATGCTTTCATTAAATCAAATGCACAGATTTATTTTTCATCCAGAAATGTTTACTGATATTATGCATTAGAAATTTTGTCTTATTTCATCTTTTTTGAAATTCCATATTTTTAGATTTTAAACTCCATATTTGATATACATTATATTTTGTTTATTCATTTAATGTCTCTTTCTTTTACTTTAATAAAATGCAATATATATGCATATGTGTGTGTGTGTGTGTGTATTTTTTTTTCTCTTCCTCAATCTGGGGTAAAGAGAATAGTGGTGAAAACAAAAATTCTTGACAGCTTTTGTCTCATAGAATTCCAAAGAATGTAAATATAGAAATTAGAATTGATTACTTATAGCAATTGCTAGAAAACATAATTGAAGTCTATGTTTTGTATTGTGCATATGGCATACTTGGGAGAGGTGGCTGGTTACTTCTACAAAGCCAGTTTTAGAGTAGTGCGGTTCTGGTGGTTTGGGGATAAAAATCAATGGAGGTGATACACAATATTTATAAATAAAACTTTCCTAGAGACAAAAAGTTTCAATTTGTTTTGTTAATATATTTTTCTCTGAATATGGAATTTTACTTCTTTGTTTTCACGAATGAACTATATAGGGGTACTGAAATATGTTTCATACTACATTTATTGAAAACCAGAGTTTAAACTCTAGTAAAAAAGAATGACTATTTTTCTTCCTGAAAAATTTCTTTAAGTGCATGAGAATGAGGTGAGAGCCAGCTTTTGAGTTCACAATTGTCAATAAATGATTCTAGAAGTGTGACTGATTACAATAATTTTTAGATTTATTCCAAGAGGTTATTTTCAGGGTTATGAAGTACCAAGGCTGAGGACTTAGCCAACACCCTGTGGAGAAACATTTGTTTAGGAAGGTGTCATGAGCAACCAAATGTCTAAGAAACCCAGGAATTCAGCAGCTATTAAGATTGTTGTACAGATATGGAAATTGCTGAAAGCAGTAGTAGCTTCTGTAAGATCTTTGTTGGTAGCCTCTGAAAATGATACAAATTGAAAGAAAAAACTCTGAGTCAGGAATCATTGTTCCAAAATTCCTGCTGCACTGAGGGCAAATGCTGGGAATTACTAACAGAAATATCTCTGCTAGAAGCCACTGATCTACAGCAGAGTCAATTGGAAGTAGAAGTCATTTCCAGGTGTTTTTAATCCTTTTTGACATTCCTTTGTGAGTTATTCATAAATCTAAGGGAGGGGATAGACTGAGGCGGAAGAATAACAATTTTCAGAAAACTTGAAAGTCTAGAAACTATGTTGGCAGAGTCTGGCAATAGAAAGCTTGACTTTCAAATTCATCTCAAATACAGGATAGGAAAACACTGGAGACAAATTTAGAACAGACATTTAATCAGTTTTTCTCCAATGATACAGCTCCTCTTATTTGTCTTGGGTTGAACCATCAGAGAATTAAAGAAAAGGTTGAGAATTATTAGGTTTCTAGGTTCTTATCTACAAGGTTTTAACTCTGTTCTTTAACCCTGAGGCAGACACTTGAATTAAAATCTTTTCATCTCTAGGAATCTAAGAAAAAAATAGAGCATCATTTTTGCTACCTATACCTAAAAACTACACAACTTTCTTTGTCCTCAAATCTGCTCTTTGCTGCAGTTCTTCAAAGTGCCCATCCCACATGCTACATTCCTATGCACCTCTCCTTAGTGAAGAAAATACATCTTCATGATTCAAATGAACTTAAAGTGAAAGAACTTCGTTTCTTCTTTTGCAATGATAAAGCAAGTCTTTGGCTTGGTGAAGGCCAAGGAAGAAATAGGCCTCTCCCTCACATAAAAGATCTCAGAAAAGAAAGCTTTGCATTACCTTTTGTGGTATTGGTTTTCCAAATTCAGTTCTTTCTTTTTTATTAAATTTATTGGGGTTACATTGATTAATAGAATTATATAGGTTTCAAATGTACAATTCAGTGATACATCGTATATATATTGCGTTGTGTGTTCACCAACCAAAGTCAAATTTTCTTTCGTCACTGTACATTTGACCACCTTTATCCATCACTTCTCTTTTCTTAATTTGCAACAGTCTTCAGCTTCTAATGAGCTACCAAGCAACCTTGGACTAATTGCCAACTAATAGTCAATGTCAGTTTTTTTTTTCCTGTTCCCTTTTTCTCCTATTGGACCTGTGAGATTTAGGGTCCATGGCACGTTCATCTTCTTTACTTACTGAAAGAAGAATTGGAACTGTGCCAAAGTTAATGTTACTATAATGGCTCCCTGGAGTTTTGGAAAGTATAAATATAAACCAGCATGTTGAAGCCATAACTAATAAGAGACAAAACAAGAGTTTTTTTAGTGATATTTTTGGAGATACAGAATTCACAGCAGAGGTAGCAGAAATAAAGTTTTGGATATTGAGATGTCAGTAATAGAAAGAAATACAATAGAAATGATTGTAGTTATATTCATTTTTGAATCTCACTGGATTTTTGGATTTCACTTAATTCTAATAGCTATGTGTTAGAGAACAGAAAATAGCCTCTTTTGAGTTATTTTTTATGGGAAATTGAGTGAAGATAGTGTTTAGATATACTAATAGAGAAGTGCCAGTCACCAATGACAATTTTAGAAATGTTCTAATTATCCTATGAGCTTTAGTGTACTTGAAAGGAGAGAATTTGAAGAGAGAAAGACACAAATATAAATGGTAGCTTGAAAAAATAGAGAATAATATTGGGCTTAATGGGAAATAATAAAAATAAATAAATAAAATAAAATAAGATTAAAATAAAATAAAATGGGTATCACCAACTGAACTGTAACAGGCACAGGGATGGCTTTAAGCAAATACCAAAAATCATACTACCCAGAACTCATGGGACTGACTCTCATATCTAAAAAACTAATTCCTTATAATTGAGAAGGGGTAGATACTTAAAACTTTTGTCAAGAATGCAATTTGACATTTAGTTTATTCAACTTCCATTCTTGAATGTCACATTAAACTATTCTCTGATGACAGCAATATATTTAAAAAGTCTAATAAGCAATGAGGGACTGAAAAACCTGAGTGTGTACTTGAGACCTTCTGATCTTTTTAGACTTCACTATCCTAACATTCCGTGGACAAATTATCTATTGCATAAGCCTCAGAGATAGGAAATGAAGAGGTAAGTAAATAATATTCCCCCAGGGAAGATCCTGGTGGTGTTAGTTCTGCTAGCCACCAATGGATACATAAAGTATTATGAAGAGCCAGAGTAACAATAATAGTAACGCAATAGCAGGGCATTCATAACTTTCAACTCCCCTCTATCAAGTATGTCAAATACATTGTATAATTAAGTGAAATGGTGAGCTAAAGACAATATGCACAAATATATGCACAAACATATGCACAAATAAAAGTTTGGTTTAAATACTAATCCAGTCACCTTGTGAAAATAATATAATAGGGTTTAAAAATAAAAAATAAAACCTCAGGCAGAGATATGCTTAAAATACATTAAAAAGGAAACTGAATAAAACTATTACCCATTTCCTGAAAATTAATACACACACACACACACACACACACACACACACACACACACACACACACATACATATATATAGCAAAAGCTGACATTTATCAAAAGTTTATAAAGTATAACACTGCTAAATGCTTTAATTTTTATAAGAAACTTGTAGAATGAAAAAAAAATGAAGCATAGAGAATTACACAGATAATAGGTGACAGCTAGGGTTACACAGAAAGTTTTTAGATATATTCACTCTTTAATTGCTATTTAAAGATGTCAGTGTGAAAAAATTACCTAATTTTTGAGCTTGTTTCTGTTGTTTATAAGCTTATTTCTGTTGTTTACCTTGTTCTCTAGATTTCACATATGGCATTTATCTTTCTCTGTCTTACTCCACTCAACACAATACCCTCTAATTCCTCCAATAGTCATGGGGATATAGAGTATAGCATGGGGAATAGAGTTAGTAGTATTGAAATAACTATGTGTAGTATCATATAGGTATGGGATTTATAAGAGTGATCACTTCACAAATTATATAAATGTTTAATCACTGTGTTATGCACCTGAAATTAATATCACATTTATGTGAACTATAATTGAAAAAATAAAAATATATAAAACTTTATTTATTTATTTATTTATTTATTTATTTATTTGGTAATATTTTTAGGCAAAGCAACCCTTAGTTGACCTTACAGATTTCAAGGGTCTTGTCAGCTTATTATCTCTTATTTTTTATTTTTTATGCCTTCAGCACCTGGTCTTTCTAGGTGGTCCCCCTTCCGAGTACTAACTAAGCCTGACCTTGCTTAGTTTCCAAGATCAGACAGGATCGAAAAAATTTTAAAACTGCAAAAAACTTACCTAAACTGAAAAACTATAAGAGATGCAGAAATGTCACTGAAAACAGATATAATTTAAATTTTTTGAAACAATCCATAGATTGATATGTTCCTCAATACATAGCAGGACTGACTATGCATCCTTTAGAGTAAACAATCTATTTCTTCATTTCTATTTTCTGTAGGTCAGTCTCAGAGATCTAGTCAACCAAGCTAATTTCTCTGTGACAGAGTTCCTGCTGCTGGGATTCTCCAGCCTTGAGCAATCCAGACCATTTTCTTTGCTATTTTTCTCTGCCTATATGATTATCCTGAATGGGAATATCACTACTGTCATTGTAATCTACCTAAATAGTAGCCTCCACATATCAACTTCTTCCTGGGGATACTGTCCACCTCTGAGACATGCTACACTTTCATCATTCTGCCCAGGATACTCATCAATCTGTTGTCTCTGCTTAGAACAATTTTATGTATTTACTGTGCCATTCCTATGTTCTCCTTCCTTGGTTTTGCTGTCACTAATTGCATGCTACTGGGGTCATGGGTTATGACCACTATATTGTCATTTGTCATTCACTTCAGTACCCTACCCTTATGATCTGGCAGGTATGTAAACAACTGACAGCCATGTGTGCTGTGGTTCATTTTATTTTCTCATTGATGGGCCCCCTCTTAGTCTTTGAACTCCCTTTCTATGGCTCCAAAAATATCAGCCACTATTTCTGTGACATCTCACCAGTTATACAACTTGCCTGTACTGATACCTACATCAGTGAACTGACCATCTTCATTGGTAGAGTTCTAGCACTTGTAGTTCCCATGATTTTCATTTGCATCTTTTACATCTTTATTGTTCAACTATCCTGAGGATCCCATCAACTGAAGTCAAGTGAAAAGCCTTCTCCATTTGTGCCTCATATCTAACTGTAGTTGCTGTCCACTATGGCTGTGCTTCCTTTTTGCCTACTGTGACCATCATCCAAATAAATATTCATCCAGAAAGGATAGGCTTGTGATGTCACTGTTGTGGCTCCATTGTTAAATCCCATGGTATATAGCCTCAGGAACAAAGATGTTCAGATGATCATTAGGAAAGTGATTGGCAGGGGAGGATTTTATCGTAAGGTTCTATAATGAGAATACTTCACATCAATGAAAACGCCCTTTCTGAGGACATAGGAAAAAATATAATGTTAATGATACTGTTGTATTTTATTTATATAACACTTTATAACCTCATAGTGCAAGTTCCTCTGTGGTATTATTTTGATGAGTTTTGTTGGAGTGCAGCTTTTAACGTGGGTTAATTGTTAATTAGGTCCAAGTATCAAATACTCTTAAACTTGCACAAATAGGTATTTTGATTTTTTTAATATTTAATTAAGAATGATTTCAATCATTTCCATGAAGGATAAGTAAGTTATTGTCAATAGTAATCCAGTATAAATGGTTCAACTATCAAAAATTCTTGTTAATTTAGAAATAACTTAGCAGGGCTCTTTTAAAAAATGGGGGAAATTAAATAAATCTAATTAAGAATTATTAATATAATCATGAGCTACCAGTGTTGTAAAGGACCCTGGCTATCATTGACAATTGTGTCATTGCAAGAGACTCACCTGCAATATTACAGCCTTTGACTGCTAAGTAGAAAGACATATAACTGTTAAACATGTCTAAGTGTTCTAAGGTTTTACCTTTATGTATTTTTTCTTCTTTTGGTTCTATTTATTATCTCTAGAGATGAATAGCTTGTACCTAATATTTGACTTACAACTGTAATTCAAATATTTTAAGATAGATAATATATATTTTTCTTAAAACACCTTTAATCCAGCAGATGACTCCTTTGATCTTTATGATGTATCAGAGTTCACAAATCCCTCAAAATCCTGATCATCTCTGATATAGTTCCATTCATCATCTACTTTTGCTTCTACCTCCCTTCACCTTGAGGTCAAATTCATAAAGTCCTCTCCAAAACCAAGGTCCATGAGTTTAGTACCTATGTTTTGTTCTATGAAATTTATTGCTTCAGGTCTTTTATTTAGGTTTTTGATTATTTTGAGTTCATTTTACTTTATGGTGACAGATAGCAGTCTAGTTTCATTCTCTTGCAAGTGGCTATCCAATTTTCCAGTACCATTTACTGAAGAGGCTTTCTTTTCTCCATTGTCTGTTTTTGGCTTCTTTGTTGAAAATTATTTGACATATATATGTGGGCTTACTTATGGGCTCTCAGTTCTATCTCATTGATCTGTGTGTCTGTTTTTCTTCCAATACCATCCATGCTGTTTTGATTTATTGTCACTTTGTAGTATAATTTGAAATCAGATCATGTGATACCTTTGGCTATGTCCCTTTTTCTCAGAATTGTTTGACTATTTGAAATTTTTGTGAGTTCATACAAATCTGGTAATTTTTTGTTCTATTTCTTTAAAAAATGACATTAGATTTTTTATGGGAACTGCATTAAATCTGTATATTGTTTTGGATAATATGGCCATTTTAACTATGTTGATTATTCAACCTATTAAAAGAATACCTTTTCATTTCTTTGTGTCTTCAATTTCTTTTAATAATGTCATAGTTTTTAGGCCCTTTAAGTTTATTTCTAGGTATTTTATATCAACCTAAAAAGCTTTTGAACAGAAGAGAAACCACCAACAAAACAAAGAGGCAGTAGAGTAAATAAAAGAAGATATTTACAAACAATGTCTTCAATAAGGGGCTAATATCCAAAATATATAAAGAATTCATACAACTCAACAACAAATAAAACAATCTAATTAAGAAATGGGCCAAGGAACTGAATAGACACTTCTCCCAATAAGACATACAAATGCTAAGAGACAAGGAAACAGATATTCAACTTTTCTGGCAATAAGAAAAATGCAAGTCAAAACCACAATGAAATACCACCTCACATCTGTTAGAATGGCTAACATCAAAAGGACAAGTAACAACAAGGGTTGCAGAGGTTGTAGGAAACAGTATGGAGGTTCCTGAAAAATTAAAACTAGAATTACCATATGACCCAGCAAACATTTTCCTGGAGATCTAGATGCCAAATTTGAAAAAAAAAAAATTATTTGTCAAAATGTATGCACTCCCATGTTCATTGAAGCATTATTCATGGTGCCCAAGATATGGAAATAATAAGAGTCCTCCAATAGATGATTGAATAAAGAACATGTGGTATATCTATACAATGGAATACTACTCAGCCATAAGAAAAGATGAAATAGTGCCATTTGTGAAAACAGAAGTGGATCTTGAGAATATGCTAAACAAAATAAGTCCCATGGAAAGATTTGAGAACCATATAATTTTACTTATATATGGGGTATAAGACTGAAAACAAATGAACAAGCATTAACAAATGAAAACTCATAGACACAGATAACAGTTTAGTGGCTACCAGAGGAAAAGGTGTGGAGGGATCGGTACAGGTAAAGGGAGTCAAATGCATTGTGATGGAAGAGTTGACTTTGAGTGGTGAACATACCATGTAATATATATGAGATGTATTTTTTAATTGTACACTTGAAACTTATTTGACTTTTATTAGTGCATGTCACCCCAATAAATTTAATAATAATAAAAGTCCTAGCCATTTTTCTGAATTATTCTCAAGATATTTTTTATCTTGTGAAGAGTATTCTTCAAATGAGTTACCAGGAAATGGTGCAATATTCCAGGTGATTTAGGATGATATCTTCCTTGGTTTGGAAGTCAATTTCATGTTAATATAGCCTAAGTTTCTTTGCTTTCACTTCCTTACAAGCTCTATTACTTATGTGTACTTCTCTGACTCCTATGCCTTTTAGACTAAAGAATTTTGTTTTATATAAGCCTATTATGATTGATTTAGTTTAGTTCTATTTTTCTTTAAGGCAATCTCCTATTTAGTGTTTGTTCCCTTAAATCTACCTGTGACGTGAGACTAGTACATCAGCTCTTTTTGTATCTCATTTATAATATTCAACTTATTGATTGTCTTTCTTATAACTCCATTCTGTTACTTCTTTACTTCTTTTAGACTTGAATGATAATAGTATATGTATTATGTAAAAACACAATTCATAGTGGCTACATGAATTCTAATACTTATTTATACTCTATAGAAAAAGTACTATGCTTAAATATCAGTGCCTACCAAGGTCTTGTTAGGAGAGTGATGGTAATATAGTTAGATGTTTTCCATTTTTGTCGTAGATGCTTCCAAAAATAAAATTACTTTGCTAATAAATTTTTGAAATCTACACACTTAACTTCTGCTTCATTGCATCATGAAAATTATAGAATAATTTCTATATTTATTGCTCTTCATCAATATCTGTGAGTCCTAAAATTAATAAACCACTCATTTTACAAAGTACATTTATGGAAAGAATGTAAGCATGATGAGTAAAGTAAAACAAATTAATTTATGATGCCATACAAATGCCCTGTATTACAACAGGATCTAGGCAATTTTAAAGTAATCAGAATGGTGAAAGCAGAAGCTTATGGGAGAATTGGACATTACTATATAACATGGAATTAGAAAATCTTTGATGTATTTAAAAGGTCTCCTCTATTGTATGCGCCACTCAGATATTCAAAGACATATGCTATAGTTTTGTTCTCTGTCCAGTCTCTCATGTCCCCTAACATATCTCTTATGAGTCACTTTTGTGACGATACCCCTATAACAGTGATGCTATTTTTAGCTATTCTTAAAGCTTATGTTCTATTAATCAATACTTCCTTTTTCTTCATTTTAACAGAAACCCACTATGATAAAATTGAGTAGAAAAATATACAGAGAGAGATGTTACCCAAATCCAGAGATCATTCTGAAGATAGTCTCTTCTCTAAAATACTCTTCTCTTCTCTCCCCCAACAGAGAAAACATTTTTTCTGATTCTACAGTCAAAAAGTTAAGCCCTTTCTTTTGAATATTACTATCCCCAGAATTTCATTATAAATATTTATCCTTTTAAAATAATAATTAGTGTAATATAAGAGGAGATAAATGGTGTATCAAAAGGCTCTGTTACAAACTATCAATTTAAACTATTCTTTCTCTTCACCACTTGGATGCTACTAGAGAATACTGTATAATGAATTAGATTATTATAAAAATAATAATTAACAACCTCTATGGACACTCAGAACTATTTAGTAAATATTTGCTACAAATTTTAATAAAAATTAACCTATTTTATACAGAAGCTATTGCACATATGTTCACTTCTACTTCAAACAATTAGCTACTCTCCCCTTTATAAACTTATTTCACTTTCTAAGCACAATGTTTATCTGATGATAGTGTCATATTTAGAGAAAAATCGTAAGATATCAAACTCAAAGTCCTCTTTCCCTTGTCACTGAATTTACAAATGTACTTGCACCACAATTGTTCTATTTTTTTCTCCTGTTAGAGTAGAAGTATTCCTCTTCAGCTTTTTAAAATATCATTTCTTTTTCATAGTCTCTGAATTTTGTCTTTTTGTTATTTATTAGTGCTTCATTTTTCCTCTCCATGTAATCAAATGTGTGTGTGTGTGTGTGTGTGTGTGTTCTCCTATAACATGTATTGAGGATCCAACATCCTGTGAATAATGAAAAAAAATGAGTGTATCTCTGCTTTGTCAGATTGAACACTTTTAGGATTGTTATACCACCACACGTCCACTCCAACATGTAGATCTAAAAAATGTTGGAGCAGCTTCAAAGGAACTCATATGATTGATCCTTGTGATTTCTGAGGTTATTGTTTTACATGGGAAAAAGCATCCTTAGCATAGATATTGGAAAACTGAGGGGTGGAGGAATCAATTAATATCAATTTAATAAATTAAAGCTGTCTGTCAGCATCTATCAATTATTTACTCTTTCTTCAACTATTTACTAAGCACTTGTTGTAACAGACGATACAAGGTGAAAGAAATATATTTCTTCTTTCAAAGTACTGAATCTACTACTTACTTCCCCAAACACCTGACATAGGTAAGAGGAGTGGTTCTTTTTTTATTAAATAAAAGGTGCTGAAAGTTATATTTGTATACAGTGTAACTAATGTTCTTTTTTTCTTTTTATTTGGTTCACTTCCTTATACTTTTTAAAATAAAAATATTATACATATTTATATATTTAAGTTAATAGACATTAATAAGGTAAATAACTTCTGCTCCTACTAAGATGAATCAATAGAAATTGGACTTGGACTTGGACTAAGTGTTGTGTCCACACACTGAGATGGGGGAGGGCTCAATAGAGAAACAATGGATACCACCAGCACTTCTGCCTAGAAGAAAGCCCCACCTCTGGCTCTCACTCCATCAGCTCAGTGTCTCCCCGTAAGTCCCTGGTGCACCTTAATTAGTCAAGTTGGTGCTGGTGCTCAGAACCAGTGAATTCATCATAGCAAAAGTTCATTCCCTTTAAGAGGCTGCTGCTGCTGAACCATTCAACTCTTTGGGAGCAACAGCCTTGCATCTTACCCCTTTCTATCTCCTAACATTGAATGGTGGTATCTTATTTCTCTCCCTAGTTGTAGGGCTTTGGTTCATCTAGACCCCAGGCACTCTGCTCACTGTTTGCTCCATGTTTCCATCACAACTCTAACTTGGTTGTAAGAGGGATAAACATAGCTTCTATCATCTCCACCATTTTGCCAGGGCTCTTCCATAATTCTACCTTTTAATCATTTTTATTTCTGTATACCAATAGTAATTTTCACTTTTTCTTTTCTGATTTTAGTAATTTGAGGCTTCATTTCTTTTTACTTAGCAAGTGTAGTTAAAGACTTGCCAATTTTGTTGATCCTCTCAAAGAACCAACTTTTAGGTTTGTCAATTTTCTCTATTGTGTCTAGTCTCTCTATATAATTTAATTAATTTCTTCTCTAATCTTTAGTATTTATTTTTCTTCTTTTTATAATTTAAATGTTTTTGTTTATTTATTTGTTTGTTTTTATAGCTCAACAGTAAGTCATGTATGTGTGTACATATGTATAGATAAATAGATAGATAGATAGATAGATAGACAGATAGATGATAGATAGATAGATAGATAGATAGATGATAGATAGATAGATAGATAATAGATAGATAGCATTGTGTGTTTAACCTTTAGTATCTTGTAGGTCAGCCCTTCTAAAGACAAAACCTCTCAATTTTTATTAATCTATAAATAATTTTTTTTGTTTTGAAAGTTAATTGAGAATAAACAAGACAGATTTTTAACAATCTTTTTTCAAAACAATTTTTATATTTCTATTTTCTTAAATTATAGTTGATATAAAATATATTTGTTTCAGAAGTACAACACAGTGATTAGACATTTATATAATTTATGAAGTGATCAACCCATAATTCCAGAACCCATCCAACACCATACATAATTATTACAATACTACCAACTGTATTCCTCATACTATACTCTACAGTCCCATGACTATATTTTTAACTACTAATTTGTAACTCTTAAGCCCCTTTTCATATTCCTTTCCCCCAATCTCACACCCTTTAAAATGCTCTCTATATCTATGATCTTGGTTCTGTTGTTTGTTTACCCAGTTCACTACATTCTACATATGACATTTATCTTTCTGTCTGACTTACTGCACTGAACACAATACCCTTTAGGTCCATTGATGTTATTGCAGATGGGAAGAGTTCATTCTTTTTTATGACTGAGTTAATATTATATATATATATATATATATATATATATATATATATATATATATATATATATATATATATATATTTATATTTATATTTATATTTATATTTATATTTATAAAAACTTATGAAGTGATCAACCCACATCTTCTTTAACTATTTACTCATTGACAGACACCAACGGTGCTTTCATATCTTGGCTACTGTAAATAATACTGCAATAAATACATGAATTTGAATGTTCCTTCAAAGCAATGTTTTGGGTTTCTTTACTTAAATACCCAGAGTGAGATAACTGGGTCTTTCTTTGTCTCTTGTTATAGCCTTTGTTTGAAAGTCTATTTTGTCTGGTATAAGTATTGCTACCCCAGATTTATGTTTGGTTCCATTATCATAAAACATTTCTTTTAATACCTTTTTGTGTGTCTTTTGATCTGGTGAGTCTCTCGTAGGCAACTTATGTAAGGGCCTTATTTTCTTATTCATTTTCCACCCTATCTTAAACCACTTAATCCATTAACATTTAAATTAATTGTTGCTAGATATGCAATTATTGCCATTTTATTATTCACATTTTTATCATTATTTTTCTTCTTCTTAAAGAAGTCCCCCTAACATTTCCTATAATACTGGCTTGTTGATAATGAACTCCTGTAGCTTTTCCTTGTCTGGAATAATTATCTATCCTGTGATTCTAATAATGTTTAGCTGAGTAGAATATTCTTGGTTGCAGTCCTTGCTTTTCATCACTTGAATATTTCTGGCCAATTTTTTCTGGCCTGCAAAGTTTCTGTTGAGAAATCAGCTGACAGTCTTGTGGGATCTCCTGGTCAGTAACTAACTGCCTTTCTCCTGCTGTTTTTAATATTCCCAGTTTGTCTTTAAACTTTGGTATTTTAACAATAACATGTCTTGGATTCTCTTACGTAGGACTCGGCCCATCCTGAGCTTGTATGTCTATTTTATTCACCAGGTTAGAAAAGTTTTCAGTCAGTATTTCTTGAAATATGTTTTCAATTTCTTGCTCTCTCTCTACTTCTGGTATGCCTATGATGTGAAGGTTGGTATACTTGATGAAGTACCAAAGGTCCCTTAAACTATCCTCATTTTTTGTGTTCTTTTCTTGTTGCTGTTTTGATTAGGTATTTTCTGCTACCATATCTTCTAAATTATTGATCAATTATCTGCTTCATTTAATCTACTATTAATTGCTCTTAAGATATTATTTCTTTCAGTTCTTATATTTTTCATTTCTGACTCTTTTTTTGTGTTTTCTATCTTCAATTTTATGTTTTCTATCTCTTCATTAAAGTTCTCATTGAGTTCATCTACTCTTTCCATAAGTTAATTGAGCATCCTTATACCAGTGTTTTGAACTCTGCTAAGGTAGACTCTTTGTATCCATATTGTATAGTTCTTTTCCTGGGTCATTTTTCTATTCTTTCATTTGGGAATTTTTTTGTCTCTCTATTATGTCTGCCTTTCTGTATTTGTTTCTATGTATTATGTAGGGTTGCTATGTCTCCTGGTCTTCATAGAGTGGCCTTATGGAGTAGGTTGCTGTGGGTTCTATTGGCACAGTCTTCCCTGGTCACTTGAAATGGGTATTCCACATATGTCCCTTGTATGGGTTGTGTGAGTGTGTACCTTACTGTCATAGTCAAACCTTGGTTACTGTTTTCTTGTTAATGAAACGAACTGATTCTGGGGCCAATTGGTTGTGATGACTGTCCATGACTAATGGAGGAGCTGTTGCACAGGCACTGATTTACTTTAGCAGGGCTCTGATGCCTTCTCTGTTTGCTCTTTGGGTGTTGTGCTCAGATGTGATCGCAGGTGTTACTCCGGCTTAAACCAAAGCCAGACACTGGGAGTGCAAGTTGAGGCCTCCTGGGAAGGGCCCTGCCATAGGCCAAGCCCATCTTCATCCATGTGCTGCTGGGGCCACATGGCATGAGCCACCAGATAATCCACAGATGGCTGCCACCCATGCTGGGCTTGTAAGTACCTTGAGAAGCTAAGCCACAGACTGAGGCCAGCTGCTAATAAAGCCAGGCTTAGGGCTCCTCAGCAAGAGCTACAGGCATTCCATGTCAAGGTGCAACTTGGTTTGGTTTTGTAATGCTTTAAGAGATTTTAGGAAATTCTTCAGCATGACTTAAGATAGCCTATTTGTGTGACAAAGCCACTAGAAGCAGGTTGATGGGCCTGCAAGTTAGGAGGAATAGGGTCTCAAGGAATCACTAAGGTAGGGTGACCAGTGTTAGCAAGATTGATGGAGACACAGATACGGTGCCTTCCTAGCTCTGCAAACTGGGCAGGGGAGTGCTAAACAAAAGGAAATACCCTTTTCCAGCACTTTGGTCTGGGAGAAAGCTCTCCTTCAGCCTTTAACCTGAAGCAAGACAACTCAGTTCCTCCCTATATTGTCCTGGTACCTTTGGAGCTGCTTCTGGAGCTCAGAGTGAGTGAGTCTATCAGCAAGCAAGTCCATAGTGGGTTTCTTAAGAGCAAAGTCTGGAACTTCACAGCCCTGTAACTCAGCTACAACCTTCACTGGTTTTTATAGACAGAAGTTGTGGAGACTTTTCTCTCTGGCATAGGAAACTGGGCTAGGAAGCCCAGTGTGGGTCCAGAACCCCTTGCTTCTCTGGAGGGACTTTTGCAATTAAGATGCCCCTCCTGATTTTTAACTGCCACATGCAGGTGCAGGACTAGTTTATTACATGTCTCTGCCTCTCTTACCAGTTTCAGGGTGGCCTTTTTTTGTGTTTCTTCAGTTGTAGGAATTCTGTGACTTCAGGCAACACTTCATGATGACTATTCTGTAGTTTAAGTGTAATATTGATGTGATCACAAAAGGAGGCAGGCACAACATTAACTTGCTCTGCCATCTTCACTATAAGCCTTTTTTCATCATTTTATATATGTCACCGAACTGCTATCTAACCTAAAGGAGGAATCAGTGGTTAATCTGATTGAGGATGCATTGTATGTAATGAATTGCTTCTTCTTGATTTTAAGGTTTTGTCTATGGTTCTTGACAGTTTGATTATCATGTGTCTATATATGGACCTTTTGAGTTTATTTTACTTGGAGTTTGCTTAGCTTCTTGGATGTATAGGTTTTTATCTTTAATCAGATTTGGCAATCTTTTGGCTATATTTTTTCAAATATTCTTTTTCTTCTTTCTCCCTTTCTTCTCCTCCTAAGACTCTCATTATGCATATATTAGTATTTTTGACCCATGGGTCTCTAGAGCAATGATTGTTTTTTATTTATTTTTTTTCTCTTTGTTCCTCAAAATGAATAATCTCAACTGGCCTATCTTTAAATTTATTGATTCTTTTTTATGCCACCTAAGATATTTGTGTCTCTAGTAAATTTTTTTATTTTGGTTATTAGACTTTATCCACAGAATTTCTATTTGGTTCTTTTAAAAAATAATTTTATGTCATTATGGATATTCTATAAATGGTGAGTCATATTCTTGTATAAGCCATACTTTTCTGTGTCTTATATTCACATTTCTCATACTTATTGAAAAATAGACATTTTTAAACATGACAACTAGACATTTCATCCTTTCCTCCAGAGTCTGTTGTTATTTCTCTTGTTTATTTATTTAGTGGCTTTTCTGGACTAATTCTGAAAAGTCTGTAGTTTTTTGTGTGTGGTCACCGAATCTCTGCTCTATTAGCTTAGTGTTTAGTTAATGACTGAATAGATATTTTCTTAATTGTCTTAAACCAATAAGTCTCTCAGCCTTTGCCAAGGAGTTCTCTGAAAGTACTGTGGCATTCTTTGCACACTCGGGCAAGCTTTTTACAACTCTGCTTTAACTTTTATTCCCTGCTTGTGCAGATTTTTAAAGCATGTTAAATGTAAAAGACTAAGACCTTCTCAGGTCTTTTCTGAACATACACATAGCCCTGTATATTCTGTATATATTTTTTAGATTCTTAGGGACTATGCTCTTTATAGATATCCAAGTTTGAAATTTTTTCTTTAAAAGTTTTTGGTCAGCTTTTTATTTGCCACACCTGTTATTGTTGTCTTAGGTATCTATATGTTAAACAGTGGTTATTGGCTGTTCTGTTTTCAACTATTGCTCCAGGAAATAATTATTGAATATCATCCTTACCTTTTTGTAAACATGATTTTACAACCTGCATATTTTACCTCAAAGCAGAATCATATTTTACTTACATCTTTCTCTGGTTTGGGCTATTTATAACATTTTTAATATTTTATTAAAAATCATGAATTGGATATTTGTGTTTATCACATCTTCATGAATTACCTTCTTAATACAGATTCCTTATTTTGAAATTATAGAGCCAAAGGGATGGAGTATTTCCAAATTGACTTTCAGAGTTTGAAATAATTTATACAGTCACAGGCAGTATGATAAAAATATTTATTTCTTTACACTGTTATTCACAATTAGTAATTTTTTTTTTGTAGCAATAACCAATTTAAAATTTAGGGTATCTAAACGTCATTCAAATTTTTTAAAATATTTGTTTTAAATATGACTGAGGCTTTTGACTAATACATTAGATTCTTAGGGCTCAAACCAAGATGACTTAAAACAATAGAAATATATTATCTAAGAGTTCTGGAGACTATAAGTCTGAAATCAAGGTTTTGTCAAAACCATGTTCTCTTTGATAGTTTTAGTGGAGAATGCTTCTTTGCCTTTTCTAACATCTGGTATTTTCCATCATTGGCATTTCTGAGCTTTATCTCAATGTAGATGCATTATTCCAGTAACATGGCCATCATTCTTCCTGTATGACTTCACATTGTCTTATTTCTATGAATGTCTGTGTCCAAATTTCCCCCTTTTACAATAACATCAGTCATATTGAATTTGAGCCTATCCTAATGTCCTCCATTTTACTTTGATTACCTCTGTAAAGACCTTATTTCCAAATAAAACGACATTCTGTGGTATTAGATGTTAGAACTTCAACATATCTTTTTCTTAGGGGAGGGCACAATTTAGACCATAACAACTACTTACATCTTTTTGTTCATTATATTTATATTCTTATTCAGGGGTCCCCAAACCCCAGGCTGAATACCAGTACTGGTCTGTGGCCTGTTAGCGACCAGGACGCACAGAAGGAGGTGGGCAAGTAAACAAAGTTTAATCTGTATTTGCAGCCATTCTCCAGCACTAACATCACTGCCTCAGCTCTACTTCAGATCATCAGACATTAGATGCTCATATGAGCACTGACTGGTCCCCAGTAATGAAAAGTTTGGGGACCACTGTTCTTGATCATTTATCTATTAAGAGAGTTTTGCAAGCTTATTTAATTTAATTTTTTTTCTATTTAAAGATATATATTATTATATAGATAGTAAATATTTTAATTTGTTCTTTGTTATAAATTTTATCTGCTGTTTTTTTTTAAAAAGCTTTTATACATTATTTATTACATTATTTTTACCTTTTTATTTTACTTTTCCACATTAAATTGTGTGTTAAGAAGCCTTTCTCTAATTTGAGATTAAAAATATTGTTTTATGTTAAACTCTTATTCTTTTTGAAATTTATTTTGGTTAGTCGTATGAAGAAAGTATCTATCTTCCTCTTTTCTTTTCTTCTTCCTTCCTTTTCTCCCTTTAATCTTTATAAGCAATTTTTTAAAAATGTTTTAAACTTTTTTGCTGGCCTAGAAGTAGAGGCTACTTCTTGGAAATATGATTCTCTAGACATTTGTGCATACACAAACAGTTTGTGCACACACAGACAACACAAGGGAGATTAATGTTAAAGAACTGAGGGTTGATAGATACCCCAAGGCAAGAATGTTGGAGAAAATATGTAGTAATCATCTTCTAATTCAGGCCTGAAGAGATACTACAATTTTTTAAAAATTACTCAAAGCTTCATTTTCCCTGGGTCCACTTTATTTGCAAAGTATGGTCTTCTTGAGGGCTGACTTTACTTCATGGTTTCTCAGACAGTAAATGATGGGGTTGAGGAGTGGAACAATGACAGTATAGAGAAGAGATACAACTTTGTTGGAACTGTATGTATACATAAGCTTGGGGTGAGCATAAGTGAAAAGTGTCGTGGAATAGAAGAGAATTACAACTGTCAGGTGAGAGGCACAGGTGGAAAAAGCTTTCTGGCGGCCATGAGAAGAAGGGATCCTAATAATGGTTGTGATAATAATGACATAAGATGCCACCACTACACAAAGGGGAACAGCAATGACTGTGAGGGCCAAGAAGAAGTCCACCAACTCAGCTTGTGAGGAATCTTCACAGGAAACATTGAGGAGTGGAGAGATATCACAAAAGTAGTGATTGATACATGGCGTGCCACAGTAGTGAAGTCGGGCTATAAAAACCATCTTAATCATAGCAGTCATGAGTCCACAGAACCAACATCCTCCAGCCAGTGTACGACAAAGCTGGTTGGTCATGATGACTGTGTAGCGTAGTGGATTGCCAATGGCTACATAGCGGTCAAAGGCCATGACAGCAAGGAGGATATACTCAGTGCAGACCAAGGTCACAAAGAAGTAAAGTTGAGTCATGCAGCCATTAAAGGAAATGATCTTGTCATGGTTGAGGAAGTCTACCAGCATTTTGGGACTGATGACTGTGACATACCACAACTCCAGGAAAGAAAGATGGCTCAAAAAGAAGTACATGGGCTTGTACAACTGTCCATCACTGTGGATGGCTAGGATGATAAGAAAGTTCTCTAGCAGTGTCACCAGGTAGATTGCCAGAAAACAAAAAAAGAGGAGGAGCTGAAAGCCTGGCTCTGTTGGAAATCCCAGAAGAATAAAATGTGTTGTCATTGTTTGATTGTCTGTCTCCAGAATTTTGGTGATCATGATTGGCTGTGGGCACAGAAAAGTAAATTCTTTCTATCTCCCAAACATCAACCTATGGCTACTGACATTTTTAGAACCCATCACCAATAATTTTATCACAGTAACAGCTCTCCTTCTTTATATCTTCACTTCCTCCTAAATTACAATTAAAACTGAAACATTTTTTAAATGAATATTAGGGAGTTTATATATAAATTTTTAGAATTAGCCCTGAAATAATTTGTCCAAGATCACAGAGAATAAAATTGAACTCTCCTGACTCCAACTTCAATGCTTTTTTAGAATATCACTGTTGTCATATGAGATCGACTTTCATTTTACCATCCTTTATAGGCAAGCCATCCTCATCTACTGCATATGGAAAGAAGGCAGGTAACTCAATTGTTCATTATCCAGGTATAATTTGTATGACTCTGTAAAATGGACAGAATCCTCCTGTTATTTGCTTTTGTAAAACCTATTTAACAAGATTATAAAGCTTGAATGAAGCAATATTTGAGCAGACAAAATTCATAGCAAATTTAATATATTTACCAAGTTCTCAGAGAACAAATTTGAATAGACTTTTCTCTGATTCAATCCATTGTACACAATAATTGATTAGAAGTTTGAAATAAAAAGTACATTCAAATTTCACTTTTGTCTCACTCTAGCTAAGTGAACATATTATAAAATCTATCAAAATATATGAAAAGATGCTCAACTTTACTAGTTATTAAGGAAATTCAAATCGAAACCACAATGTGATAAGTTTAATGTCTATCCATGTTGTCATAAATGATGATATTTCATCTTATGGCTGAGTAATTTGTTGTAAGTGAAATAAGTTAGAAAAAGTTGAGAATCAAATGATTTTACTTATATGCAGAATATGAAACTGAAAGCAACAGATGAACAAGACAAACAAGAACTCACAGACAACACTTTAGTGGTTACCAGAGAAAAAGAGGGGAGGTAAAGGTAGATAAGGATAAAGAGTGTCAAATAGATGCAGCACCACCAGATTAGTGCAAAATTAAGATGCAAAGAAATAGAGAAAAGGAGGATACAATGTGATATCATAAACATATGACTGAGTGGTTTTATCATTAAAACATGAAACTTAGCTTTGAGCTTTGTAGTAATCAAAGAAAAGAGAAAAATAATTGGAAGTGCAGTATGATCACATTTGATCTGAAAACTCTATCTAATATATCTATCTTATATATTTATATAATATATATATGAGTACACAAATATATGTATATATATGTGTGTATATATATATTTGTATTTTAATAATATATATATTTATTTATATATATATTTGTATATATATATTTGTGTGTGTGTGTGTGTGTGTGTGTGTATATATATATATATATATATATATATATATATATATATATTTGTATTTTAATAAATGGGAAATTAAAGTATTAGGAGATAGAACACTTTGCCAAAAGTCACATACAGTAAGGGGTCTGGGTTCTGAATCTCCAAAGCTAGATTGGCTGAGTTAAATCTTCTAGCTTCCAAGACCATTTAGACAGTCCAGGTGGCATATACATGAGGAAGAGAGCAAGGTTCACATAGTTAAAAGCCTTCCCTCAAACATGAGTTCTACAACAGGATATCTTAGGAGGATATGCTGAATGAATGGCAGCATTTTCATGGTCTTAAATTTTCAAAACACTTTGTAACAGCTGAAAGCACATTATTTCATTTGATCCTCATAACAAGGGAGTTGGCTAGGACAAATATCATATTTCCCACTTGATGCAGAGACATTAAAAATTTAGCTCAAGGTCACAAAGCTAGTTGCTGAGTGACATAACTAAACTGAAATCTTCTGGGTATCTATCCAAAAATTTGAAAGAATTTAGACAAAAAGATATATGTACCCTATGTTCATTGCAGCATAACTTGTGATGGCCAAGACATGGATATAACCAAATGTCCTTTAATGATTGGATAAAGAAGTTGTGGTACATATATAGAAGGGAATACTACTCAGTCATAAGAAAAGATAAAATACTGCCATTGTGATAATAGAGATGAATCTTGAGAATATGCTAAGCAAAATAATTCAGACAGAAAAAGTCAAGTACTAAATGATTTTACACATATGTGGGATATAAAACAAAGCAAGAAACCAACAAACGAGACAAACAAAACCCTCATAGAAGTGGTTATCAGAGGAGAAAATAGATGAAAGGGATGTAGAGGCAGTCAAATATATATGGAAGAAGGAAATTTGAGTTTATGTGGTGAACACAGAACTCAATATACTTGTGATGTATTATAGAATTTTACACTTAAAACATGATTTTTATCAACTAATGCCATCCCAAAAAAATTAATTAAGATAAAAAGTGAAATGTATTTGAATTTAAAAGAGAAATTATTTTTATTTCCCATTGTTTTTTCAGTATGAGTAAGTAGAGGATGATCTATGAGTTGGTTATGTTGTCTCCTTTTCAGCATTAAATTGTACCTTGAAAACCGTTTTTAAAGCACCCTATTTGAGGAAAAGATGTTTAGAGAGTCAAGAACCAAAATACCAGGATAAGATTCAAGAGCCAAGTAAAGATCCCAATACTCTCAACCTTAAACATATTTCCTAGCAGCAGCTTTAAGCCACCTCACTGTTACTTGGAGCCAACTCTTAGCTATTCATTGTGGACTTAACTCTTAGAATAATTACATTTTAAAATCAGTGAAATTTTAGTTCAATTTTTTTTCATATAAGGGAATTATATTCCATAATGCTTAGGTGATTTTTCCCAATGTCAAACAACTAAATGGTGACAGAGTAGCAAATTATTGATAATAATGTTTTAGTTGCTGGAAAGCTTTAATCCCTGGTTATCTTACATTTTATTCAATTTAATTTTTTCTATGGACCAACGATGCAAGTGCAAGAAGAACAAATTATCTTACATTTTAGCTTGGTTTGAACAAAATTCTAAAAATTACTGACTCTTACAATTATGATTTTTCTCAAAAAAGCTATATTCTATAAACTCTCATAATTAAAAGCCTATCATATTAGCTATACACACACAGCTCAATATGTAAAAGGGATATGTCTACATCTAGATTCACAGGCTCTTAGAGCTATAAGAAATGTGTAATTTTGTGAATATTTAATGCATAGATCCAAGTATTCACCTAACATTTTTCTGATTCTCTCTAGGAACTACAAATATCAACTAATACAGCCACAGTTTTTTTTTTTAAAGGAATCTCTGATTGGCAGTCGCAGGGCTTTCTCACGAGGAACCTAATGCCACATGTGCGGGTTCTGGTGCTGTCTCCTAGAGCTGCAAAGAGTCAGTCTCATTACTTTCTCAAATTATAGCTTTTTACTCTCTGCAAACAGCTGTTAGGTCTATTCAATCTCCAGTGTCACTCACTACCAAACTATTACTCCTGTGATATTTAATAGGGAGTAATGTCAGATGGCTGTGAAGAATATATATGGAATTTAAAGCTTGATTTCATCCTGAAACAGTCAATAGAAATAGCTTCATCCTCATGGGCCTTCCAGTGAAGAGGAGCAGAAGGCTCTCGCTCTGATTTCCCAAGAAGGATGTGGATGGCTTTCTTAATAGGTAATGAGAAATGAGCCCAGTTATCTTGCTGGGATTGAGAAGGGGTCATCTCTGTTCTTTGTGGAGAAACAAGAAGCAATGGAGAAAACTTAATGTGATCAAAGTACTCATGGCAATGGAGGTGTTTAAAAAAATCTTCATGCTAGCTCTGTGGAGAGTGAGCTGGTCAAATTGAGGGTCCCATAAATCTCCAAAGTGAGATAAAAATAGTGAGAGATGTGACAATAATTATCTCGTATATGTACACACACACACACACACACACACACACACACACACACACACACAAAGGTCAGAGGTGGATATAACAGTTCTAAAATGCTAATGGCAAGACATTTTATAAAGGTGAGAAACATATTTTCACTCTTTAAAATTAATTTTAAAGGGATATAATTTTAGTCCATTTCTCTTTCCCCAGCACATCTTAGGAACAAATATGCTTCAGGTCTGTATGAATTGCAGTTCCCAAGTCTGTAACAACACAGGATGATTAGCATTTATGCAGTGACTCCCTCTGTACCTCTTAGTTTCCACTGTGAATAGGTTTTGAAAATTTCAGGGAAATAATTCTTTTCCTGGTGCTCTACACCCTGTATAACTTTCCAAAACCACGGGTAGTGGATTAACTTCTATGGGAATCATTTTGAACAAGTAGTTTTTCTAAGGATTTCAAATTGAAGATAAATGTTTATGTTTTGAATAATCAACATAAGGAAAAGAGACACTGTTTTCCTTGTATAACACTACGAAAGGAAGTAGAATCTTCCTTTGTCTTCTAAGGAATTACAGTCATTAAAACTGCAACCACCATCACATTCATCAGCCCATGCCCTCATCTAATGTAAAACACATGTACATATTTATATACCTATTTTTCACTCACCACTGCTCATCTACACATAGTCCTTTGTATACACTCATACATCAATATTACTTTTTTTTGCCACTTTCTTTCTTTCTGTTTCGTAAGCAAGAGTACACCTGGATTCTGAAGTTTTCAAGGTATAGAGATGGGCTGATGCATTTAATTGAGGTGTCTGCAAGAGCAGACACTAGGGAATTTTAGAGACTTGGGCTCATTTCACCTAGAATGGATTCTTACAGTAGAATCTAAAAATAACATGACAACCTGTATTACATAACTCAATACCTCTGTGTCTCTAAAATTTTCCCTATAACTTAATATACATAGATTCTAAAGAAATCTTTAGAATAATTGAAATCAATATATATATATATATATATATATATATATATATATATATATATATATATATATATACACACACACACACATACCATGTTCACTATCCAACTACAACTACACAACTTATAGGCTCAAAGAAGACAAACTTTTTTTTTTAAATAAATAAAATAAAAACTCTGAAGAATCAATTATTTAAATAAAAATATTCCCTTTATAATAATAAATTCAGAGCTGGCCAAGATTTCATTTTATTTTATTTTTTCACTCAGCCATAAAAAAAAAAATAAAATAAAATCTTGCCATTGTAAAACATGGATGGCCCTATGAGATATTGTACTGAATGGAGTCAGACAGAAAAGGACAAATGCCATATGATTTCACTTAAATGTGGAATCTAAAGAATAAAACAACATAGAAACAAACTCATAGATACAACAAACATTGCTATAGCTGGTAGATGGGAGAGGAATTAGGGAGTGGGTGGAAAAAAAAAGAAAATCATTAAGAAATATAAATTACTAGTTATAAAATGATCATGAAGATGTAAAGTATAGCATAAAGAATATAGTCAATAATATAACTATATATGGTGTCAATAAGCACTAGATTTGTAGAAGTGATCATTGTGTTATTTACATAAATGTCTAATCACCATGATGTGCTCTTGAAACTAATGTAATACCATATGCCAACTTAATTAAAAATAAAAATAATATTTTATAAATGTCTAATCACTGTTGTTTGCCTGAAACTATAAAGTATTGTATGTCAGCTGTAATTGAAAATATTTTAAAATATAGTTTTAAAAAGCTGGCAAATTCCCCTTTTTGCAATATCTGAGAATTTTCCTCCAACTCACCATTTTCTCAGTGACTCTTTTTCTAGTCTTGTCATGGATGTTCAGCTTCCGCTGATTGAGAAAAGAAATCATGCAGATTGGAAGGAGAGAGGCAATGTCCTTAAACCTAGAATTGTGCAAGTCTGGTTTTTGTCTATGCTCATCTTTAAGAAGGTGCAGAAGAGCTATTTGTGCTTCTACCTGCCTCCAAGGCTACTGGAGTTGCATGAACCAACTTCCTCCTATCCTTGGGGAATCTCATAATACACAAAGCCCATAGGAAAGCATTTAGCTTGTCCAGGGCTCAAGAGAATCTCTAGAGAATATTAAGAGAAAAATTAGCAATCTAAATGGAAGATTGAGGTAGATGACCTGAAACACATTGCCATCCTCCCCTACTAGACTCTGAGAAAAGAGAAAGGTGAGGCAACAACCATGTGTGTGTGTGTGTGTGTGTGTGTGTGTGAGAGAGAGAGAGAGAGAGAGAGAGAGAGAGTGTGTCCTCTTCTCTTCCTAAAGAATGGTTTCAAAATAATAAGATCTTCTGGGGAGAGAAAGTGCTATAACACAAGTCATTCAGCATAAAATTAGAATGGCATTTACCTATATGGATATGAATGCACCACACACACACACATACACACAGACACACACACACACACACACATGCAAACTCCAAGCACAGATATTGTGCACATAAGTATCAGTTCTATATATAAAAGTGGCTCTCATGCATTAATAGCTCAGTATATGAACAAAAATATGCTGTATTCAGAAGAAACTTGTATTTTCAAAGAGAAAGAACACATGTGTATTTACTCATTATCTTAACAAACACACATTGAGAAGTACAGACAAGGTATTCAGAGAAAGTAGATGGTAATAAAACTGCATATGGAAACCATATTACACACAACCATTATAATAATATTGACTATATATTTATGTTATACTCTAAATGTCCATAACTATTTTCGTAAGTACTAATTTGTACTTTATTCATTCATCATTTTTTCCTAGTCCCTCAGCCTTCTTTCTTCTGGCAATCACTAGTTTTTCTCTATATCTGTGAGTCTGTTTTTATTTAGTTTTGTTTGTTGTTTGTTTGTTTCTTTTGTTCCTTAGTTTAGCATATAAGTGATGTCATATGAATTCGTTCCTCTGACCTATTTCACTTAACATAATACCCTCTAGGTCCATATATCACAACTTCTTTTTCCAATCATCTATTGATGGACACGTAGGTTGCTTCCATATCTTGGCTATTGTAAATAGCACTGCAGTAAACACAGGTGTGCATATACCTTTTAGAGTTAGTGTTTTTGTTCTCTTAGAAAAATACCCAGAAGTGCAATTGCTGAGTCATAGGTAGTTATATTTTAAATTTTTAAATTAAATTTATTTGAGTGAATTTGGTTATTAAAATGTTACAGGTTTCAAGTCTATAATTATAATTCATAATATATTATATATCATATATCACAATATATCATTTACATATATGTGTGTATATATACATATACATATATATATACATATATACATATGTGTGTGTGTGCATGTGTGTGTGTGTGTGTGTATTGCATTGTATGTTCACCACTCAAAGTTAAATCTCCTTCCATTACTATCTCCTTGTCTCCCTTTACCATATCTACCCCCTCCATCCCCTCTTTCCCTTTGGTAACCACTGTTTTCTGTGTCAATGAGTTTTTGTATGTTTGTCTTGTTCTTTTGTTGCTTTCAGTTTTATATCCCACATATAAGTAAAATCATATGTTCTTGACATTTTGTCTTATTTCTATTTTTGATTAAATTTATTGGGGTGACATTGGTTAATAAAATTATATAGGTTTTAAGTGTACAATTCAGTAAGATATTATCTATATTATATTGCACTGTGTGTTCACCACCCAAAGTCAAATCACCTTCTGTCACTATATAGTTGACCCCTTTTATGCTTATCTACCTCCTCTTTCTATTTTCTGTCTAGAAACTACTAAACTGTTGTCTGTGTCTGTGAGTTTTTGTTTGTTTGTCTTGTTCATTTGTTGCTTTCAGTTTTATATTTCATGCATGAATAAAATTATATGCTTCTTAACTTTTTCTGCCAGGCTTATTTTTATCTTTAGTTTTTTGATGAACCTTCAAATTGTTTTCTATGGTGGCTGTACCAATTTGCAATCCCAGCAATGGTATATGAGAGTTCTCTTTTCTTCACATTCTCATCAACACTATTTTCTTTTATTGATAATAGCCATTCTAGTAAGTATGAGGTGATATTTCATTGTAGTTTTAATTTGCATTTCTCTTATGATTAGTGATGTCGAGCATCTTTTTATATGTCTATTGTTCATCTGTTTATCCTTTTTGGAGAATTGCCTATTCAGGTCCTCTGCCCATTTTTAAAATTGGATTGTTTGTTTTCTAGGTGTTGAGATGTATCAGTTCTTTATACATTTTAAATATTAACACTTTATCAGATGTAGCATAGGCAAATATCTTCTTCCATTCATTAGGTTATATTTTCATTTTGTTGATGGTTTCCTTTGTTGTGCGAAAACTTTTAAGTTTGATGTGATCCTGTTTGCTTATTTTGTCCTATTTGCTTCCCTTACCCTAGAAGATACATCAGAAAAAAATATTACTAAGAGCAATGTTAATTTACTGCCTGTGTTTTATTTTCAGAGTTTTATGGTTTCAGGTTTTATATTTAAGTCTTCAGTTTATTTTGAGGTTATTTATATATATGGTGTAAGAACGTGGTCCAGTTTCATTTTTGCATGTATCAGTTCAGTTGTTCTAACACCTTTTATTGAATAGACTATCTTTATTTCATTGTGTATTTTTTTCATTATTTGTCATAGATTACATGACCATATAAATGTTAATTTATTTTTGTGCTCTCTATTTTTTTCCATTAATCTATGTGTCTGCTCTTATGCCAGTACATTCTATTTTGGTTAGCCTTGTAATATAGTTTGAAATCAGGTAGAGTGATTCCTCTAACTTGTACTTCTTTCTCATGATTGCCATGGCTATTCTGGATTTTTATGCTTCCATATAAATTTTAGGATTATTTGTTCCAGTTCAGTGAAAAAAAAAACCATTGGCATTTTGATAAGGATTGTATTGAATCTGTAGATTGCTTTGGGCACTATGAATATTTTAGTGATGTTAATTCATTGGTGAATATCATCACTATGTTATTTTTCCTTTTTTTTTGATTTGCAGTGGCTATGAGAATTGTAAAGCTAAAGAGTATTGATTAAGTGACATGAGTTTTAGTTTTGGGGTATAATTGTAATTTTGTGGTTTCACGTGGTAATCTTTGAGAATCTGGAGCTTTGGAAGTGCTACAGTAAAGCCTATATCATTTGTCTTGACATAGTCATCAGAAAGTCCATTTTCTTATGTTTCCTGCACTTATAAAATGGTAGGTTTAGTCTAGAGAATTTTATACTTCTATTAAATAAGATTTCCTAGGAAGTTAAAAATTGTGTATGGAAGGGTTGCACCCTAAACATGTTCTTTCAGACTCTCCATAGCTTTTTCTGGGACTTTGCATTTAACAAACCTCCAGGTGATTCCTATGTAGGCAGCTCAATCTTAGTTTCAACATCTTTATATAAGATCAATGATTTGTTAACTTTTGTTTACATCAGAAGTTTTCCAGAAAGTGTACTAATTGCTATTTATGTCCTCTTTAAGTCTATTTTATGATTCCTGGAAATGGCATGATAAAGACCCTGCCAGATTCTGTACTTCAACCTGGGAGAGTCCTAAGATATCAGCATCTGCCTAGTACTGAATTTCTGAGGGCATCCTTCACCTCCTTGTTCCTCAGGCAGTAAATGGCTGGATTGAGAAACGGTACAATGACAGTGTAGAGCACAGAGATAACCTTGTTGTGGTTGAAAGTATACATGGCTCAAGGCCTTGCATAGGTGAAGAGAGTAGAGGAGGAGTAGATAACAAGCACTACCAGGTTAGACGCAAAAGTGAAAAAGGCTTTGTGGCATCGCTTGGCAGTAGGAATCCAATAATGGCTCCAATTATGGCAGCATATATTAAAACCACAACCAATAGGGAAAGGAGTATCATGACCAGGGCCAAAAAATAGTTTAGTTCTGCTTTTTTCTTGTCAGAACAGGTGAGACACAGAAAAAGTGGCTGATGATGTTGGGTCCACAGTAGGACAGTCAGGGAATAAAAAGAAGCTTCATCATGGAGCTGGAGAAGCCACAGGCCCAAGATGAAGCTGCAAGATGAGTGGCCAGGCTGGAAGGCATAAGACTTGGATAACAGAGAGATTCACAAATGACCAGGTAGTGGTCATAGGCCATGATTGCCAACAGGACACACTCAGCACAGGCTAAGGCAATAAAGAAGTAAAGTTGAGTCATACAACCTATAAAGGAGACTCTACAATCCTGGGTAAGAAATGCTTCCAAGTGTCGGGGAACAGTGACATTGATGTACCATAGCTCTAGGAAGGAGAGATGGCCAAGGAAAAAGTACATTTGGAAATGAAGCTTTGTGTAAGCCAGATCATGAACATTGAGTGAATTTTCCAACAACATCAACAGATAAATTTCAAGGAAAAAGGCAAAGAGGAGCAGCTGGAGTGGTGGAGAGGTAGGGAAACCCACCAAAACAAACTCTTCTATGTGGCCTCCACTCAAATTTCTCATGATCTCTGTCCACTTGATGACCTGAAAAAGTAATAGGAAGAACAAGATGTTGAAAGACAGATGGACCAAACTGCCAATATCCCTTCATATTACAACCTTCTGATTACAACCTTCTGAACCACCCCAATGATATATTATCAATTATTATTAAATCTTTTTGCTCCTTTGCTATTTTACCTCACATCTCAGGGGAAACGTTATCAGACTTAAAGATTGTACTCAATAACTTAATAATCTTAACTACAGTGGATTTTTTATAAGTGATTGCTGAGTGACTTCAGAATAAGTTCAATATTTTAATTCTTGTTTTCTTACCCATGAAATTCTCTTCCTTCACTTTCCACAAACCTCTAAGCCCTATAGCACTTTTACTTAATATTTGTTGAATGTAATTGAAAAATAAAAAAAGTTAATAAAAAGAATCATATTGGAAACCATTGACTTGTTAAAGAATGCATTATTTAGTTATTAGTCATTCACTTTTTTAACATTGACATCAGCACTGTTACTAACCTACCAGTAAGATTCAGTTACGCTTCCGTGTATACAGGGAGAAAAAGTTTGAAAAAGGAAAATGGTTAAGGACAAGAATACTTTCTCAAGCAGATCAATTTTAAGAGCTGCTAAGGGAGCTGAAGATCAGAAAACTACTCCTTTGGAGCGATTCATACTTAGATCTTAGAAATTCTTTTTGTACAACCCAGTGCACATAAACCTAGGTTTTGAAAATTGACTTAATATGTCAGATACCTTCCTTGAGAGAGAGTTTGGAGAGGATATATGGGAGGTGAGTGTGAGGAAAGGTTAAGAAGGAAGCATTGAACACCTTGGAGCTGGGTAATAATGAGGATGGGAGAAAACTAAAGTGATGGCTGAAAATGCCTGAGAGACAAGACAAGGAAATTCAGATGCTGAAATATACTGAGCACCTGTAAAGGGACCAGTTTTATTCCTCTATTCTTGGTATGCAGAGCAGTGTCTAGAACATAATGGCACTCAAAAAAAAAGTGAAATAAGATTTAGCCTTAATTTGTAGTTTTGAATAATTTATTTCATAAGACATTTTGTAAATTATGCAAACTGAATAAAAACTAGACTTCTTTCCAATTGTAGCATGGCATAGAACTTGGTTAAATTCCAAATTGGTCCAGAATCATCCCTGAGGGAGAGGAGAGAGTTGTTAGAAAATTAGGTGGGGAATGGGAAGCAGCCTAGGAAGCCAACTCTCTGATTCACATAATTTTTTGAAGTCAGTCTTGCTCTGCAGCCCTATGTGGCTTAAATTGTCTTCTGATTCAAATGCAAGATTGCAAGTAGAGTCCCTTGCACCCAGAGGTATCCATGAGCCTAACTCCTGCTTACACCTTAAAATCACTTTATATCAACATCTTCATAGGTTTCCAGTGCAGTTGTTAAAAATGGAATGCTGTTTGCTATTCAGACTAGCCAGAGCAACTTTTCCAGCCAGAGTAACTTTGGCCTGTAACCCCCACCAGATACTGTCTCTCTACATTCTGCTCCAAATCTGACCTTCTTTTCTGAGAAGGCTTTCCTGGATAGACTACATCTAAATCTTGATGCTCGGATCCC
Organism: Cynopterus sphinx; assembly: GCA_030015415.1. NCBI lineage: Eukaryota > Metazoa > Chordata > Mammalia > Chiroptera > Pteropodidae > Cynopterus > Cynopterus sphinx. Next base: position 22,667,211 of record CM057392.1, on the reverse strand, counting down.
TCTGGTAGTTCTGAATATATCAGTGTACTGTATGTACTGAAGTCTTGTGTTTTGTTGCTGATGTTGTTGTTCCTTTTTATTTGTTTACTCTAACTTCTAGACTATATCTTTCCTCTCTTGTCAGTCTTGGAACAACATTCCTCCTCTACTGGCACTTCAAAATTTTTATGATATAGGACAGCATTCTACTATCAGATCAATATGGGAAAGAAGAAACTGAAATTTCAATGTTCAAAAAGGGATAGACTCTTTAAACGCAGATTTCTTATTTGACAAGTTAGTTTCCAAAAAAAAAAAAATTAATGAGAAAAATATTGAGGATTTTTTTATTAAGTTTATTGGGGTAACATTGGTTAATACAATTATATAATTTTCAGGTGTACATTATAATTTGACATCTATATACTCTATTGTGTGATTACCACCCAAAGTTCAGTTTCCTTCAGCTGTTATATATTAGATCCACTTTACAAACTTCAGCCAACCCTTACTCCCCAATATTTGATTCTGTTTACCCAGTCTACCTCTCCTCTCATCCTCCACCTCATACCCTCTGATAACCTTAGTCTGTTGTTCATGTCCCTGGGTCTCTGTTTGTTTGTCCTGTTGATTTGTTGCTTTTAGGTTTATATCCCACATATAAGTGATATCATGTGATTTTCAACTTTTTCTCTCTGGCTTATTTTGCTTAGCATGATTTTCTCAAGGTCCATCCATATTATTGCAAATGGCAGTATTTTATTTCTTTTTATGGCTGAGTAATATTCAATTGTATATATGTACCACAGCTTCTTTAGCCAATCGTCTATCACTTTGGGTGCTTCCATGACCTGGCCATCATGAATGATGCTGCTATGAACATCAGTGTGCAAATATCTTTTCAGATATGGGTTTTCAAGTCTTTGGGGTAAATACCCAGTAGAGGGATTGCTGGATCATATGGTAGATCAATTCTCAGTTTATTGAGAAACTTCCATAGAGGCTGTATAAATTTACAGTTCCACCAACACAGTATGAGGGTTCCTTTTTCTCTGTATCCTCTCCAATATTTGTTATTAATTATCCTAACAGGTGTGAGATGGTATCTCATTGTGATTTGCGTTTCACTGCTAGCTAGCGATGTTGAACATTTTTTCATATATTTATTGGCCATCTTAATGACCTCTAGGAAGAAGTGTCTGTTCGGGTCCTCTGCCCGTTTTTGATTGGATCATTTGATTTTTTTATTGTTATTGAGTTGTGTGCATTCTTTTGGATATTAGGCCCTTATCAGAGGCGTTGTTTGCAAATTTATTTTTCCATTCGGATGATTGTCTCTTTACCTTGTTGACGATCTCTTTTCCTGAGGAAAATCTTTTTAGTTTGAAGTAGTTCCATTCATTTATTTTTGCTTTTACTTTCCTTGCCTTTGAGGTCAAACTCATAAAGTCCTTTTTAAGTCCAAGATCCTTGAGTTTAGTTCCTATGTTTTCTTCTATATAGATTATTGTTTCAGGTCTTATATTTGGGTCCTTAATCCACTTTGAGTTGACTTTGGTGTGTGGTGATAGACAACAAACAGTCTAGTTTCATTCTTTTGAAGGTGGCCTTTCAATTTTCCCAGCACTATTTATTGAAGAGGCTTTCCTTTCTCTACTGTGTGTTTTTGGCTTTTTTGTCAAATATTATTTGCCCATATAAATATGGTTTTACTCCTAGACTCTCAATACTGTTCTACTGGTCCATGTGTCTGTTTTTCTACCAATACAATGCTGTTTTGATTAATGTTGCTTTCTAGTATTATATGAAGTCAGACAGAGTGATGTTTCCAGCCTCATTCTTTTTTCTCAGGATGGCTTTGGCAATTCAGGGTCTTTTGTGCTTCCATACAAATCTGATGATTTTTTTGTTCTATTTCTTTTAAAAATGCTGATGGGGTTTTGATGGGGATTGCATTAAATCTGTATAATGCTTTAAGTTATATGGTCATTTTAACTATGTTGATTCTTCCAATCCAAGAATACATATTATGTTTTTATTTCTTTGTATCTTTGATTTTTTTAAATAGGGTCTTGTAGCTTTCATTATATAGGTTTTTCTCATGTTTCATTAAATTTATTTCTACATATTTTATTTATTTTGTTGCAATTGAAAATATGATTATTTTTTTCAATTCTATTTCTGATGCTTCATTATTAGAGTATAGAAATGCTATGGATTTTTGAACACTGATTTTGTACCCAGAGACTTTATTTGCTTATTGTTTCTAGTAGTGTTCTTGTGGAGTCTTTAGGGTTTTCTATATAGAGAATCATGTCTTCTGAAAATAATGACAGTTTGACTTTTCTTTTTCTGATTTTGATGCCTTTTACATCTTTATCTTGCCTGATTACACTGAATCCTCAGATAACAGAGGTGACAGTATACAGCCTTGTGTTGTTCCTGATCTTAGAGAAAAAGGTTTTTGTTTTTTTACAATTAAGTATAATGTTGGCTGAGGGTTTTTTATATATGGCCTTTATTACATTAAGGTATTTCCCTTCTATACCAATTTTAAGTGTTTTGGTTATAAGTGAATAGTGTATCTGGATGAAGGTTTTTTCCTGCATTTACTAATATCATATGATTCTTATTTTTTAATTTGTTTATGTGGTGTATCACATCAATTTATTTATGTATTTTGAATGATCCCTGTGCCCCTGAGATAAAGCCCACTTGATTGTGGTGTATAATTTTTTAAATATGTTGCTGCATTAAGTTCGCTAGTATATTATTTAGAAATTTTGCCTCTGTGTCCATGAGAGATATTGGTCTGTAGTTTTCTTTTTTGTGTTATCTTTACCAGGTTTTGGTGTCAGAGTAATATTGGCCTCATAAAATGAGTTGGAAAGTATTGTCTCCTCTTCAATTTTTTGAAAAAGTTTGAAGAGAACAGGTATTAAATTTTCTTTGAATGTTTGGTAGAATTCAATTTTGAATCCATCTGGTCCTGAACTTTTACTTTTTGGTCGGTTTTTAATGATTGTTTCAATTTTCATACTGCTGATGAGTCTAATTAGATTTTCCAGATCTTCTTGATTTAGTCTAGGAAGACTGTGTTTCTGTGTTTTTCTAAGTACTGTTCCATTTCTTCCAGGTTATTAAATTTGTTATTATATGCTTTTCTATAGTATTCTTGTACGATCCTTTCTATTTCTGTGATGTCTGTCATAATTTCCCGTTTCTCATTCTTTATTATGTTTATTTGTGCCCATTCTCTTTTTTCTTTAGTGCATCTAGACTGCTTTTTTAAATTTTTTTCAATTTTATTAACCTTCTCAAAAACTCAACTCTCTGTTGCATTTTTTTTGTGTGTGTATTTTTTGTTTGTTTTCTTTTCATGTATTTCTACTCTAATTGATAATTTCTTTTCTTCTGCTAACTTTAGGCTTCATTTGGTCTTCCTTTCTATTTTTTTTTAAGATGAAGTGTTGGGTTGTTTATTTGGGCTCATTCTTGTTTTGGGAGATAAGCCTGTATGAATGTGAACTGTCCTTTTATGACCACTTTTGCCGTTTCCCAAAGTTTTGATATGATACATTATCATTATCATTTGTTTCTATACATATCTTGATCTCTCTTTCTTTTTATTCCTCCTCTGATACAGTTTTTCTTCAGTAGCATCTTGTTTATCTCCATACATTTGTGGTTCTTCTGGACTTCTTTTTGCAGTTGCTTTATAGTTTCAAAGTATTATGATCAGAGATTATGGTTGGTATGATTTCAACCCTCTAATATCTGTTTAGGCTATCTCTGTGTCCCAGTTTATGGTCAACTCTTGAGAATGATTCATGTACCCTAAAGAAGAATGTATAAGCAGCTGTTTTGGGATGGAAGGCTCTGTAAAATCAATTATGTCTAGTTGGTCTAATGTGTCATTTAAGGATGATATTTCCTTATTAATTTTCTGTTTAGATGATCTATCCTTATCTGACACTCAGGTATTTAGGTACTCTACTATAATAGTGTTTTGTTTGTTTGTTTGTTTGTTTCTCCCCTTAGTTCTGTTAGTAATTGCTTTACATATTTCGGGGCTCTCTGATTGAGAGCATAAATATTAATAAGTGTTATGTCTTCTTGGTGCCTGATTCCCTTTATCATTAAGAAATGTCTTTCAGTATCTTTCTTCACCTTTTTTATTTTGAGGTCTATTTTGTCTGATATTAGTACTGGTACTTCCACTTTTCTCAGAATGTCATTTTCCTGAAATATCATTTTCCACCCTTTCACTTTGAGTCTATATTTGTCTTTGAAGCTGAAATGTGTCTCCTGGAGGCAGTGTATGTTTGGGCTTTGTTTCTTGATCCATTCGACAACTCAGTGCCTTTTTATTGAGGAGTTCTATTCATTTACATTTAGGGTGATTATTAAAATATGAGGACTTTTTATAGCCATTTTATCTTTTGCTTTCAGGTAGCTCAGTGTTTTCATTCCTTCCTGGTCCTTGTGTTTCTGTTTTTTTTTTTTTAATTTGATTGGCTTTTATGGATTTTTCCTCTAGTTCTTCTTGTTTTATGTTATATACTTCATTCTGAATCTTTGGAGTGTGGTTATCATTACGAATATGAAAAAGATAGTTATGTATATACAGTCATACATTTTCTTTTACAGTACCTCATCTCCATTTTCTTTTATGAATTTGGATCTTTGAATCTTCCCCTTTTCAGTCATTGTTGTTTTTGTTTATTTCTATGTATGCTGAATGTTCATTACTATCTTCCTACAGCAATTCTTTTCTTATTATTTAAGGTTATAAAGCCATACCTTAATAAAGATTTGTACTCTTCTACTTCTATTTGCCTTAGACCAACTTACTCCTAATTATGAAAAATTTTTTGTCATTGTTATCTTGTTTTAGGTGAGTTGAGGCCTTTCAGTATTTCATGTAGTATACACCTCATAGTGGATAATTCCCTTAATTTTTGTATGTCTGGAAAGGTCTTAGATTCTCCTTCATAGCTAAAGGAAAGCTTAGATGGATACATTATTCGAGACTGGTAGTTCTTTTCACTTAGTGTAAATATTTGATTCCATTTATTTCTGGCTTGTAAGGTCTGTGCTGAGTAGTCTGCTGATAATCTAATGATTTTTTCTTTATAAATTACTATTTTCTTCTCACTGGCTGCCCTGAGAATTCTATTTTTGCCTTTGATTTTTGATAATGTTAATACAATGAGTCTTAGATTGAGATAATGGGGTGTTCTGTTGACTTCTTGAATTTCAAATTCCAGCTCATTCATTAGATTTGGGAAATTCTTATCCACTATTTGTCTGAAATACTTTCTTGCCCTTGCTCTTTTTCCTTGCCCATCATTCCTATTTTGCCTCGCCCAATAGTATCAGCTAGTTTCTGTATTTCTCTTTCATTATTTTTCATTCTTTGGTTTCTCTTTTCTTTCTTCTGATTTATTTCTAGATTTCTGTCTTCGATATCACTGATCCTTTTCTTCTTTTGGTTTACTCTATTTCCTAAGCTTGCTATTTCATTTTTCAACTCTTGAAATGTGTTTTTTTTATCTTCGTAAGATCTATTCTGTTCTTTTTGAGGGTTTCAATCTCCTTGCTGTGCTCATCTAGTTATTTTCTCAATTCCTGAAATTGTTGATATGACTCATTTCTGAACTCAGTGAGTTTTTTTCAGAAGTGTCATCCTGAATTCTTTGTCATTTAAGTTGCATATTTCTATGCCTGTAAGCTTATTTTCTGGAGATTTTTCTCTTTCTGAGATGCCTTATTACCTTGTTTGTTCATGGTGTTTAATGGACAATTACTCTGTCTGGTCATTAATGGAAGTGTATTCTGCTGTTTTTCCAGAAAGATTGATTATATAAAGGTCTCTCTTTAGCCAGCCACAAAGAAGGTGCTTTTCCTTTGGTTTCCAATAGGTGGCGTCTAAGTTTATTTATATAAAACCTATATGTATATTTTTAAAATTTTCTTGTAGAAATTTAATTATACTCACTACTCTCAGTTCAGTCCCTGTGTTAGCAAACAGTTTGGTAGTGCTTGCTCAGATTCACCTGGGGCTTCGCAGTGATTGATCTTGGAGTGTGGGGTGAGGGTCCTTTTGTGTTGGTAGTTGGGGACTGCTGCTCAGCCTCGGTTTTGCAACCACCGCCAGTAAAAATCAACACCTGTGTCTCTGTGGCTCAATCCTGCTTCCCTGCTTTCTGCCCTGAAGACTGAGCCCTGCTGCTGGCTGCCCAGAAGTCCCAGCACTTCCAGGAAGGATTATTCAGAGAAATTGCAGCAACTTCTCCTTCCCCTTCCTTCTGCCAGGAGCTCTGGCAGCTGCAAGAGGCTGCTTCTTTTATTTCTCCAGATCCACTGCCGATAACCCAGGGTTCTGACCTATGGTAGTTCTAATGCGCAGATCCCATGTTCAAAAGTGCTGGTGCGCTGTGTGGGTATTTTTTGTTCAGTTTAAATGTTCGGCTTAATGTTATTTCAAGGGGAGATATCTGAGGTTGTCTCTTACTTCACCATGTTTCCAAGAATCCTCTGGTACAAGGTCGAGCTCAGTGATTTCCTCTTCAGCCATTTCTAGTGGGAACAGGACTCACTCATTCTAAGAAGTTTGGAGGAATTAAGAATTTTTTTCATTGAATTTCCCCATGGAACCAAAAGCAACTCTTTACCCATAGTTCTTTTCAGGATTAAATGATATCAACAATATTGTACAATTTATTTTTTTTTTGAACTTGAATGCCAACTTTAATGATCACTCTCCTTTCTTCATCTATCACCTGCCATTCTTATTTACCTCCAGTCACATCAGAATTTTTTAAGGCACCACCTCTCATTTTTATTCACATAAATAAGCATCATAAACATCAGTTCTTCTGTGAAGACTTTCTTCAGTAGGTCCCTCACATGTGCTATTGCGACTATAACTCTATTAACAAATCTACAAGGTAATAATGTATTGACCTAGATTTTTCCTCCTCAAGAAAAGAAACTCTCACTTTTTAAATTCACATTAAGTTCAGTGCTTTGCATGTAGTAGGTACTCAGTAAATATTTATTGAATGTTTATAAATAAAAAAATATAATAATTTAGGAGTTTGGGGAAACAACTGCTTCCTCTACTTCATAGGTAGAAGGCTGAACTTGTTTTCTTATTAAATAGGGCTGCTTCTGCTGCTTTTGATAATATCTGTCATTTCTACTTCATCAGACTATGTGAGTCTTCAAGAAACAATTTAAGTGTGAATAATTTTTCCACAATGTGAAACATACTTATTTTAAAACACATTAGAGATTTCATAGGTCTATAGGCTTGAAACCATGCAGATGTCACTAGATCACCCCAATAACTGCCTGTATTCCTGTCTAACCTCTTAGATGTTACATAAATAAAGCCTGAACAGTACATTACATGACCCCTAATGTCTCTTCTTAGGAAGCACATAAACCTTGTCCAGAGACATAGCAAGACTCTGTACACAGGTATTTTTCATTTTCAGAGAAAAATTAAGTTTTTTTTCTTTGCATTCTTCATTTGGTCATTATAGATTAAATGACCATAATTCACTAAGCAAATAATTTGGTGAATCAACAACTGAGGGCAATCTCATTGTGATTACTGTCTTAGTCTGCATCCACTTGGCATATAAAGAAGACATAATAATAAAATCAATTACTATGTACAAGGTATTGAATACTTTTCACATGGTAACTTAATCCTCATAACAGCTCAAAGAGTTTAAGTACCTTTATCTCTACTTATAAATGGCACAAAGAGAGGAGTAATTTTTTTAAGGTGATACATCTAGGAAAATGTAGAGCTGAGAATAAATACAGATAATCTGGCTATGGAGATATCACAGTATAGCAGCAAACAGTCATTACTCTATAAATCTTCCATAGAAATAAATAGATGTTCATAGGTATAGTCAGATGGACTCATTAAGGTGAAAACAAAGGTTTTCCTTCCTTCTTTCCTTTTCTCTTTCTTTCTTCCTTCCTTCCTTCCTTCCTTCCTTCCTTCCTTCCTTCCTTCCTTCCTTCCTTTCTTTCTTTCTTTCTTTCTTTCTTTCTTTCTTTCTTTCTTTCTTTCTTTCTTTCTTTCTTTCTTTCCTCTTTCCTTCACTCATCTGTGTATGGAAGTCAAATTTAACCTATTATTTTTAATAACACAAATTGAATTTGGACTGTGTAGATATGGAATGAATATGGCAGATATGTCTTTATTCCTGGCCTTAGGGCAAGGAGGATGTTACACTCTAAACAATCCAAGATTGACCTCTGCCTTCCTAAATTGGCACCTGCCCTTGCTCTCTGGATTCCCCTTTTCATACACAATGTTCTGTCCAATTCAACATGTTCACAGATCTCCAGCACTTCACCTCAATGGGATTTAAAATTTTGACTCACACTTGTGAACATTTCAAATGATTTGCCCACAATGTGAATTTTTTAGGCATCAACTCTAATAAATATTTAAATATGAATAAAATAGCAGGTTACTCAATATGGGATGTTTGGATGACTAAGCTTTTCAGATTGTAAGCTAATTGAATATCTGTAAAAATTCAAGAAATTTTCAGGATTTTGAGAGATTTGGAAAACTTAGAGAATAAATGAGCATTTTGAGGGTGTCTAACTTGAGTAAAACCAGAATTTCTCACAAAAGTTCAGTCCTTTGTTTATCTGTCCTCTGCATTCACTCACATACCATGTCTTTGGATGTTTGTCAATAGACTAGTTACCTGTTGCTTCTGGGCAATGTGAACAGTGACAGATACTCTTCAATAAAGCTGATACTTTATGCTGTTACCTGAGTCACTTGTAGCATGGCAGGATGAAGGCTTAGTAGATGAAGGCCTGAAGCAAATAGAGTCTGCAGTAGCTAGTTCTCATCACCTCATTATCAGGGATATAGCCCCTTAGGATTCGTTGTCATGGTGACCTACCTCTCCCCAACAAGACTGTGTCCAAGTCATCTCAGGGGCCATACATGATACAATGAAAAAGCAAGATCTGGAGGGACATATCCCTGAAGGAAAGCAAAATAAAATGTTTACGTTCATTGCCTGTCATCCATGTAGTACTTTTGCAAACTTTATTTTCAGAAGTACTGATAAGGCTATCTCTCAGCACCAGTAAATAGATATAATGATAATCCAAGTCTAAGATTCCATCGACAAAATAAAACAACAAAATGAGAAACTTATGAATAAATTAATTCAGACTAGTTCTTTAGACTATTTGTTTTTTGAAAAAATATTATTTGTTAAACTCTGTCTACCTTTCATATCTATCACTTGTCTGTGTTTATGTGTGAGAAGGAAATGTTTTATCTCATGTCTATAGTCTACAAGCTCCAATGCAGTAAGCATATTTTCTAGCATACCCCTTTTTACACCATTGTGTGAATAGAATTAGACTAGGACAGTGCACCAGGAAGACTTCAGGATAACTGGACTAAGGATAATCAGAGGAGTAATTTCAGATTCCTGATTCTTGACTCAAAACTGAATCCATTTCCAAAAATAAGGTTTTGTTTTTTTTTTTTTTTTCTACTCACAATTCTGGGATTCCTGACTGCTATCCATGCACAAATTGCTCCTCTGTTTCTCAGTCTCCTTGAGCTGTCATAAATGGATTAAGTTATTTCCTGGGGTGTGTGCTAATTTTTCTATAATGGAAAATGTTTAAGCAGAGGCCAAATGACTTACTGTTTAGGGTGCTATTTGATGAGGTAGCATACTCCAACAGAATTATTTTACTACTCTTTTTCATAATAATAAAAGTTTGTTCTTACAGAAAAATAATATAGTTCCAAACAATAGTACTTTGCAAAAAGTTAGGTGATGCTATAAAGCATAGGAGAATTACAGTTATCTCTGAGTTGTCAACTTGAAATTGTGAGAAATTGATAACTCTTAGAAAACACAGAAGTAGGAACAACATGAGAAAATTAATGCTAGAGATTGTCTTGACATACTAAGCTCAGAAAAAGCAGATATATGCAAAAAATAAAATAAATATTTTGGTCTGGATTTTATGTCTGTCTTCAGATTATAAACTTAGAAGTAATATACATTAATAAATATGACAAAAGCAGATTTGATATATTTAACCAAAGGAATAGTCTATAAAAAGAGAGAAATGTGATTAAGAAACCCTTCAGAAATGGTATTTGATAGACAAAAAAAAAAAAAAAAAAGGAGCAAATGTTGGCAAAGAATGAAATCAGAGTACACTATTCTAGAGGGTAAAACAGTTGCTTTTGGCTCAACAATAGAGCTTTATTTTGAGCATGGCAGAACCAGTCTGCCTTCCTGTGTCTTGTACAGATTTCAGAAGCGAAGCTGCCCTGTCAGCCTTGCCAATCATAGACTGATTTTTTTCTTTCATTTCAGAAAGAAGAAAGTGATGAAAAATCAGAAGTACTTTTAGTAGTGAAATTAAATAAAGGAGCTGCTTATATACTTTCCTATAGATTCAGGAAAAAATAAACAATTACCATTTACTGAGCACTTACTGTCTGCTGAACACTTTACTAAGAATTTTATAAGCATCTCATTTAATTATCTTAACAGTCCAATGTAGCTTCAATCTCAACTACCAAAGCCTCCAAAATTAAAGTGGCTTAAATTAGGTAGAATTTATTTCTCTCTCATATAACAATATACTGATAAGCAGTCCATGATTGGCAGGGTTGGCAGGGCAGCTTAAATTCCAATATCTGCACAAGACACAGGAAGGCAGACTGGTTCTGCCAACCTCAAAATAAGGCTCTATTGTTGAGCCAAAGCTCCTGTTTTTTATTTTCATCTATAAGGAAAATAGAAAGACATTATTGTTAAAGGTGAGACATAGATGTTTAACACATCATTTCCACCAACATCTTATTGATAAGAACTTAGTCATTTAACCAAAACTGAATGCAAAGGAGGCTAAGAAATATAACTAATGGACCATTTGTGTGTCTTGCTAAAATTTCACAGGGTTCAATTATTAAATATATTGAATGAATGAATATTCTAAATCACTTATTATAGATCTATTAAGATTCACTATTTCTTCATTAGTTGGTTTCAATAATTTTTGTCTTTTTAGAAATCTATTTTTATCCTCTAAGGTACCTAATTTATTAGTATACAATTGTTCATAGTACTCATTTATAATATTTTATTTTCTGTAAGGTCAGTAGTAATGTCATCTCTTCTATTTCTCAGTCTCATAATTTGATTTTTTTTAAAAAGAGTAGTGATTCTTTATTGCTTTGTTTCACAAATAGAGCTGGCTGTGCTGGTATCTGAGTCAAATAATTTGAGTCTTCTTTCTTTTTGTTTTGGTCATTTGAGCTAAAGGTTTGCCAATTTTGCTGATCTTTTCAAAAGAAGCAGCTTTTGGTTTCATTGGTTTTTATTTCTTGTTTCTTAAATATAATTATTCTATCTGATTAATTTTATTTTAATATTTTCTACTTTCTATTTCCTTTAAGTTTAGTTTGATGTTTTTCTTGCCCTGTTTTATGGTGGGAGGTTAGATTACTTATTCAAAATGTTTCTTTTTCAAAAAAAATTTTTTTAATTAATTACTCTTGACATACAATATAATGTTAGTATCAGGTGTACAACATAGTGATTAGACATTTATGGCATACAAGGCGATCACACCAATAAATCTACTATCCATCTGCCACCATAAATAGCCATTACGATATTATTAATTAAATTTCCTATGCTGTACTTTCTATCTCCATGATTATTTTTATAACTAGAAAGCTGCACAACTTATTCCCTTTTCCCTTTTTTTGTTCATTTCCTCAAAACCCCTCCCATTTGTCGATCATCAAAAAATTCTCTGTATCTATAAGTTTGTTTTTGCTTTGTTTGTTTGTTTTTTTAGATGCCACATATAAATGATATTAAATGATGTTTTTCCTTCTCTGTATGACTTTTATTACTTAGGATAATACCCTCTAGGTTCATTCCTGTTGTTGCAACCAGCAAGATTTTTTCTTTTATATGGCTGAGTAATATTCCATTGTATATATGTGCCACATGTTCTTTATTCATTTGTTAATTAATGGATACTTAGGTTGCTTCCATATTTTGATTATTGTAAATAACACTGCAGTAAGCACAGAAATTCATGTATCTTTTGAATTAGTGCTCTGGGTTTTTTCAGGTAAATATACAGAAGTAAAATTCTGAGTTTTTTTCTCTTGTTATAGCTTTTGTTTTAAAGTCTATTTTGTTTAATATAAACATTGCTACACCCAGTTTCTTTTTTAGTTTCATTTGCATGAAATTTCTTTTCCTATATTTTTATTTTTTGTCTGTGTGTGCCTTTTGATCTGAGTTAGGTCTCTATTAGAGAGCATATGTAAGGGTCTTCTTTTCTTACCCATTCAGATGCCCTACATCTTTTCATTGGTATGTTTAATTAATTTATATGTAATGTGTTGAACACACAATGCTATATATATGTATATATATAGATATGTACACACACGCACATATATATACATATATTTATAGTATTATTGACTTTTACACTTGGAACCTATATAATTTTATTAACTAATGTCACCACAATAAAAATAATAAAAAATAAAATAATAACCACAATAAAAAATAAATACATGTCAGAAACCTTGTGGAATAAGAGACATCCCCAGGTCTTTCCCTTTGTAACAACAATAAGCTGAATATTTAAAACTCAACAAAAGACACCCAAACTGCACACCAGCACGAGCATGAGATCTGCGAATAAGAGCTATCACAGGACAGAACCCCAGGAGTCGGGCAGTAGACTGGGAGAAATAAAGAAGCTACCTCTTGCAACCGAGCTTTTTGCAGGAGGAGGGGGTGGGAAGATGGTGAACCATGTTCCCCGAATAGTCCTGCCTGAGAGGCCGTGAGCTCCATGTAATGACAGAGCCCACGGATCAGGGCAGAAAGCAGAGTAGGGATGGCTAAAAAGTGGGAATAATAGAGAAGCAACAATTAATTATCACCAGCACCAGTTGCTAAATGAGAGGCTGAGCCACAGCCTACATCATTCAACTTAAATGTCACTTCTTCCCATATCTTTGAAGATGAACAACCCAGAGCCTCAAGGGAATCTGAACAAACCCTACCGAAATGGCCACTAACACTGACAGGGACTGAGCCTGAGAGTATGGAATGTGATTAAATAGTTATAAGAAAATTAAAAAAAAAAAAAAACATTATGAAGACTTTATGTGAAGCAGGGATCCAAGAAGCTTAGATACCACCTACTGGAAACCAAAAGCAAAATGTGTTCTTAACAATAAGCTAAAGAGAGACTTTTATATAATAGATCACTTTCTGGAGAAAAAAAAAAAAAAAACACACTTCCATTAATGCCCAGGGGGAGAAATGGTCCATTAACCACCATGGACAACCAAAAAAACAAGGTATCTCAGAAATGTAAAAATCTCCAGAAAATAAACTTAAAGACATATAAATATGCAACTTAGGTCACTTTTGCTACCACATTGGAGAGAGGAAGTTGGTGAACTAGGTTAAAGCAGGGTTAGTCTCTTCCCACATCCACATTGAAATTACGACCAAATCATCAAAGTAGGTAGGAGGGGCAAAATCATGAATCAGGCTGGAACCACAACCACAGGTGGTAAAAGATCACTGGGAAAGAGAGTGAGGGGTTCTCCTGAAGGAGAGAGATCCTGGTATCATTTGGTGGCTCTCCAGCCGAGGCTCCCAGATCAAGGAAGAGGAGATTCCAATAACTTTGACTGTAAAATCCAGATTGGATTCCAGTGGTCTGGGCAAGAGGGAAGGAGACTAAACAGTAAACGCCCCTTTGAAGGACCCACACACACGATTTCTGACCTTCAGACACTCACCAGGGACACTGGCAGTGGGTCAGGGCCTTGCGTGGATTCATTACCTGGTGCTTAGAATGAGGACTGGAAGGGCAGCCATCATTGTGCCTTAGTCCAGCTGCCTACCTGGCAATCTGTAGACTTCACCAGCTAGACTTTTACAGAGCCAGTAGGAAACTCCAGCTTGAGGAGATCAGTCCACCTCAGCCAACCTGCAGATTTACTAAGCATTTTGTTGTGGGATCGGTGCTACACCCTTCACCCATTCAGGGCTAAGCATTCCCAGCTGGTGGCCAGAGCTGTGAGCCCCATTTCCAAGATAGGGTCAGACAGATCACTATTGCCAACATGACACTGAGTGGATCTTGGGGATCTGTGGGCCAGTCCCCGACAGCAGCCAGTCTTGCTGTGCTCTGGGTCTTCTATGGCAATGCACCAATGGTTACCAAAGTTTCAGCAAGACTGAGGATGTATTGATCTGACTGTCATTGTTTCCCTGAGACCTCACATCACCCTAACCACAAATTGCCCCAGACAGCACATTGACAGTGAACTGCCATAGCCCTGCCCTTCTGTCAGATTTCCCAAACCACACAGGCAACAAACTTTGGCTAGGTCAGGGTGGTTACTGCATACATATCAGTGACAGGCAGACCTCTGCTGCCTGCAAGAGTTGCAATATTGCATCTGAGGAGTTCAGGCATCTGTGGGACCACCACAGATGACAGGTGATCTCACTGTGATCTGTAACTACAGTGGGAATGCCCAGGCACAGGGGTTGCAACAAAACTGAGGCTGTATTGAATGGATGGGCTTTGTATCCCTGAGATTTCATTTCACCCAAGCCACAAAGTGCCTGCAGTCCATTGACGGGCAGCCTCCCATACCCTGTTTGGCTCTGGGGTTGTGCAGTTTACGTAGGCAACAGACCTTGACTAGCACAGTAAGTGCATTTCCAGGAAAATAGTGGTGGGCAGACCACTGCTGCCTGTGCGAGCTGCAATATCTGTTGAGAGGAATGCATGGGTCTGTATTGAACTGATGGTTTTTGACTCCCTGAGCTCTGGTCCTGTCCAATACACAAAGTGCCTGCCGCACGTTGATTGGTGGCTGCCCCTGCCTTGGGGTGGTGTGCTCAGGCCAAAAGTGACCAGCAGTTGATCTTGCTATGATTGGAAACTTGTACAGGAAGTCACAGAAACAGCACTGGAATATAAAGTGACATTATGGTGGCAAGAGGAAATTGACTCAGCAGACCCAGGAGACTCCTGGGGTCCCTGTGCCTCCCTACACACATATTACCTAGAGGCTCATCCAGTTTCAAGACCTAAGGCAACTGACAAGTAGTGTCAGACCTGGAGGAGCACTGATCCCTTTGCTAAACTGCCCTAGGTCAAGGACAGGGGATAACTGACCACTACATACAGTGTTGTTTCTTGCAATTACCTATAGATCCAGCATAGGCAACAACCATCTGTGGATCGCTTTGCAGTTTCCACCAACCAGCCCTGAGCAGTCAAAAGCACTGACTGACTTTGGCCTGAAGGGGAGCACCTCCAGAAGGGCCACAAAGCCAATATATCCGGAGGCTGGCACAAGACGCAACAGATCAACACTTGACTAGTGCTATTAGTGGTACACACAAAGGGTGGTTGCAACAAGTACACAGCCTGCTCGTACAAATCCCACTCAGTATAGTCAGCCCTCGCAAGACAACTCTTACCCTGTAAATGCAGCCAGTTCCCACAATTAGTGAGCCTTAGTGTCTATTCCACCCTCTGATGTGCTAAAAACAATAAAGTCTTGGCAGCAACAGAAAATCACACACAACCCACATAGGGGATCAGGGATACTGTGCCAGTGGACCATAAAGGACATCTTCACATTAGGCTATCTTCCAGTGAACTTGAAGACAAGGTAGCAGAATACACTCAATACAATCAAAAGAAAAAATGAATTAAAAAAATGAGAATAGTGTAATAGGCCTCTGGGACAACATGATGCATGAAACTCTCTGGATCATAGGAGTACCAAAAGAAGAAGAGAAAGAGAAAGGGATTGAGAATCTATTTGAAGAAATAATGACAGAAAACTTCCCTTACCTGGCAAAGGAATTAGAAAGACAAGTTTAGGAAGCACTAATTGTCGCAAACAAGAGAAATTCAAACAAGCCTGCACCAAGACATCATAACGAAAATGCCAAAAGTCAAAGAAAAAGAGAAAATCTTAAAAGCAACAAGAGAAAGGCAGTTAGCTAACCACAAGGGTACATCCATAAGAATGTCTGAAAATTTTTCAGTGGAAATTTTCAGGGCAGAAGAGCCTGGCAGGAATAGTCAAAGTTATGAAAAATGAAAATCAGCAAACTACAAGGCTTTCTATTAAAATGGATGGTGAGATAAAAAGCATCCCAGACAGTGAAAAGCTTAAGGAGTTCATCAGCAAAAAGTCATCATTACAAAAAATGTTAAAGAGACATCTATAAAAAAAAAAAGAAAGGGGTAAAATATATATATATATATATATATATATATATATATATATATATATATATATATATAATGAAATGATAGTAGCTATGTATCTATCAGTAATCACTTTAAATGCAAATGGATTAAATGCTCCAATAAAAAAAAGACAGCCAAATAGATAAAAAATCAAGACCAATGAATATGCTGTCTATGAAAGACCCACTTCAGATCAAATGACACTCACAGACTAAAAGCAAAGGAATGACAAAAATATTTCACACAAATGGAAATGAATAAAAAGCCAAGGCAGTGATACTTATATGATATAAAATAGACTTTAAAGCAAAAACTATACTAAAAGATGTGAACAGACATTATTATTAATGCTAGTAAACATGTATACACCCAACACAGGAGCACCTACATATATGAAGCAATTATTGACTGACATAAAAGGAGAGATTAACAGAAATACACTGATAGGAGGAGCCTTTAACACCCCATTAACAACAATGGACAGATCTTCCAGGCAAAGAATCAACAAAAAGACAATGGGCCCAAAGGACACATGAGATCAGATGGATTTAATAGATATTTTCAGACCATTTCACTCCAAAGCTGAAAATATACATTCTTCTCAAGAGCACATGGAACATTTTCCAGGATAGACCATATGTTAGGATACAATCTAGTCTCAATAAATTTTAGAAGATTGAAATTATATCATAATGGTATGAAACTAGAAATCAACTATAAGAAAATAACTGGAAAATAAACAAACATATGGAAGCTAAATAACATGCTACTAAACAATGAATGGGTTATTACTGAGATCAAAGAAGAAACCAAAAGTTATCTAGATACAAATGAAAATGGAAACATAGCAATTCAAAATTTAAGGGACATGGTGAATCCAGTCTTATGAGAGAAATTCATAGCAATACAGGTCTACCTCAAGAAACAAGAAAAAGTTCAAATAAACAATCTAAGCTTACACTTAAAAAAGCTAAAAAAAAGAACAGCAAATGAACCCAAAGTGAATAGAAGGAAGGAAATAATAAAGATCAGAGAAGAAACAAATGAAACAGAGTCTAGAAAAACAATACAATGGATTAATGAAACCAATAGCTGGTTTTTTGAAAGGATAAACAAAATTGACAGATGCTTAGCCAGACTCATCAAAGAAAAAAGTGAGAGGAGTCAAATAAATAAAATTGGAAATGAAAGAGGAAAAATAACTATGGACTCCACAGAAATACAAAGGTTCTTAAGAAAATACTCCAAGCCATTACATGCCAACAAATTGTATGATCTGGAAGAAATGGACACATTCTTAGAAATAAGTAATTTCCCAAGACTGAGTCAAGAAGAAACAGAAAATCTGAACTGGCCAATTGCTACCAATGAAATAAAATCAGTAATCAAAAACCTTAAAAAAAAAAAAGTCTTGACCGATGCCATCAAAGGTAAATTTTACCAAACATTCAAAAAAGAATTATCACCTAATCTCTTTAAACTATTCCAAAAATTCAAGAGATGGAAGGCTCCCCAACTCCTTAATGAGGTCACTATTACCTTGATTTCAAAACCAGACAATTACAAAAAAGGAAAACTATCAGCCAATATATCTTATGAACATTGATGCAAAAATTCTGAACAAAATATTAGCAATCCAAATTCAGTAATACATTAAAAATAACATACACCATGATAAAATTGAATTTACTCCTGGGATGCAAAGTTGGTGCAATATCTGCAAATTAGTTAACATGATATACCACATTAATAAATTGGAAGATAAAAACCATTTGATCATATGAATGGATGCAGAGAAAAGGGAACCCTCATATTTTGTAGGTGGGATTGCAAATTGGCACAGATGCTATGAAAAACAGTATGGAGGTTTCTCAAAAAATTAAAAATGGATATACCTTTTGACCCAACCTTGCACCATTGGTTATTTATCCAAAGAAAACCAAAACAAAAGATCTATGCACCACAATATACAATAGTCAAGATGTGGAAGCAACCTAAATGACCATCAACAGATGATTCATATGTACAATGGATTCATATATACAATGGAATATTACTCAGCCATTAAAAATAAAATCTTACCATTTGCAACAACATGGATCAACCTCCAGGTCTTTATGCTGAAGTAAGTCACGTAGAAAAAGATAAATACCGTACAATTTCAGTTATATGCTGAATTAAGGAACAAAAAGAACAAATAATTCAAAAACAGACACACAAATATAGTGGACAGTTTGGTGATGGACAGAGGGAAGGAGTGGTCATGAGGTTGGGGGAATGGGGTGAAGTTTTAAAGTAGAAATTAGTAGTTGATAGATGGTCATAACGACGGGAAGTCTGGCACAGGGAATGCAGTTATCATTAATATATTGGCCATGTGTAAAACCAGAGGAGAGAAGGAGTAATGAGCGGAATCATTTTATAAATGATATAATGTCTAAACAATATAGTGGATACTTGAAACTATTTAAAATAACTAAGTAAATTTATTTTTTAAAAAACTAAAAAGTTTTGCACAGTAAAGAAAAGCATAAAAGAAAAAAAAGCATCAAAAATGAAAAAAATAAACCTACAGAAGGAGAGAAGATAATTGCTGATGATACATCTGATAAGGGGATAATATCCAAAATTTATAAGGTATTCACACAACTCAACATAAAAAAAATCTTAAAAATTCTATTTAAAAGTAGCTGGTCTGAGTTGGCATTTCTCCAAAAAAAGTTATACAAATAGCCATTTGACATATAAAAAAGATGCTTAACATCAGTAATCATCAGAGCAATGCACACTAATCCACAATGAGTGTCACTTCAGAATTGCTATCATCAGTTATTCAAAGATGTGAAGAAAAGAGAATACTCGTGCTCTTTTGGTGAGATTGGAAATTGGTTCAGTCACTATGGAAAATAGTTTAGAGTTTCCTTTAAAAATAAAAAATAAAACTATCTTTTGACCCAGCAATTCTACTTCTGGGTATTTATCCAAGGAAAATCAAAACACTAATTCAATAAGATATGTGCCCCTTTAAATACATATTTTTGTATGTATGGAATATTACTTGGCCATAGAAGAGAATGAAATCTTTTTTACAATTGGCAACAACATGGATGGACCTAGATGGTGTTATGCTAAGTAAAATATCTTAGACAAAGACAAATACTATATGATCTCACTTAAATGTGGAATTTAAAAAAAATGAATAAAATAGAAACAGTTCATAGGTACAGAGAACAAACTGCTGATTGCCAGAGGAGAAGGACATTATGCAGCTGGGGGAAAAGGTGAAAGGATTAAGAAAAATAAACTGGTAGTTACAAAATTGTCATGGAGTTATAAAGTACAGTATAGAGAATATGGTTAATAATAGTGCAGCAACTATGTATAGTACCATGTGAATTCTAGAGTAATCTGGAGGATTATTTTATAAATTATTTTAATATCTAACTATTACGATGTACACCGGAAAAATATAAAATAATATTAAATAACAATTATTATTTAAAAATAATAATAATACAAGTTTTGGCCTGTGCATATGTTGTCTCAGAAAATCACCAGGGTGGTGTGACTGGTATTAGCCAGGTTAATGGAGACTCTGATGGGCTGCCCACCTGAATCTGCATGCTGAGTTCAGGAGAGCTCAACAAAGAAACATGGTGCCTATCTGTATTCTGTGCCAGAGAGAGCTGGCCCTTTAGCCTCCACCCTGAAGCCAGACGATTCAGTTTCTTTTCACATGTTTCTGGTACTTTTGAGCTGCTGTTCCTTTGCTGGAGTTTATTGTGAGTGTTTGTAAGCAAGTGAGTTTGTGCTCTGCTCTTTAAGTTCACACCTTGGTCTATGGCAACCCTCCATTTTACCCAGGAAGTGGAATCGCTGCTAATTCTCACAAGCCAGATTTTGTGGATACTTCTTTTTCCAGAGCTGGTGCTCCAGACTATAGAACTTGGTGTGATTCTGGACTCCTCACTTAGGGGTACCTCCATAGCCTGATTGTTAACTGCTACATGTTGGTGTAGGACTGGCCCAATTCACATCTGTACCATTTTTACCAGTCTTGATGTCAGTTCTTTATATTCTTAGTTATAAGTGTTCTGTACAGCTATTCTTCAGGTGTTTCTCAAGTGTGTGGTTGTTTTATAATTAGGCTGTACTTTGATGTGGTCATCTGAGGAGGCAAGCATAGCTTTTATCTACTCTGCCATTTTAACTGAAAGTCCCTAGTATGTTGTGTTTTTAAAGAACTTTTTTTTCCTTTTTGTCTAAGTTTTTAAATATAGTAGCATTAGGTTGTTCATAATATGTTCTCATACTCTAAACACCTGTAGAATCTTAACTGATATTCTTGTGTTCACTTTTGCTTTTTGTAACTATTTTCTCTTTTTTCATAATAGAGCTTGTTAGGAATTCATTCATTTCACTAAGAATTTATAAGTTCCACATTCCAGTATTGCTGGTTTCTATCTTTATATATAATTTTATTTTTCACAAGTCACATCTATTTTTTACTATTTTTACTATTGTGTTAATTTTACTAACGCCCCTCCTCACAAAAAAAGAAAATTTTAAGATTAAAACACAGAGTATGTTACTAATACCTTTTTTTTCTAATATAAAAACAAAATATAAATTCGCCCTCAAGCAATATTTGGTTTCATTTTATGAATAAAAAGAGATTTTGTTTTTATTATTACAAAGCTAGAAGCATTTTCTTAGTTCAGTCTTTTCCTACTTTCACAATAAATTATGTAAATGAAAAAAAGAATATTCATTAACCTGGTTTTATTACATTAACACCACCTGTTCCAGTTACTACAGCAAAAAGTGATATACTGTGATTGGTTAAGCTAGTATCAGATGGCCCACTTGAACAGAAGCATGGATAGAGTGGGTCAAACATTTAACCAGAAATTAGGTGAATGGATGATCAGCATGAACTAGAATTGGAGAAGCTAATAATGACAGAGGAGATCAAGTGATTCTACTTACAGATAAAAATAATTAAACATGGGCACAAATATTAAAAACAATTATTTGAAGGCCCTCAAAAGTGACTAAAGTCAATCAGAAATTTTGGAAACAGGTAATCTTAAAATATTACTATTTTATCATATTAGAAAAAAACTGCGTTTGGGTTTGTTTTTGTTTGTTTGTTTGTATGTTTGCTAAAACCTTCATTATCTTCATTCCCTCAAGAGGGTGCATAATAGTGTTAAGAGAACAAAAAATAGAAGTTTAAGAAAGAAGTTTTATAAATGAGACAGCTACAGAAGAGTAGAAATATCAAATTTGAGTATTATTTCTGACCAAAGTCCTGAGTGATTATGGGTTGCTGAGAGAAAGAAAAGACATGAACAAATAAAAGAGAAACATACTCTTGAAAGCTGAATGGCTCCTGGTAAGATTTTTGAGCATTATGTGCTTTTGAATTAATGTATTCCTTTATTACCACACATATTTGAGAGCTAAAAGAGGATCCTACTGCCTTGAATTTTTAGATTTCAATAATCAGGAGTAACATAGCTATCAGAATATTAGAGAACTACAGAGAGGAAGAGTATCAAGATCTGAAGATAAACTATGCACAAATATTTGCAAACAGCTAAACTATATATGCATTATTTAGGAAGCCAGACTGAAAAAAAAGCAGCATCTTAAACTAACCACAATCTGAGCAGATACATCAACTGCTCCAAAAAATAGGTGAGAAATATTTTGTATTTTTAGTTCAAGAAAGTTAACTGCCTACTAGAAAAAATGTAAAACTCTCTGAAAAGCAAAAACAAAATATTTACAGTTACTTCAGCATCTTATCTAAAATTTTTGTCAACAGAAAATGATTATAATTATCTAAAAAATTAATAAAACATAATTCATACACAGAAAAAGCCCAGTTAATAGAAATTTATTCTAAGTGAATCACAATTTAGATTTTGCAGTATTTACATCAGTTATTATAATTATGCTCAAACATTTGAAGAAGAATATAATATTAAAAGTAAACAAATGGAATATAATAGCAGAGGACTGGAATTTAGAAAGAGGTAACTATTGGAAATTTAGAGTTTATAGTTATAATAACTGAAATTAAAAAATTGTGAAATGAGTTCAATAGCATTTTGGAGATTATAGAAAAAAATCAGTAAATTTGAAGATAAGCAGTAGAATTATTTTCTCTGAATAAGACAAAATAGAGATGAAGTGAACAAATTCTTCAAGGTTTTTGAGATGATATCAAGTGGTCTAACATATGTGTAATTGGAATATCAGAAGGAAACTAAAAAATGATGAGGAAGAAAATATTTGAAGAAATAATAGCTAAAACTTCCTAAACTTGGTGGAAGATGATAACTTACAAATGTAAGCAGTTCCACAAAGCAACAAGTAAACAAATTAAAAATTTAAACGACAACTACACAAACACCTAAGCACATAATTAGCAAATTGTTGATTGGTTAAGGTAAAAAAATATTGAAACAGCAAGAGAATTTTGGCATATTACATACAGTATAATGGTAATGCAATTAATGGAAACATTTTCTTTAGAACTATGGAGAACAGAGACATTGAAATGGAATATGTAAAAGAAAATACTCAATCAACCAAAAATTTATACCCAGAAAAGAATATTTTCAAATAAAAAATTAAAACTTTCATATAAACAGAAATGTAGATAATTTGTTGCTAGCAGAAGTGCACCATAAGAAATATTATAGAAAGTCTTTCAGGCTGAAGAAAAATATAACCCATGGTAACTTGGATATGTAAGAAAAAATGATGAGCACTGAAAATGGTAAACGTATGTTTCAATATAGAAGATTACATGAACACATATTTTTTCTTAAATTTTTTATAAGATGTATGCCTATGTAAAATTATTATGATATATTGATGAATTCAGGTAAATAGAATAATGCCATTGCAATTTTTTTATATTATACTAGCAGTAATTTTATATTTTACTAGCAGTAATTGTATATTGTTTAAGTACATTATGTTAAGTTAAAATACATGTTGTACTCCCTAGACCTACAAATAAAGCAATAATACAAGAAAGTTCTGAGCAAGATGGCAGAATAGGTAAAGGCTGTGCTTGCCTCTTCTCACAACAGATCAAAATTAGCACTAACCAATAGAAAAGTCATTAATGGGAGCCACCTGAAGTCTACCTGAAAAGAAGAGGCCACCTCAAGACTGGGAGGAGGTGTGGAGACATGAAATGGGCTGGTTTTACACACACATGTGGCAGTTGAGAATCAAGATGGATGTCTTTAATGCAGAAATAACACTGGAGGAGCAAGGGGTCTCCAACCCCACACCAGGCTCCCCAGCCTAAGATTTCAGTACCAACAAGAAAAGTCTCTACAGCTTCTGGCTATGAAAAACAGTGGAGATTGTGGCTGAGTGAAACAGAGGGTAGCTAGAAGCACAGACATTTCTCCTAAGGGACCTGCCTACAGACTTATTTGCTGGTAGACTTACTTTCTCTGAGCTCCAGCACTGGGGCAGCAGACTGAAAGGTGCCAAGGATATATGAGGAATAACAGAATTGTCTGGCTTCGGGTTGAGGGCTGAAGGAGCAGCTTCCTCCCAGAAAGAAGTGCTGGTGGAAGCCATTGTTTCTTTGTTGAGCCCACCCTGTCCCACTGTGCAGATGCAGGTGGACACATCTGAGTCTCCATTAATCTGTCTAACCAATTATCTCACCATGCTGATTCTTTGAGAATGCCTCCATACATATGTATATGTATGAAATAATTTTCATAAAAATTACCTGTCTTGGCTCATTCTGCAAACTATCTTAAAATATATCAAGGTGTACAAAGCCCAAACAAGCAGCTTGGCCCTAACCTTGTTTAGCAGTTACAAGCCCAGGAGTAGCAGCAGCCAACTTTGATTCATGGCTTAGACTCTCAAGGCACCTTCACACCCAACATAGGTGGTGGCTATCTGCGAATTACTGGGTGTCATGCCAGGTGGCCCCAAGAAGGGTGTAGGCTACAGCTGAACTTGACTTGTGGTGGGGCCTCTGTCAGGAGACCCCAGTACTGGCATTCCTGGTGGTTAGCTTTGTACCAAGCCAGAGCATTACCCAGGGCTACATCTGAGGACAACACATCCCAAGTGCAGATGGAACAGGCACTAGAGACCTGTCAAAGTGAATCCTGTTCCATAGTGTCAGCTCCTCTCCAGCGAGTCTGCACAACCAAACAGCCCAAAAGTCAATCTCTCCCATTGAAGTAGAAATAGCAAACAAGGCTCAACTACAAGAGGGAGCATACACACTCACATAAGAAATAGACTTGAAGTACCTGGCTCCAGTTACCAGGGAAGTCTTTGTCACTTGGACCCACAGCATATGTCCTACATAAGACCACCCTACTAAAACAAGGAGACATAGAAATTCGATCTAATACACAGAAATGAACATGAGAAAGCAGCCAAAATGGGGAAATAAAAAGGGTCCCAAATAAAAATAAAAGAAGAGAGCTCCAGAAAAAGAAGTAAACAAAATCGAGACAAGCAGTCTACCAGATGCAGAGTTCAAAATGCTGGCTATAAGAATGCTCAATGAACTTAGGGGAAGAGCAAGTAAACTAGTGAGAACTTTAACAAAGAGATAGAAAACATAAATGTGGAGATACAAAACATAAAAAAGAACCTGTCAGAAATAAAAAAATACAATGACTGAAAGAAAAAAATACATTAGAGGGAATCAATAGTAGATTAGGTGAAAAAGGTTATTGAATTAGAAATTTAGGAGATAAGATAGCAGAAATCGCTGAATCATAATAGCTACAAGAAAAAAATTAAAAAATGTGAGGACAGTTTAAGGAACCTGTGGGACAACATTAAGTCTACCAACATTGACATTATAGAAGTTCCAGAGAAAGAAGAGGGACTTGAAAACCTATTTTTAAAAAAAATAATGATAAAAACTTTTCTTAACCTGACAAAGAAAATAGACATACAACCCAGGTGAGCACACATAGTCCCCAAACAAGACAAACCCAAAGGGGCCTACTCCAAGACAATCATAATTAAAATGCCAAAATTTAAAGACAAGGAGAGAATCTTAAAAGCAGCAATTAGTTACCTACAAGAGAGCTTCCATAAGACTGTCAGCTGATTTCTCAACAGAAACTTTGCAGGCCAGAGGGATTGCCAGAAAACATTCAGAGTGATGAAAAGCAAGGACTACAACCAAGATTAATCTACTCAGCAAAGCTGTCATTTAGAATTGAAGATTCTAAACAATAAAGAGCTTCTTAGACAAGAAATATCTAAAAGAGTTCGTCACCACTGAACCAGTTTTACGGAAAATGTTAGAGGGACTTCTTTAAGAGAAAGAAAGAACTATGAATAATAAAATGGCAAAAGCAACATGTAAATCAATAATTACTTCAAATATCAATGAATTAAATGTTCTAATTAATAGATGGAGTAGCTAAATAGATAAAAAAAAAAAAGTCCTTACATATGCTTTTTGTAAGAGACTCTCTTTGAAAACATACACAGATTGAAAGTGAAGGGATGAAAAAAATATTTCATAAAAATAGAAACAAAAACAACAAGAAACCTCAGTAGAAATACTTATGCCAGGCTAATAGACTTTAAAACAAAGACTACAATAAGAGACAAAGAAAGACCCTTTAATCCCACTTCTAGATATTTATTTGAAGGAACCCAAAACATTATTTAAAAGGACATGTGATTCCACATGTTTTAAGCATTATTTATAGCCAAGATATGTTGGCAATGTGAGTGTCCATCAATAGATAAATGAATAAAGAAAATGTAGTAAATATATACAATGGACTATTACTCAGCCATAAAATAATTAAATCTTGCCATTAGCAACAGCATGGATGGACCTACAGAGTACTGTGTTGAGTAAGTCAGAGAAAGACAAATGCCATATGAATTCACTTACATGAGGAATCTAAATAAAACAAACAAAACAGGCACAAATTCACAGACAAGACAGCATTTTGCCAGAATGAAGTGTGGTTAGGGTTTGAGTGAAAAAGAGAAAAGAATTAAGAAGTACAATTTTGTAGTTACAAAATAGTTATGAGGATATAAAGTATATCATAAAAATCTAGTCAATAGCATTGTAATAACTATGTATGGTGTCAATAGGTACTAGAACTTTATAAGTTACATAAATGTCCTATCATTATGTTGTACACCTGAAACTAATACAATATTGCATGCTATCTGTAATTAAAAATAAAAATATATTAGAATAAATAAATAAAATTTTGTTTATCCAACCAAGGATGTTTACAAAACACACACACACACACACACACACACACACACACACACACACACACACACAAGCAAACATACAAACCCCAAAACAATAGTACAAGGAAATAGCTATAAAAGCAATAGTTATGCTAGTTTCCACATCATACTTTTCTACTGGATCCCCTATCAGGCTTTTTCTCCTTCTATAAAATGCAACTATTAACACTTTATTACTAGGTCTTTGCAAGTTTTAAATTAGATCATGTGAAAATAATATAATATTTAGCACATAATAGATATAAAGAAATGTTGTTTAAATTATGCTTCTAGTACCTTTTGTTTATTTCCTTTTCTTGTTCTTGCTTTCCCCAAAAGAATAATCCCAGCTAATGACAACCACAATTACATGTGCTTCCTGAAACAGCACCTGTTAGGACTGGGGATCCCTCAGAGAGAGAATGTGTTTTAAAGGAAACGGATATGATTCACCACCTGTGGTAGAGATATAAAAGGAGATTTCCTGGTGTCATTTGGGAACATTGCTCTTTGCTCAGAATAGGAGTTTCTCGGATAGCTCTCATGTTCTTTCTCTTGCAGGTAGGCCTGCTGGGAGGGGGTCAGTCTAGTACATAATTGCTGAAAAGCAGGGTTTGTCCTCACTGTGCACCTCTTAAGGTGACTGGAGAATCCCCACATACATAATCTATTCTATGCCTTGGCTCACAGTAAATTTTTCAAAGATAGTACAGACTGATGGCTGATCTTTGGGCTGAGGGTACACAACTTGCCCTGATCCCTGATTCTTCCTTCAGTGCTCAGCATAGACTCATCTGTAAAGGAATGGTATAGACACAAGAAATTATTTTCTGAGTAATATGTTTCTTATTCTGTATTCATATTAGTAAGTGTCCCATAGTATCTGAGAAGAGTCATTATTGTTTGGGGGAAATAATGTTAGATAAGGACTCAAGACATTTTTTTTTCTCTAGTCTTGCCTCTGACTTTGAGCAAATCCCTTCACTCTCACAGCTTTCTTGAATGATTATAGGTTTTTAGGGTCTCACACTAAAGCTGTCCTACCCTTAAGGTCCTGGAAGATCTCCACCTGCCTCCTCTTGCACTCCTCCTTGCCCCTTGCAAGTGGATGCAAAGGCATGGCTTTCTGCTCTGTGCACTGAGCTCAGAATCTGACTGCTTACTTTTAGCCCAATTGATGCCACCACTGGTTACTAAAACCTAGTCAATTAACAATTTTCTAACTGACCTGAACAAGATGAGAGAAGTTGGGATTGCTCAAGTTCAAAGTAGAGATGGCTGAGACCCTATCAGAGATCCTATAGTGATCTAAAATTATTACATAATTAGACTATTCAACCTATAATGTTCTTCCAAGATCTGAAACTCAGTGAATACGTTCATCAGATCAGTTTGAAGGTTTTAGTAAATGAAAAGGCAGGTTGCTTTCTCTTTCTCCCACTGGGTGTCTCTCATCTTTTTATGTGATGTTCTCTCTTTCTCTGGCTCATTAATACTTTGCTCTCTTCCTTTTAATTGGCTCTCTTATTTGGGTAGATTTTAATTCAGAAAAAAAAAATATTTATCTCCTATTTTCCTTGATAATTGCTCTTGCTCTTTGATGGCCTCATAATCCTGTGTATCAAGGACTTCCTCAGTTGGTTCACTCCCCAGCATGGATATTATACTTTAGAATCTCTTGAGGAACCCTATATCATGCCTATTCCACCTACAGTATGTCATTGATGGTGCCAGACATTCTTAGGGATAAATGAAGGTGTAATTAGTTTGCACAGCTGTCAAGCAGGAGTTTGAGTACAGGTTCTGAAATTTATTGTGTGGCTCTGAGTATTTCACTTAACTTTTTTCAGCTTTAATGTCCTCATCTGTAAAATGATTGCAACATCATAGGTCTTTATTGCTGACTAAAGAGGATCATGCATATAAAGAATTTAACACAATGCCTTGATAATAATTTTCTAATAAATATCAGCTGCTACTATTGATAATGTACTAAGCAAAGTGATACTGGCTTTAGTTAAAGTAGAAGTTATTCTTGGATATAAGAAAAGTCTTCACATCTAAGGTAGCACTTAAATGTATTCCTAAAGGTTGGGTGTGTTTTGAACGCAGTAAGTTGGGGAAAAGTATATTTTAAAAAGAGAGAACAGAATAACTAAAGTGTCAATGACAAGACATTATAGGCCTGTTTCAGAGTGTCCAGAACGACTAAAAATGTATCACAAATGATCTTGAGAAGTTAGCTTAGGTTATGACTTCTTTGTAGACAGCAGTTTGAATACCTTGCTTTCAATTTGATCCTTTTGGCAATAGGAGATAGGACACAGTAAAACTCTGATCATCTGAGAAATTATTTAGAAAGATTAATCTAGGAGCAGAGAAGATGATAGATCTAAGTAGGGAGAAAATAGAAGGAAGGAGATTGGTAAGAAATCTATTGCCATCATGCTAAAGAAAGTCAAAGAGACCCGAACATGGATAATGGCATTGAAAATTGAAGAAATTTATTAACATAAGGTATTTTGGCAATGTAAAATTTACATAGTTCAGCACTGAGTTAGAAGTGTGGTAAGACTTGAGAGATAGGAAAAAATTTACATTGGGAGGATATTACTTTACGATAGAAATTTATATTTTTTCATGTTCTCAGGGAAGAAACACTTTTCCTAGTTAAAATTTGGTGGAAACCACATTTAGTTGGAAGGAAGCTAGATCCCAGAGAAAAGAACAAATTGTAAAAAAGTAGGAAAGTTAGTCAGGTGACAGAAAGGGCGTGGGTCAGGGGAAAAGGCCATGTACTCTAGAAACCCTTTTACTATAAGCTAGAATTAATCCTCCCATTGCACTAAAATTGTTTGAGCAAATTTATATCCAAAATCTATTCAGTAAATCTAGTATTATATTTCCTAAATGCACAGTGAGCAATGGTCGGTAAAGATGTTCCAAGAATTGCATAGTTATACTAAAAGGTACACCTAAATTCCAAAATCAGCGGTCTTAAGTGTGAAAGTGTATAAAAATCACTTGGAGAAACTTTTCAGAATAGATGTTTCTAGGGGCCATCTTAAAGACCTTGACACAATTGATCTGTGGTAGGGATAGGCAAAAATAGTTGACAAATTTTCTCTAGTTGATGCAAATTTCCTCCCTTGATTAAGAATGTGACAATGTGCATTTAAAAAAGCATTCATTCAGTAACATTCACACATGCACACACAGAAGCACGGGTTTTTTTTTTATGTAAACATGACTATATATGCCCAACTCATGGTCTTATAAAAAGCCAATTAAGACCAGAGGTCCTGGATTTAAAGTCTAGTTTTATCATTTTTTAGATGTGTGATCTATGAAAATTTCTTAACAGTTCTATACCTCTATTTTCTCAGTTGCAAATGGAATAAGAAAATCTATTTGATAGGGCTTTTTAGTAAGGATTAATATAAAGTCTTTAGATTGCAGCCTGCCATACATGAAGTACTCAATATAACTATCAATTATTATTTGAAATTTCTAGACAGTATTACTTTTGGCTTTCCTATTTGTTACCTGATTAATGTTTGTGGATACCAAAACCAGCAGTGTCTAGCATCTTATGTTACATAATAAACTAGACAAAGAAGAGTAATGTGTTGTTACCTGGAACCTTGCCTAACTGAAAAAGGTAGGAATATGGACCTAGATCCAGAGACATGAGAGGACTTAGTACTGGAAAATAGGTTGAATTATAGGAAACAAGAATCAGATGACTTCCAGGTAAATGTTTAGCATCATACAAATCCATGAAAAGTAAAAAGGAGAGTTCTGTTAGGAGTAGAAGAGTTTTGGAAACCCAGCCACGCAGTAGGAATCATGAAAGAAAATCAGAGATGTAACCATGTGGTTGAGGCTCAGAGTTAGTCTCCAATCTATAGATTGTATTAGTAAGAATAAATCAGAGATACCAATTTAAAGTAAGTGAATAGGTCAAGAAAAGATGAGTTTCAATTAGGAGAAACTCAACCATGAAATAAAGAGAGAAATTTGATACAAGTTCCATTATAATAAGTTAAATAGTCCCCAAGTAAATTATGTATGCTGATTTCCATATTATCATTTTTTGCTTAACTGTATAGGTGACCAGAATCTGATTTCAGAAGGCACTGTATATAACTCTGACAGTGCTATCTTCTTATGGCATTTTGTTGATTCTTCAGATAAGCATTTTCTCTAGTCTTTATATTATTTAACCTCTCTTATAAGATGCTTCTAATAATCCCTTGCCTTAAAGAGCATTTCTTGACCCATCATATGTCTAATAATCTAATTCAGGCCTTGCAGATGCTTGGCAGGTGTTGGGGAAAGAATGAAACGATACTCACTTATGCCTTTAATTATTACAAGCCACATTATTTTAGATTCCCCATACTTAATAAGTGTAATATTAAATGATTCTGATTTCTGATGGACTATTTGACTTTGCCTTTTTTCAATTGTAACTATTTTTGGTAACTCATAATCAGATAGTTTAGGCATTTATAGACATGTTTTTCAAATACTTTTTAAAATTTTTATTTGATTAATTTCAGATATACAGTACATTGATTAGACATTTATATAGCTTATAAAATGATACCCCTAATTGCTCTCTCTCTTTTCTGGCTCTCTACATAGCCAACAACATTAATGCTAACTTCATTCCCTATGCTGTGCTTCCCATCTGCTTTACCATCTATCAACTACTAATTGCCCTTTGACCCTTCACCCCATTGTTGTATTCCATAGTATCCAACTGCTCAAGCAAAAATCAGTAAAAACATTTATACATTATCAACAACAAAGATAGCTTTGTAGTTTTAAATTATTTTAAATTACTTTTGTGACAAGAGAGAGGACAAATTTCTATATAGAAGATGAGAATGAGACTTAAAGTGGTAATCGAGTGGTAATATATATGGATGGGGAGGTGGAGAATGTTCATGCAGGATACTAGAAGTTTCACAAGCCAAGTAAATGACCTAAGAATCCTCACCAGCAAATGACACTATTATCTTTTACAAGTAAGGTCAGAATGTCAACATTTCAACCTGATCAAACCAAAACTGGCCAAAAATTCTTTGCAGATTACATGACCTCTTCTTGCTTTTTTTCTTAATTCTTAAATTTATAATAATTCTACTGACTCTTACACTGATAAAAGATGGAAGTAAATCAAAACAAATATTTTTTATAACATTAAAATTTAAGAAGTAATTTATGGACATGGAGGACAAAAGCTGGAATTTTGCCATTCTGAGAGCAATAGCATTATTCTAGTGGGGAAGAATGAAAAGGACAGATTAAAAAAAAATTAATGATATGCTGGCTTTTTCTGTGTGGTATCATTTTACAGACTAAAATATTGGGATTCATCAGACTCAAATAGATTCATTTACAAATGTAAGAATTTAAAATATCACAAAACCTTAAAAAAATTGTTTGTAAATAATCTGAGATTTTATTTACTCTATCATGGCCATTTTTTTAACAATGTAATTAGCTGTTAATATTTAGATAATAGAAAATATTTCAGAAATATAGAAACCCCAATAAGTCAGTAACATTTTCTTCATATTGCCCTATTAAAAACACTTATTTTTTAAAATAAAATACTTTATTTTTTAATCAGAACAAACAATAATAAAGATATGTAGAACCCAAAAAACAAAATAAATAAATCCCCTTTTTCAACTCTATTAATGACATATCTCCCAAGCTTGAGATTCTTTTTAGGTTCTGCAGTAAATGTAATAAACACAAACATATACACCGAGTACTATCTTCCTATTCTCTGTTTTCGCTGGTCTCCTTCATCCCACAATACTTTATTTCACACCAAGATATTATATGATCTAAGAAAAACTGCTTATTAGTTGCCAAAGTAGGAACTGGTGAAGCCAACATAATCATAGCCAGCAGGGTGGCTTCGGCCCCGTGGGTCCACATATTGCTGCATATGTGAGGCACAGAATGACACTTGTTCTGGGGTTAGCGCCTTCAATATAAAAGAAAAGAGATACAATTATAAGAATTCAAAATAGCTGGTTTTTGGGGGCTTCCAATGTGCTGTAAACTCAGGGAGTGGAAGAACTTTAGAAGAAAATGCCAGTCCTGCTAATATTATACTTTTCTCATAAATCCATAATTTTTTAAATATAATTTATTGGGGTGACACCAGTTAACAAAATTACATAGGTTTCAAGTGTACAATTTAGTAATACATCATATTTACATTGCATTGTGTATTCACCACCCAAAGTTAAGTTTTCTCTGTCACCACATATTTGACACCTTTTACTCTTCAAATATGATTACTAATCTCTTCAGCTCAGTCCTTACCTGAAGAATATCATTTCAATTAAACTCTGTAGTCTATTTATCCTACACCATAAATTTGGATTATTTAATAAGTGCAATAATAAATTTCCTTGAAAACTGAGTTTCGGGTTTGGTATTGACCCTGATAGTTGTTAGACCTTGACTGTAGGTTTTATTCATAATGTGAAATGGTGAGAAAAGTAAATGATATCTAACATGAGATAATACTGAGGGGGGAAAAGAAGCACAGAGAAGGTAGTTGTCTATTGTAGGCAAAAAGGCCTGAGATGAGCAAAATCTAAATTATGATGAGAGCATAATGAGAGGAGATGCAATTGGAATCTGACCTGCTTCATGTCCTCTTTGGTAATATAAGCCTTGCCCTCTGCCAGAGCTTGGAAAGCATTCTCTATTTCATCACTGGATTTGATGTTCTCTGACTCCTTGTCAATCAGGAATGAGGTATAGTCTTCCAGTGAGACATAGCCCTTTCTGTGAGAGAAATAGATCAGGCATTGTGTCTGTTAAACAGAGACAGAGGAAAGCTAAATTTTCCAAGTGCCTCTTCCAAATCAGCAATCTGAGACTATGATCTCTATTTGACCTAACTCTTCATTCCCTTGCAACCAAATAAAGCTTTCTAAGTTTCAGACTCTGTTTCTATGTAGGTTTTCAGCCTGATACACTATATAGAATTTGGGAATTTCCTCTCAGCACTAATATCTAGGTACCTCGAACTCTTCAAGTTAAGTTGAAGACCTCTATTTTGTGTATTCTCTAGTATTAATTTTAGAAATAATTAGTCCCTAACAATAATGTGATCCCTCTAGACTCTGTTTCACTCTCCCAAGCATAAAATAATCCCACCCCATGAGGTATTCATCCTCTTCTTAGAACTTTACGCATGTGAACAGACTCTTCTCTTAGAATTAGCTGGAATTCCTATGTCAAACATAAACTACAAATTTACCAAATTGCAGAATTTGTGCCTGAGTTGGAGTTGGTGCCACAAACTTCTGAGATAATTCTAAAAGGACACCAGAACTATCCAATTAATTTATGGTAATCTGTATCTTTCTGTTCCCAAAAGGAGTTACTTTCATGTCTTATGAATCATTTTACTCTGTGTTTTACAGTTCAAGCCCCATTTCTTACTGTGGTCTGGCCCTTAGTCTTCCTCCTACCTGCCTGGGTCAACGGCATCAAGAAATTTCTCAAACTTAGGCTCAGGTTCACCCTCTTCCACCATGGGCAAGTAGTAATTGAGTCCTCTCAAACAGGACCGAAAATCTTTGTGACTCAAGCGCCCTGTCAAATTCTCATCAAAGTGTCTAAAAAAAAAATGAAAGAAAGAAAAGAAAACATTTATTAACTTTAATAGAGAACCAGATTATAACAGAAAAGAACAACTCTTATTACATCATCCGGGGCTTTAACATTGAGTGGAGAGCTTGTCTGTGTTTCTACACATTAATTTAACTTAATAAATGGAGAAAAAATAAGCATAAAATGTTGAACACAGAAGAAACATATTTTTCTAAAGTTCAGAAATATCAGACATACTATAACCTACAACTTGAAGCTAAATAACATAATTAGATCTTTATTTAAGATTCTACCAAGCCACACTGAAGATAAAAATGTTGTTATCTGGAGATTCATTGTGAAAGGACTGAAAAACAGAGAGTTTAATCAACCACAAAGTTATACTTACTTATAGGTAGTGCTAAACTCCTTTAGTGTCTCCTCACTCACACCTATGGTATCTCTGAAAGGAAAAATATTAATTAACCTTTAATATAACAGATAAAATAAGACATGTCACATGAAATAGATAGGCACTTTAGTGAGCATTATGTTATTTGCATCATTTAATTTAGGGGTTGGCAAACCATGGTCAATGGGCTAAATCCAGTGTGTCACTTGCTTTTGTACAATATATTAATGAGCTGATAATGTGTTTCACATTTTTATATAAATGAAAATAATCAAAAGAAAAAGAATTCAACATAAAATTAAATAAGATTCAAATTTAAATACCTATAAATAAAATTTTATTGGAATGTGTGTCTGCTTATTTATTTATGTTTATTGGTAGCTTCTTTCTGCAGCAGCAAAATTGAGGAGTTATAACAAAGACTATATGTATCACACAATCTAAAATATTTATTATTGGAATCTTTATAGAAAATGTTTACCAATTTCTCATCTATACAATAACACTGCTAAAAAGCTATGGAAACCTAAATTTTGTTAATACAATTAAATTTTTTAGAAAAATTTATTCTGCTTTTCTGTTATATATCTTGACTATTTCTTACATTCTAGAGGATATTTTACTAAAAGGGATGCTTTCTGAAGAGATTACAGAAGATGGTGAAGGAACTAAAAATTGGGTGATGAGTAGATTCAGGGTGATGAGAGTACTGTTTTCTATTTCTTAATAGAATAAAGTGACATAGTCATTCCATGGGTCATTAAACAGAGAGACTATTGTTTCTGAAGATGGTGAGCATACTATCTCTGAAGCAGTTCTTTTATCTATCATCCCAAACTCTAGCATTTGGAGTTAAGTTTCTAATACCTAATACCACCCACACCCTGTCCCATCTCTGGCTATAGGTTCTCAGTACTTGGCTTGTATCTGTTGTTCCAGGTTGTGTTGCATTCGCATGCCCAGCTGGTAGAGCTGGTCCCACTGCTGGGCCAGCCCGATGGTGCTGTATTTAATGTCCAGGATCAGAGCCTCTTCTAAGTTGTCTCCCAGGTCCTCAATCTTGGTCAGCTGACGCTTCATCACCTGGATCTCCTTCTGCTTTCTCTGAAGAAGAAGAAAGAAGAAGAAAGAAGAAGAAAGAAGAAGAAGAAGAAGAAGAAGAAGAAGAAGAAGAAGAAGAAGAAGAAGAAGAAGAAGAAGAAGAAGAAGAAGAAGAAGAAGAAGAAAAGAAAGAAAGAAAAAAAGAAAGAAAGAAAGAAAGGAAGGAACGAAGGAAGGAAGGAAGGAAGGAAGGAAGGAAGGAAGGAAGGAAGGAAGAAGGAGGAGGAGGAGGAGGAGGAGGAGGAGGAGGAGGAGGAGAAGGAAGAAGAAGAAGAAGAAGAAGAAGAAGAAGAAGAAGAAGAAGAAGAAGAAGAAGAAGAAGAAGAGGAAGAGGAGGAGGAGGAGGAGGAGGAGGAGGAGGAGGAGGAGGAGGAGGAAGAGGAGGAGGAGGAGGAGGAGGAGGAGGAGGAGGAGGAGGAGACAGTTATATAAGGCATCAGCTCAAAACCTAAAAATGGGAGTGAATATAAGTTTTGGTTTTTCCTAATTGCTCTTTTTTATTTATTTTCAGGAATGTTCCTGTCATCCCTGAAAAATAAACTACTCAGCAAGATCATTTTATTTTTTTATTTCTCATTTATAAAGTGGTAGAAAATTTAACTGATATGACCTATGTTCTTTCTGGTAATATGTAATATATAAATCAAAGAGTTAGTAGTTATATACTACAAATAGAAAAGGGCAGAATTCCCAAATCTATGAATCATCAACTCCCAGGGATTTTCATCCTGAATTGTCTGCACAATTGATTGTGGTTGAGCATTCAGGTCTATGTAAGCTCCCCAGTATCCACTCTTCATCCTCTTTCACTAGCTCAAGGTTTTATGACAAATTTCTGCATCTAGGTCATGTTTTCTCCACCAAAAAATATTTTTCTCTAAAGAAGAGAACAGTGAATTAGTTCTGATGGTGGGAGTTTGTAAAAAAAAAAAAAAAAAAAAAAAAAAAAAAAAAAAAAAAAAGATCAGTCCAACCTGACATCTTATTCTTTAGTATTTTCTCTCATTATAAAGAAATTAAGTTTAATTGATTAATTTTTTCTACAGGGGTCAATAATTAAAATAAGGGTTAAAAAAACACCACTTTAGGCCATGGCTTCTTCACTCAATTGTTAAGAGATCATCTAGACTCAATTGCATTATCAAATAATTGTTACTATCAAATAATAACAGAAGTTTGTCAGTGTTCTGGGTTGTGGGCTAGAAGTTGTTACATTTGTTCTCTTAATCAATATAATAACCCTATAATGTAGGTATTATTCACTCCATTGTATAGATATAGAAATTGAATTTTAGAAATGTAAGCAATCTTATTTCTATGATGTTGTGGACAATGGTTAAAGTGCAAATTTTTGACAGGCTTGGCACAAGAGCCTTAGACTCTTGACTTTAAGTCTAGCGATTTTACCTAAAATTATTTCTTTAAGAGTTTCCTTAAGCATTTTTTTCTTGCCTTCCTTATACTTCTAGGTATATCCTTAGCTGATGAATAAACATTACTTACTTTATTTGCTTCCAACTGGGATTCCAGAGTTCCTGTTTCTTTGAGTAAAGATCTAGTTAAAAACCACAGGAA
This sequence comes from Cynopterus sphinx, assembly GCA_030015415.1. NCBI lineage: Eukaryota > Metazoa > Chordata > Mammalia > Chiroptera > Pteropodidae > Cynopterus > Cynopterus sphinx. The sequence goes on along the minus strand of CM057392.1, from coordinate 22,629,839 downwards.
AACATTACTTACAATATCAAAGGTCAATATTTTACACAGATGGACAAACACAAAGCCCATACTCTTTTCTATTGCTACTTCTTCCAAGTTATATGACTTCTCTGTAATAAATTTTCTTGACTCCAAATTTTCATTATCTAAACCTTTTGTCTAAAGACAACCTTGAAAGATTTTTCTCTGCCTAGAAGAGGCCTCCAGACCTCTTTTCTAGCTCTTATTTTCAAACATACCCTTAACTTAATGTAGACAAGACAGTTAGTAGGGTGTGGAGCCAGAACAATGTATATTAGGCTTCCCCTTCTCACTTTACATTTTTATTTAAGCACTATCATGGCATGAAGATGCTTCAGTGCTAAGTCCCCTTAGCTAAATATTATAGAATTTATAACTAAACAAACACAGTCAAATAAAATACTGACCCATCCAGAAAATAAGCCCTGTATATGGAGATCCGGAACAGGAATCAGAAAAAAAAAAAAAAAAGGGAAATTATATGTTAACATACATTACTTTAATGATCTTTTTTTCTTCAGATTTATGAAACATTTTAAATCTTCTGTAGCTAAAAAGATACAAACACTTTCCACCTACTGTTCCTCAAATTTTTTCCATACTGAGAAGCTAGGAGTCTTTTATGCATCCCCTTCCTATAGGATGAAGAGCACAGTGTCAGGTGATATGTTCAGTATTTGGCATATGCTGCCGGGAGAAGTACCAAAACAGAGGCAGGAGAGAATGAGCTATTTTTCTTCTGCCTTCTCTCAAATGTATTTTAGCCATGATACAGGATTTCTTTTTGTTAATTGTCTGATTTATCCCTGTTAGTGTTTTGTAGAAACAGTATATAACGTGGGTATCTCCTAAACTATCACTTTAACTCTCAAAAGTCCACAATTCTGACTCATCTAATAGATACAGTCTACCAAGTTAGGTCTTTATTCTAACATACTACACCTTCTAAATCTTTTTTCTACATTATTTACCTAAGAAGATGTGACATTGGTTCTCATCACAACTTTAGCAGTCAGGCAACATAGGAGCTTCATATTTGGTATTCACAATATGCTCTGCCCTGCTTGTGTCAATAAATACAAATGTGACCTTGAGCAAGTCAATTTATCTACTGAACTTTTTGCACTTGAAGACAGAGGTAATAAGATCCACTTTGTACATTTTTCAAGATTGCCCTAAAACTTAAGTGAGGTAATAGATATAGAAGTTCTTTATAAAATGTAATGTGGTATGGAAACTTAAGGGCCTATTGTTATTTTTGGACCATAATTATAGGTAAGAGAAAAAAAGTGAGAGTGTCAAGAAGAGAATACTGAAGGTTACACAAGGAGCAGCAGGATGAAATTTCATTACTCAATTTTGTAGGATTGATTCAGAAAGCAATCAATTTTAAGTATAAGCACAAACAAAATATGGTGATTTTAGGACAGCATAAATGCTGTAGGAGTTACTCATCCTCCATATATATATATATATATATATATATATATATATATATATATATATATCATTGTTATATAAAATGGAGTGTGTGGCATAAAGATCATAAGTTTTGAGGTAGCAGAGCACACCTGGTCTCCAAGATCCATTGAAGAAAGGCACTGGCATTCTGTTCAAACTCCTGGCACATCTCAAAGTTCTTGATCTGTCTTGACTCTTCCTTTTGCAGCTCCTGCTCCCGTTCCTAAAACCCCAAATCACAGATAGTGCAGTGCACATTGAAGACTTCCCTTTGAAGCAAAATAATTGGTTTCCAAGTTCAATTGCATATCTTAACTTTCCCAAATCTAGCCCATCTTTCAGAGGCATGTACCTGTGTGCTCATATTTGTTTCATCCCACCTTTTCTCATCTCCAAAAGGTGAATAAAGTTCATGTCACTTTCCATAAATACTTGCAGATGTCTCAAAGACCAAGCCCATTAACAAGTAATCAAGTAATAAAGGCAAATACTTCCCCTTCTCAATTTTTATTTCTAAGTGAAATTTTATTTAAAAGCAGCCCTGAAGAGAAATGTGGTAATAAGAATTGCCAACCCAAACTATAATGCATAGTGCTATACTTATAATTAAAATAATTCAAAATTTTTCTTAGACTTACAGTTTATCACTGCTTTTCTGATTAATGGTGTTTTTTTTTTCTCAATAGTTCCCCAACTTGGATAATGATCTAAAGGCTTATGACCACTATAGCTAAGGTAAGTCTCTGCTGTGCCTCAAACTACCTTGATGAGGTCAGGCAGGTGCTTCCAGATTCTTTCAAGCACCTCCATTGTTAACCAAGTATAAGGGCTGGAGGACACATTTAAGGTCCTAATCTGCTGGTTTAGCTCTTGCAAAAAGTTGAAGTTTTCTTGGGCTTTGGCCAGGGAGGCCAAGAAGGCCTCATGGTTCTTCTGCAGCTGGTGAATCTCGTTCAGAGAGACACAGTGCACAGGCTCTGACAAGTCCTCCTCAACATTTTCACACCAGTGGTTGAAAGCTGAAGCTTTGTGTGCAAATTCCATGAATAGTTCCTCAGCCTACAGAGAAAGAAAAGATACCTTCATCTTTCCCAATAGGAAGAGAAGAAAGTACTAAAGAGAAGAGACAAGAAGACAGAGAATAAAAATAATAACTGTCTTTAAGTATTTTCAGGGTCAACACTCTAATAGGGCATAACTAAAACCTATGGGAATAATATGATTAAGTGGATGGACGTGTGAGTTTATGTATTAGCCCTGATCCCAGCATTTTCTCTTTGGGTGCCACTGGTCAAGTTTTCCATCATCTACAAATGAAAAGATAGAATTACTTCTAGAGTTATTTTATCTCTAAGATTCCAAGAATGACAAAGGTTGTTTTCAATGATAAGATTTCATGATTTCTCATTCTGAAGTTCATGTTTTAATTTTACTTGTCATATGGTAAACATGTAAGAATAGGTATTAAATGAATGAAAAAAAATGTTTAAATGAACAAATTATTTGTTAGATATGCAAATTCTATCCCATTTTCCTCTTCTGTACTTCTGCAAACCACACATCTCTGATGTTTGTCTATACTCATTTTTCTACCTTTCTTTTAAACCTTATTTAGGGCTCATCTCTTGCCTAAAGCCACTGCTTAAAATACTTCCTACTCTACAAACTGTATCCTTATTTCTGCAATACTCTCTAGAGTTATTCATATATTCTTAATGACTCTTGATTTTTGAATGACAGAAATAATATGGATTGTTCCAAACAGTAGGTAATCAAAAATATTTTAAAATTTTAAATGTATCATAGATTTTGGGTCAGCTGTCTATACTCTCAAGGAGATTTATGTTACATAAATGAGTTTTCATCCCCAAACATAAGGATTAAAAAGGAAATAATTTGTCCAATGAAAGGAAGATTACAACATTGCACATTATCACATTTTTTCTGTACTCATTTCAGCAATATATATGGTAAAATAGGTCAACACAGAGAAAACTAATATAGACTTTATAAAGGAAGAACATGGAAACCATATAATGCTTCATATTATTTTCATAATACTAAGGATCAACTAAATTTTTTACAAAGATTTTATAATCATAAAATAATATAATAGGATCATAATGGAAAGTGTTTTATACATATATTTTTATATACTTTTAAAGTTACCCATTAATTGATTCAATTCTTCACCTAAAATTAGGTATCATGTCCTACAAAAGTGTAGAAATTAACTAAGGGTCCAAATTAACTGACTTTTATTTATATAATTGTTTTCCAATTTCCTAACTTTCTATTTAACTTTTTGTGAGGTAAAATACTTGTTACTATAAAGGAATCCTCAATAACTTCACTGACCACGCTGACTTTCTTTCATCGTTGATTTTCTTTTTTAATGATCAACATCTAATACTTTAGCAAACACCAGTAGAAAAAAAAAAAAACATTTTAATCACATATATTCATATACAACTTAGTGGTCCAAACTGCATTTTCAGTTCTATTATTTCTTTTAATAGTAATAACACAGAACAGCAGAAGATGGTGGTAAGTTTTAATAAATGAGGAATCAAGGTTTGAAGATATTAAATGATAAATATAAAGTCTCTATGCTAGGAAAGATGAGAACACAATTTTACTTGTTTAGCTATCCTTTTATTCGAGTTAGAGAAAAAACACAAAGATGATCTTTTCTCCCATCAGTTTTAGGTCTTCCATGCAGTAAGATCTTCTACCCTTTTGTTTCACATAACTGTTACATTACATATGCTTGGCTTTCATATCAAGTCAACTTGGTAATTGACATATCAGTCTAAAAAATGTCCTATCAGTCTAAAAAATTGAATAACTTCTTGCTCAATAAGAATGTCTTCCTGGTCCTTCTAAAAGTACTCAAATATCTATAGATTATCCAAACAGAGTTCAGTTAATATACAGATAGTCAAGGCCTTATCATGGTTCATCATTTTTTTTTTGAAATTTACCTTCTGTAAAGGTAGCCGTTTCTCTAGTAATTTGTCTTTGTGGGAAGCAGAGGCTTCCAGAAGCTGATCCCAGTGCCTCAGCAGGGCAGCATGGCGCTCCTCAATGGCTTTGGTCTGGCTGTGGTGAGAAGCCACCAGTTGGTTCTTTAGATCAGTTATCTTGGACAGTCTCTCTTGCTGGAAACTCTGCAGACTAACATCCAGTGTGTCCTGAGAAAAACCCATAGAGAAGCAATAAATAGAGAAATAATACATATTCCAAGAGGTTATTCAAATCTGGTTTCCACCCAATTTTTATCAGAGGTAAGATAAGCATTAGGAAAGAGAATGATGACAAAAGAAAAAGAAACATGACTTAGAGATTAAGTGAACATTTGGGATTAGAATCATGGTTAAGTTCCAGTGGACATATATTTTATAATTAGATTTTAGGTTAGGTGGATTATTAATATTAAGTAAAAATTAGAACATAATGATATTTTGAATTTATTAAATCAAATTAAATTCTCCATATAGTTCACATCCTTTTTTGGACACTTTTATATCACTTATTAGATTTTGAGTTCTAATTAGTAGCAGTGCACTACTAGAGATCTTAAAAGTACACAAACCAACAAAAGATGCCCTGCAGATGCTAGTTATATAATTGATATTTTTATAAAAATGCTGTTATAAAATTAGGGATGTTCCACTTCAAGCTTTAACAGTGTGGCTTATATTTAACCAATTCTTTCTTTGAGAACAACTTAACTGTTGGATAATAATACAAGAAATCATTCATGTGAAAAAGATCACAATGCAACTCAGGGATCAAAGTTCCATAGAGGAGGGAATAGTAGTAGAGTAGAAGTATTATTCTCTGTTATTTTTCCTTTTGAAGTATAAACTGTACAGGGTAAGAAGAGTAAACAGCTAATCAGAGATTTTGAAAATTTCATGGAGCTAAAGAGACAAAAGTTAAAGTTCTGGGAAACTGAGACACCTAGATTTAAGAAGCCATAAAAAAGGAACTGCAGAAATGTAAGCTCAATATTTTGTTTATATTTTCCCCTCAAGGCACTTATAGGTTCCTAAACTGTGTAGGATACAAGTCCTAGAAGCCAAGCAGAAAACAGTAGTTAAGGATCTAAAATGCTAGTCAGTTTTCTGTAGTCACACAGTGCTTAGTTCAGTGCACATCAATTAGGTGTGACCCTAGTGAAAGAGATTTAGTTAAAAGCTGTGAAAGGAACCAGGTATAAGAGCAAACTAGAAAATGCTAGCTTTCAAAAAAACTGAAACTATTCCTTAAATCATTTCAATCTCTGGCCAAAATATAGGGGTTGGGTGAGGGATGGCAGATATTAAATTAAAGCTTTAAGTCAAAGCTGATGAATTAATTATTTTAAATATAAATGGAATTGTTAGTTCAATAAAATGATCAAATTAGATAAATAAAGCAATACTCACTATACATTATTTATTAAGACACATCTAAAATATAGACACTGAACTTCTCTATATATTGCAGCATTATTCATAATAGCTAAAATATTGAAACAGCCTAAATGTCCATCAATAAATGAATGGATAAAATGATGCAATACAGATAGATAGATATATACATACAAGGAAATATTCGTATTAAGCATGAAACATTCTTATTGAGCATGAGAAAGACGAAATCCTGCCATATTGCAACAAGTTGGATGAATCTTGAGTGTATTATGCTAAGTAAAATTAGTCAGAGAGAAAGACAAACACTATATAAAATCACTTATATGTGGAATCTAAAAAAGTAGTTACAAGAACTGGAAGCCAGGGTTGAGATATAAAGAGTATGACACAGAAAAATTAGAAAGCCAAAAGCTGTTTCTCTAATAAAAATAATGAACCTATTGCAAGGATGATGAGAAAGAGTGGGGAGAGGGAGAGAGGAAGAGAAAACTGCCTAATTATCAATATTAGAAAGTAAAAAAAAAACAATATCCCAAGTCCTACAGACAATAAGATCACAAAATTTAGGAGTGAAATAATCCTGTGTTCAGCTTCTGTGTGATAGGAGTCTTGGACCTCAATGACATCGATTAACAAGGCAATCTTGCTCTCACCTGCTTTGCCAGGAGAGTGAGGAATGCAGCAAGGTCTGCACCATTGCCATTGGTCTTCAGGCCTGTTTCTTTTTCAGCTAAAAAGCAAAGATGATTAATAATGTGGGAAATACAGTTGGTCCTGTATCAGATTGGTAAGGAGAAAGGAATTTATCTTATAGGTCATAGGAGAGCCTTCTAAGTCTCCAAGTGGGTGATTTATTGGAATATCAGAACAGTGAAGATTAATGATTGGTTTTCTAGACTTTTGCAGGATTAAACTGACTAAAAAAGATCTACGACCGAAAGGACTTCTGAGTGTTTCATAGAAAAAAGAAAAAATTGTATGTTAGATATAAATTATAAGTAAGTAAATAAATTTCCTATATTTTGTGAAATCACCAATTCCCAAAAAGAGTTTCTCTGGAATAATGATATTTAGATGCCCCCTTAGCATATTTCTATGTGCACATGTGTGTATGTGTTTGCACACATGTGAGTGTGATTGTAACTGTGTCTCGAAAGGCTAGGGATGTGTGATGAAAGGAGAATCTTTCTTTGTAAGATAAGTGAGAAAGCCCCAGGAACCATTCTATAAATAAAATTTGTCACATTTCTCAAACCAAAAGACTCTGGCCTTCATACATCATACCTATCCAGGCCTCTACCACATCAACCTTCCAGTTGAACTGCTGAAAGCTGTAATCATCTTCAAGTTGCAACTTCCAAGCAGCTATTGCTTTGGCCAGAGAAGGTGTCTTTTCATTTAGAGCCTCTATCTTAACAGAAATCTTCTCCTTGTGCTGACTTTCTTCCTGCAATGCCAAGGTTAAAAGGAAAAAAGAGACAAAGACCAGGAATAATTCTTTAGTACTATTGAAAAGCTCTAATTTTCTTTCATTCTAAATATATAAACTCTTCTACTGTAGGTCTAGTACATTTATTCTATTATTTATCTATGTCTCAGGGGGTTATTTCCAACCCAGAATTTGGATGATCTTTTTTATGTTTATCCATATAAATGTGATCTTCTTAGTAAAAACATCTAGTAGATATGAAATAATATGTTTAAGGTTCTTTCTACAGCACTTAGATCATCGAACTTTTGTAAAAACAGGTATTTAAACAAAGAGTGACTCTCAATTTACAAAGAGGTCTCCATGTAATCCTCCCTAGAAGCTTACAAAAAAATTTTTTTTTCACATTCTTATAATACTTTACAACCAAAGCAAGTCATTTATGTGTCCTCATAAATGCTATGTTGTGCATAGGTTAAGAGTAAGAGTGTCAACAAAGTATTAAAGAAATCTTCAAGCTGTACTTATAAGAACTTGAAATAAGAATTTCCAGAGAAAAGCAATTAGATAACTATTTCCTAATAACAGCAACCATAATGACAAAAAGGCAGCTTACAAGACATTATTAGAAGTCTATATATGATTTTGACACTACTCATGAGTTTATATTAGGACCAATCTCTTTAGAAAATATAAAATTGACCTAGAAGCCCTGGATCTCCTCACCTGACTCAGGATGCTTCCTCCTTGAGCACACACATTTTGCACTTGGGCCTCATGGACAGCAAAGTCATTTTCCAAAGCTTCATGCTTCTTTAGCAAGCTCTGCATAAATGAGTTAGCGAGAATCAAAACATCTGGACAACCTATCCCACCTACATTCTGACTCCCTTTAATGCCTTTCACTACTGATGATTCAGCTAAATTGACAGAATGATGAGTGTCCACTTTTTCTTGCATAGCTCTACTAAATTCTTTTCCCCAAACTCCATACTTTCCAAAAAAGAGCAAACTTACCAGAAAAAAGAGTCAAAAGCATATAAGTGACATTGTTTCTAACTTACCACGTGACCCTAAGATTTTCTGGAATGAGTGTTGACCAAAATAAGGCACAGGACTTCTCCACATTGAAATTTATATAATTTTATGAAACTGCATCTACCATAAAAATATTAAGTATCAAGAACATTCTATACTAAGAGCTGACCCGAATGTCTGCTTTTCTCACCAGGAGAAAAATATTAATTTTAAAGCTGAAAACATTGACTATGTAAAAGGAGATTCATAGTAAAGAGAAGACAATTGATCCATTCAGCCCTTTTCTCACCTGAGTAGCAGCCAATGTATCTCCAGAATCCCCTCGGGCAACCATTACTTTCTTTTCACTGATCCAAGTTTCCTCCTCCTCAGCATTCTCCATGAATTGCAAGTATTCTAGGGACTCTTCCAACCGAAGCCCTCTATAGCAGGGCAGTAAGCCCCAATAAGGATAAGAAAAAACTAGTAAGCAGTGGGAGTGGAGCCAAATGGCACAATCTCACGAGGCAGCCACCGTTGAACTGTGTGCCACAGAACAATTAAATATGTGACTACTGGTCAGCTGTGTTGATCTCATCTTAAAAGGGGCAGGCCCTTGGTCCAGAGGCTTAATTTTGTGGCATCATCTACTCTTTAGGAATTTTTGTTGGGGGAAGGAAACCATGTCCAAACAAAAGTGCCAAGACTTTAGAGTTGGAAAATAACAACAATTAAGCACAGTCTCTTTCTACTATGAGAACTGTCATTCTTTTTATACAATATAAGCATAGCAAAGTACTTTTATTCCCCATAAGGAAATGTCTTTTTATTGCCAATGGACATGAAATTATAGGAAGATACTATTTTATTTAGCAATATAACTACTTGATTCAAAATAACTCTATGGCTATACGGGAGGGAAAAAAATTTCTTCATTTTTTTCACTACTGAGTGTTGGAGACAAAGTTAAAACTGGGGAGATAAACAAACAGACCTGTGGCAAATAACCTGGTATGAAGAATAACATATGTAGGCCAACAATGATAACAGCTGCAAGTAAGTGCAGGAGTAGAAGTATATGTAGAACACAGAGACAGTAATCACTTCTGCCTGGTTAATGGGAGAAAGCTTTAGAGGTGACTTTGCATTTGGATAGTGACTTAGATGATAGGTAGAGATGGATAGTTGGAGAGACATGCTGAGCAAGCATTTGGTATCCCCAACCCCAACACCAGCCAGCAACTGCAACACAGAAAGAGATTTGGGCCTCCTATCCTCAACTCACCGAGCCTTAGCCAACTCTTTGAGCTTTTCCCAGTGTTGAACAAACTGAGCCAGCCGTTCCTGGATCTCCTCTTGCCCGACTGCAGCCTTGTCCCCCAGCCTTTCTGCCATAGCCAGCACATTCTAAAAAACACCCCCTCCATATTGCATTATCCCACAATCTCTCTTAATTTAGACAGTTTTTTCGAAATGTATCTAGTTCTTTCTACCCTCCAGATCATTTCTAAACTTCATGAGACTTGGAATTGTCCTGAAAATCCTGGGAGAATAAAAAAAAAGCTTCAGTGAGATCTGCCATGCTAAACTTACCAAAAATTTTGGACAAATATGTTAGCATCTGTACAAGTTTACTCTCCATTTTCTACTTTATGAATGATTCATGGTTACAAGGTGACCCTGCTGCCAAGTCAGACCCAAGTTGCCTTTTTTTCCATATAAGTCAGCTCAAGTGCTGGTTTTCCAGGTATTCCAACCTGCATCCCAATTGTTAACAAGTGTGCCCTAAACTTTTAAAGTGCTTCCTCCAGAGAAAAGTATTGGTTCCTGTGCAGAATTTTTTTATTCACAGAATATAGAATGTGGAGGAGAAAAGAACACTTGTGAACTCTGTGACTAACTCAATATAACCGTGGCATGCCACTTTCACATTTTATAGTAACATCTTATTTATCTATAACATGAAGTTATTTTTTATTATATTAGATTATCTCTGACTTTCCAGGTCTCATATTCTATTATTCCTACCTGGATTGCAGGTTCATGTGCCATTAGCTCCCCCTCTAGACGTTTGTGTTTCTTCAGTAAGTTCTGAACTCCCTGCAGATCCCTCCCATATTCCTGGGAGCTAACCCGTACCAATTTCTCCCTACAAACAAGAAAAAAATCAGAAAATTTAGAGTTTAGACATCTGAAGTCATTCCAGAACAGTTTTCTAAGAGTGTAGGTAGCTGAGCTGAGGTAACACTCTAGTGTCAGTAATCACAAAGGTAATTAGTGCCAAAGGCTTTCAGCAAAACTTCTAATTTATGCTAATACAAATTAAAATAACATACTGATATCTACCAAATGCACAGCTGCATATCTATTTGTGTTATCTTCTCTTTGTTCAAGAACATTTGCTAACATTCCTCTTTCAAAAAGTGAAAATTATATGTGTACACATAACCACAAACATATATACATATATAAGTTTCATGGCCTTTAGTATTTTTGTCTACTAATATCATTAATTAACTTAGGTAGAATTGGTTATAAAGAGCTGATACTATATCAGTCATAGCAGTTGGATCAGTTTTGAGGATGAAATGTTTGGACATTATCAGAAGCACAATGAAAGACTACATAGACAAGGTTATATATTATCTTACTATTTCTAAAAAAGGTTTCTAAAATGTCCTGCTTATTGCCCTGTGCACAATGATTATTTTCTAATTATTTTTTCTGATTCTTACTAGCAAGAATCAAAAGATTTGTTGAAGAGGAACACAAGGCTGGTTAAATAGTAAATAAAGCAAGTAATTTGATTTGCTAATATATTCAGAATTTATTTTTTACAACAAAGATAATTAGTAATAAAACTATGGAAGGTAACATGTAACATTCTCTATTCAATATAAAACTCTGTGGCATATTAAATACAAGAATACAGAGAGAATAATAATAATCTCATTAGCTGGGTAAATTGTAAATGCCCAGCTGTCGGATTCAGAATGAACGTTGCACACTCTCTGTACTATCTAAAACAAAAATATACGGTTTCTTAGTTTTGTCCCCAAAGTGTATGTAAACTGCTACCTAATCTCTCAATTCTTGTCTTTCTTTTACAGAATACAATGAGGGAATTAGGGGAAAATAAAATCAATGCTAACTTCAGGCTAAGGTAGACATGATTAACAAGTAATACAAACTACAAGAAATATTACGTTTCATTTTAACATCAAATAGAAACATGTTTAGTGGATTATCTGCTCTCCTAGATTGTGAATGCAATGTGAGTTGGTAGTACATACTCTATCCAGGATTCTTCATCATCTAGGTCCTGGAAGAACTGGAACAAGGCATAGGCCTCTTTCAGTTTCTCATGATGTGCAGCTGCTAAGTTCTGGACATCTAGGTAGCGCTTATTAACATTATCTATTTTCTCCACAATCTGGTCAGCATTGAAAGTTCCACTGGAGAGCAGATCAGTAGCCAACTCATTCAGGTCCCTGAGTGCATCCTAGAAAGCCCAATATGCTCAGTGAACAGTACAGTGTAGGTATTAAGTAGACTTTCAACTTTAACCATTGCTGGTTCAGGTTCAAAGACTGGGTTAAAGGTTGTTTTTGAAGATAGTAAATTTTATATTATGTTCTTTTAATTCAGTTTGAATAAGGGCAAGATCTGAAGGCAATATGGATAGTCTGACTACATAACTCAAACTGCACATTTGGCCTTATGTATTTTCTTTGTTTTAATGTTTCCACCCTTTATTTGCTTTCTCTTCCTAACTAGAAAATAAAACAGTGGTGAGCAAGTACAGTACTGAATTTGATGCATACTAATTTATTAAAATATTGATCAAGAACTACTCTTAGATTGGCTGTAGAACACACCCAGAGTCTTGTCTATTTTCATTTAAACTCTGCCCCTTCATAGAGTCAGAAAGAATATCAAATCCTGAAATAACTGAACTTAAAAAGCCTTTGACTTCTTGTCCTTTCTGTGAGTATCTCTATCTTCAAATAAAATTGATAATGTAAAATTCTCCTGTATAGAATTACTTTTATACAGCACTTTTATCACAGCACTTTTATCACAGCGCCTAACACAAATCTTTGCTACTGGAATTCTCCAATGGATTTCCAGAGCGTATATGAAGTTCAACTCCAGTGCATATGCCCTTATCTAATTTTATTGTTTTTCTCTCTAATTCTAGAAAATAAACTTGCATTTTTTTCAAAGACCATATGAAATGTGCACCTTTGGATGACAGTGAGTTTATATGCATGCATCAGTTAAATAAAGAAGATAACTTTTAGGATCCACTTCTTGGAGTTTTAGAATCAAGTTTAATGATCATTGGTTAACAGTGACTATTGAAACCTCTTTGCACCTGATGGATTTGAGCTGTTATAAAGACTGCTGGCTGAGAAAACCATGGTGAGTTTTGCAAGACTGTGTTCTCAAATGATCTCCTAATATAGGAGAGAGGTAAGTCAGAAAGGTTTTTATTGTGGGAATGGAAATCCTAGAAGAGTGAGCTTCCAACACTACCTACCTCTCGGGCCAACATCTCAGTTTCCAATAGTTGGTGCTTCTTGAGCAGGTTTCCTGCAGAAGCCAGGTCCCTGGCCTGATCTTTCATGGCTAGCAGTGTCTCTGCCTGAGAATAGAAGAATAAGAAATAAAGCTGCCAAATGAAAACTATTTTTAAGACGAATAAGATTACCAACTATGTCCCCAAACTTTTCCCAAGAAAAGTCAAGGAGATCATTCATGTATAATCTGATTATCTGACAAGCATTTATTAAGTTCCTATTTCCCACCATTTCCAAGTGCAAATTACCTCTGAGAGCCAGAACTCAAAATCCCGGATTCCTGTATTGAATCTCTGTTGGCGACTCGCCTCATTGAGCTTCTGCCCTTTGTCAGTTGTTCTCTCAAGCAGGTAGTCCCAGTGTTTCTCCAGCTCTTCCAGTTGACACTAACCCAAAGAAATTGAGGGGTCATTATGGTCTTTAGAATTCTGGATCCTATAACAGCTAGAATGGATAATGTATGGAGGCTGTGGAGGTAGGGACTAGCTAAAATTTTTCAGTAGTTCTTCTTAATCTGGGAAAACAATAAGAGGTGTCATTTGAAGAAAGGATAGTAAGATGATTACAGGGACTGATGCCAAAATTCCAAAAGGCTCTTGGAAGTGAGGATAGAAAATATGAAACAATGAAATTAGAAAAAATAATGGCTTAGATGATAGAGGCTCTGTTCATACCTCTGGCAATCATATCAAAATTGTGACAGAAATAAGGAGCAAACACAAAGGAAAATTGCCTTGAATCTATATGAACAAGCCATAAAACTAGGAAGAAAGCTAAGAAATCACCCTGCAATGGCAGAGGTAGAATGGGGCAAAGACAAGAGGCTGCTCAGTCCTGAGAACTGAGGGGGACAGAGGCTATAGCAGCAACATCCAGAAGCTGCAGACACCTCTTAAAGGGGCTGTGTCTGTGAGCTGACTTTCCCAGTGATGTACTTGCTCACTCTGAGCACCAGCACTGGTTTGCTATGTAGGGGGCACCAGGGACTTACATGAGGACATTGAACTGTCAAAGTGAGGCCATAGGCATGACTCGCTCTGTATAGAACTTCCAGCAGTATGCATTTTCTCCGTGGTGACCTCCTCACTCCCAGTGCATGAACTTAAGTTGACATAGTGGAGACCTCATCAAACTGGATAACAGAGTTCCCTCTGCCAAGAGGATTCCCTGAAACTTCACCTCCCCCAGCTCGCAGCTCCACCCAAGCCATATCCAGGTGTGTCCTCACTTAAAGAGGTGCCCCTTGTTGATCAGCACCTAGCCTCACACTGATGGCATCTGATCTCAGCTACTGATGTGGCCTTTTGAGGCAACTGTAAGCACAGTATCTGTGGATTGCTTGCTAAATCTTAACAGGTGATCTCAGAGGAGGACAGGCTGGGGCTAAACTTAGCATGCAGCTTAACCCTTCTCAGGACTGTGCCACTAGACAACTACTAGAAGCCACACTAATAAGACTGAAAGTTTTAAAAGCTTTGCTCAATACATTGAAACAGACACAGAAAGACTAAGTGAGAAGACAAAGAAGTAGAAACCATATGAGAGGACAGAACAGAGATCCAGAAATAATGGAGTTAAGCAATCTAATGGATGAAAAATTCAAAACACTGGTGATAAAGATGCTCAATGAACTTATGAGAAGTGCAGATGAATTCAGTGAGAATTTTAACAAAGAGATAAAAAGCATAAAAATGGAAATAGAAAGGATAAAAAGGAATCAGTCAGAAATGAAGAACACATTATCTGAGATGAAAAGTATAGTAAATGGAATAAACAGAGTAAATAAAGAAGAGAATCAAATGACCTTTATACAGAATGGGGAAATCTAAAATACTCATTCAGATTGGCAAGAAAGAAGAAGTCAAGACTATAATAATAATTTAAATAGCCTATGAGACACTATCAAATGTAAAAAAAAATGTGTCATAGGAATACTGGAAGGAAAACAATATGTTGAAGAGCTATATGAAGAAATAATGTTGAAAAACTTCCCTCACATAGTCAAAGAAATATACATACAATCCCAGGAAGCTCAAAGAGTACCAAAAAAGATGAACCCAAAGAGGCCCACATCAAGGTGCATCATAATTAAAATGCAGAAGGTTGAATATAAAGAGATAGTCTTAATAGCAGCAAGAGAAAGGCAGTCAGTTAACTATGAGGGAGAATCCGTAAGACTGGAAGCTGATTTCTCAAAAGAAACTATGCAGGACAGAAGTGCTTGGCATAAAACATTTGACATGATGAAACCCAGGATCTACAACCAAGAATAGTTTATACAGCAAAGCTATAATTTAGAGTTGAAGGACAGACAAAAATAAGCTAAAGGAATTTATCAACACCAAGCCAGTATTGAAAGAAATGTTGGAGGGACTTCTTTAAGAAAAAATAACATGTATCTAAAACAGAAACAAAGAATGTGTGTAACTACATTTCTATCCACAAATACCTCAAATGAAAAATAATTAAATGCTCTAACCAAAAGATTGGTTGAATGGATAAGAAAACAAGACCCCTACATTTGCTTCTTATAAAATATTCACTTTAGATTAAAAGACACACATGGGCTGAAAGAAGGGGATGGAAAAAAATATTGTCTTGATGGCCCTAGAGGGTATTGCATTGAATGAAATGGGTTGGATAGAAAAAAAAATCTCATGATTTTATATACATGTGTAATCTATAGAACAAAATCAACAACAACAACAAAAGTGGAAATAAATTCATAGATACAGAGAATATTTAGAGGAATACTAGATGGGAGGAAAGTTGAGGGAATAGCAAAAAAAAATGGCAAGGGGATTAAAGGTACAAATGGATAGCTGCAGAATAGACATGGAGATGTAGATTGCAGCATCAAGAAGATGGTTAATAATTCTGTAATAAATATGTAAGGGAGGAGGGGTACTAGATTTAGTGGAGTATAACTTTTCAAGTTATGTGGTTCTATGATTACTATGCTATACAACTGAAACTGATATATTATTGTATGTCAACTGTAACTGAAAAAAAAAACTCATTGACTTGTACAATGTAAATACATGCAACTAATTGCTTATTGTATTTCAATAAAGACATAAAAAATATAAAACAAGCAGGATAATGCTTAGGGATTAAATGTAAAGTTTTTTTGGAGCTCTAGGTACTAAATGTGGTGGGATCCATGAGATATGAGCATCACTGTTTTTCTCCTTCTTGTGCAACAATGAGAGGGAAGACTATTAACCAGAAAGAAATTCCATATCTCTATAAATGGAAACATTAAAAAAGTAAAGTTTTATTCTTCATTTGACTTTGGAGGCCAGAACCCATCCTAAGCAGAACCCCTACCTTCATGGTCTCTTCATTGCTATCACATGCTCTTCGCTGAATCAAAGAGTTCCCCAACCTGATGACTCCTTCCACCTGATCAGCTTGGCTATATACTTCATTTTCAAAGGTCTGGTGCTTCAGGTATTTCCTCTGAAGGGAAAGAAGAAACTAAGTTATCCTCTCATTTGTGGAAGCAAAAAAGTGTAACTTCTGTTTAAAAGGAAGTGTTAATATTTCTATCATAACCAAAGTGATGATGACTTCTGAAAGACCTGCTCCACAGACTTAGACCCTGAGGGCAGCAGCAGTAGTCTCAACGGTAAGGAAAAATTCAGTTTGGGGATATATACATATGTGTGTGTGTGTGTATGTGTGTGTGTGTGTGTGTGTATTCATCCAACAATCTGGGTATACTGAAGGTTTCCAAGATGTTCTATTTTGAGCTTGCCTGAATGTTGGTGGGGTCTTTGTAGGACTCATCACAGGCTGTGGGCAGCATCTCACTAATGCATTCTTCCAGGTCCTCAAGGTCATGGTAGAATTGTTTTAGGTCAGCATAATCTCCAAGTTTTTTCTGTTCAGCAATCAGTTGTGCTTTGAGAGCCTTCCATCTGGAGAAGGGGGTTAGATTGTTTTGTGTTTTTTTCCTTTTCCCACGCTCTAATGGTATATCCCTGAATTTTCCCATTTGTCAAACCCATTATATATTGATGTGTTATATATAACAGTTATATATTATATTATTATATATTACACATATTATATATGATTTATATATTTATGTTATATATAACATAGTCTCATTATTTTTAGATATAAAATAATGTGGATAAGTTAGGTAATTTCTAAGGCAACTTCCAATGTCTTTCATTCTGTCAGTCTAGATCACAAAGTTTCTCAGTGTCTAGGTAGTCTTACGTATCTAGAAATGAGAAGTACTCAGTGTTATCCCAATGCTCAATGCTAAAAGAGTGGTCATTTTGCTATATCTTCCTGTAGCTCACAAAACAATTGCTCAGCCCTGACCTGTCTAATACCCATTGGAGCCGGGCAGCAATATCTTCCTTGGCATAGTGATCATCAGCAATAAGCTGCTCAGCAAAATGTTCTAGTTCAGTGATCTTCTTTTCCTAAAGAAAAAAAAAAAAAAAGAACCCAGATGTCTGAATATTAGGCCCCAGTGCAATCTCAGACTTTTTCCTAGAAAAGAACAGAAATATCCTTTGTGGTCTTACAAAAAGAAACAAAACCAAAGCCAAAGGGTAAATGCCTTAGAGAGAGGTGGATTTTAACTAAAAGGTGAAACATTAATAATGATACTGAGATGGATGACTTACTTGCGTGGTACAGGGTTTCTTTCTTTGACACTTCCCATGGCCATTTTAGAGGGTGAATCTTGCATTAGGTGGGATGTTATAATAGACAGTATATGAAATCACTTCCAACTCTAAAAGTCATGTTTTAAAAGGCTAGACTTAAAGAAGAAAGCCCAGTGCCACATATGAATTGAGTTAGGCTGAGATGAAGTGTCAAACTGCTCTGCTTAGGCAAGGTTTTCCTGTACAAAGCAACTGGGAATTAAAATATGTTTAAATCATAAAACCACATACATATGTAGGATTTCTGTTATTATTACTAATAGTTATTTTTAGAACTCATATGAGTTGTTATTACCTGGGCAGTGACTGCTTTGTCCAAATCATCATGTTTCTTCCTCAAGGCCTCCAAACTATCTAAGGAACCCTTATCATCTGACCTCAGGAAATTCTCACGTGCCATCATCCAGCTCTCAGCTTGATCACAGTTCCCTTTGAACATCTAAGAGAAATGAAGTTAGAAGTATATTATACAGCAGTTCTCCCTTTTTTACAGTCTTGCTCTTCAGTTTTAATTATCCACAGTTAACCATGGTTAGAAAATACTATATAGAAATTTCAGATATAAACAATTCATAAGTTTTAAATTATGTGCTTTTTTAAGTAACATGAGGAAATCTCCCACCATCTTGCTCTTTTACACCTGGAGAATAAGCCTTCCCTTTGTCCAGCATATTCATGCTATTATATATTTCTCAACTCTTAGTCACTTAACTGTCTTGGTCATTAGATTGACTATCACTGTATCAAAGTTCAGGTAGCCATTATTTTACTTAATAATAACCCAAAGGAGGTTTCTGGTCAAGACGGTGGGATAAGTAAACACAATTATCGCCAAATTACAACTAAACTACAGAGCAACCATCATTGAGAATTGCCTCACATCAAGCCAAACAGAAGTCCTAAAGCTAAGGATACATGCATGTGCGCGTGCATGCACGTGCGCGTGCGCGCACTCACTCACACACACACACACACACACACACACACACACACACACACACACACACACACATCCATGTCAAGACTAGGGTAGGAGGAGTAAAGATATGAAGAGGGCTGGTCCCACATCCACTTGTGGTTAAAAATTGGCTATTGAGCTCCACGTGGAGGAGCAAGAGGTTCCAGATTCACACCAGGCTTCGCAACGCAAGGTTCCAGTGCCAGGGGAAAAAGTCCTCATAAGTTCTGACTATAAAAACCAGGAGAGATGTGGCTGAGTGAGATGGAGGTCTGAGGATATCACAGACATTCCTCTTCGAGGGTTTTCATATAGACTTACTGCTGGTGAACTTGCTTCTTCTGAGCTCCAGCTACAAAGTGATCTTCAGATGATTGGGCAGCAGCTCAAAAGGCATTAGGAATATACTTAGAAGAACTGAGTCTGGTTTCAGGGCAATGGCTGGAGGAACGGCTTTTTCTCAGATAGAAGTGCTGCTGGAAGCCATTGTTCCTCTGTGGAATCTCCCCCTTGTCACCCAGCCTACACACCCAAGGGGTCACCAGACCCAAGTCTTCATCAAACTAGCTAATTCCATTAACCTTACCCTGGTGATTCCCTGAGACCCCAACCCACCCAACTTTTAGTCCCACTCAAGTTGTTTCCAGTGGATTTTCTAAAGGAACAGCCTGCTTTTGCTACAGACCTTGCTATAGACTTTGATACAGACTTTCATAAAATCTTTCAAATGTTCACAAACATCAAACAAACAGTATTTGGCTTTGATGTGCCCCTTGCCTCTTGGTAAATAGTTTTAAATCTACCACTAGTGGCAGCTGACTTTAGTTCACAGCTTAGCCTTGTCCAGGCAACTCCAGGTGGCAATCATCTGAAGATAACTTTGTAGCTCATACTAACTACTCTCAGGCAGGGCACAGGCAATGGATAACCATGGCCTACTTCAGAGCTCCCCTCAAGAGACCCCAGCAATAAAATACTAGTGGCCAGCCACAGACCACACCAGAGAACCACCAAACTACCTCCACAAACAATATACCCAAAGTGCAAACGCAGCAAGTACCAGAGCTCTGCTAAAATGAATTCGGCTCTGTAGGGTCAGTCCCTGCAAAACAGCTTCTCCACTGTAGTTATAGACAGTTTTCACAGCTAATCAGTTTCAGGGTCAGTCCTTCCTATTGACATGACAAGAAGAATCAAGGATCAATTACAACACAAGGCCATACACAACCCACACAAGGGACACACTTGTAGCACCCAACTCAGGTGATCAGAAACTATTGTGCCACTAAGCCCTACTATGCAGGTCATTCTACTGAGACTGAGTGATATAAAAGCCATAAAAACAAACACAGGTAGGCAGCCAAAATGGGAAGACAGAGAAACATGTCTCAAAAAGAAAATAAGAAAACTTCAGAAAAAGAAGTAAAAAAAAAAAAAAAATGGAGAGAAGCAATTTACCAGATGCAGAGTTCAAAACACAGGTTATAAGAATATGCAATGATCTAAGTGAGAACTTCAACAACAACAAAAAAAGAAAATATAAACATGGAGATTGAAAACATAAAAAAGAACTAGTCAGAAATGACAAATACAATAACTGAAATAAAGAATACATAGAAGGAATCAACAAATTAGATGAACCAAAGGACTGAATCAGTGATTTGGAAGATAAGGTAGCAGAAAACACACAATTAAAATAACAAAAAGAAAAAATCTAATTAAGTGAGGATAATTTAGGGGGTCTCTGGGACAATGTAAAGTACATCAAGATTGGCATCAAAAGGAAAAGAAGGAGCCCAAGAAATTGAAAACCTATTTGAAGATGCAATGACGGAAAACTTGGCAAAGCAAATAGACCTACAAGCCCAGAAAGCAAAGAAAGTTCCAAGCAAGATAAACTTAAACAGGCCCAAACCAACACACATCATACTTAAAATGCCAAAGTTTAAAGACAGAAAATTTTAAAAGCAGCAAGAGCAAAGCAGTTAATTACCTATAAAGGAAATTCTATAAAAATTGTATATATATATATATATATATATATATATATATATATATATATATTGACAAAAATAAAAAAAAGAATAAAAGAAAAAAGAAATAAATCTATGTTACTGAAAATGCAAGGCAATGGAACAAATTATTATGTGATTAAAAACAAACACACAAAACAATTATGCAGTGGAATAATGTACTTATAAAAAGAAAATAATACCCCCAAAGCCATTCACATAACTTTTATTACAGTATATATAATGATATATATTGTTCTATTTAATTATTAGTTATTATTAATATCTTACTGTGGCTAATTTATAAATTATACTTTACAATATATATATGAAAAAACATAATATAGAGAGTTCAATACTACCTAGAGTTAAAAGCATTCACAGGGGCCACTGAAACATATCTCTCACAAAAAAGTGGAAGGTGACTATAGTGCACTTTTACACTTCCATGAAAACACATTTTACACTTTTATATAAACTTTAGTTCATTCCTGGGTGCTATTTCACATATCCTATATCTGACGAGTACTGGCTGGTTATTTCTTTAAGAATGGTAAATACTATTCTTCAGGGTAGCCCCTGACACTTAATCATTTCCTTTAAAAGTGTTAACCACTCCCCCTTCTTTAGCTTTAAAACTTTTATACATTTTGTTTCATTAACTAACTGTCTTACTGTACCAGAATTATCTGTCTACATGTCTAATTTCACTACTTAAGAAAAGGGACATTATCTTATTAATCTTTGTGTTTTCAAACCCAGCACAAAGTAGGTTCTCAAAAAAATCAATCAAAACCTCAATCAATTAATAAATTATAACCACTCTACTTCATGCCATTTTGTTTGGCTCTTTTAACAGGCATAAGGGCAAAGAATACCACAATAAGCAATCTACAAAGAAGAGAATATGATGTCAGATAATTAAGAGATGTTCTGTACTTACAGCATGGGAGGTCCAGTGAAATAAATGCCTGTACTAGCCATGTAAAATTGCATAGAAAAAACAGAATGTTAATCCCACTCAATGATAAGGAATTTGCTGTACCTGTAACTCCAGACACTGATCTAGCATCTTCTTGCGTCGTTCCCAAGCTTTGTCCAAATTGTCTCTTTCTAGTCTAACAGCATGAAGCTTTTCTTCGATTTCAAGTCTGCCATAGTGCCCACTACCTATAAGTTCTGCAGCAAAGTCTTCTAAGGCTTGGAAAGTAGGAGCCTCAGCCTCCATGTCAGCACAATGTTCCTATGAGGAAAAGGGGGAAGAGACTGGTGAGGCCAATGACATCCTATCAAAGTTGTAACACGAGGGAAGGTCATGAAATCATATGACCAGTGGCTATGTCTTTTGTACTTATACCTGGTGTCGCTCCATCAAGATCTCAGTACCAGTTAAGTCCTCAGCTAGCTCCTGTGAAGATACCATGCCACTAAGGCCACTGATCCAATTCTTTAGGTCTCTGGAAAACAGGCATATTGAAATTGACAAGAAAACCTTGCAACTTGCTACAGTAATATATGCCCTTGGGCTCTTTCCTTTCTAGAAAATATTTTCAGAGTAATGCTTTCTCTCCAGCTTTATACGCTTCACAGATCATAAGTTTGTCATTTTCACTGCATGACAATAATAGCAATTCTTTGCATTTGAAAATCTCTTCACATATTATTTCTTTTGATTCTTGTAATAGTCCTCTATAGAGTGCTGAAAATTCTTTTATTTATTTATTTATTTATTTATTATTTATTTATTTATTTGTTTATTATTTATTTATTTATATTTTGGAGATGAGGAAGCCAGCTTAAAGAATAAGTGATTTGCCCATGTAATAAAATTAAAAACAAGTGTCTGGACTAGAACCCAGACACTGGAATCCTGGACCAGTTTATATTCCATTAATCCTAATATTTCTTGATCCTTTAATTTAGATTATTAGGTTTAAAGATCTATCTTAATATGAAATCTCAAATAAGGCATGTCTAGGGCAGAACAGTCTCTTTTGCAAACTCATTTATCTTCTTATACAAAAAATTAAATTTAGTTGGATGCTTATTAAATACCAAACATTGTAAAAAAAAAAAAAGTATATTTGTGCCTTCTGGTAGGTCACCTATTTTTAAAATATATAACAACTGAAAAAGCAAAAGTGTCATGAAGTGATAAAATAAAGTGTTAGACTTCCTTTGAGTGTAGGAATATTTCCTCTGTACATTAAAGAGTAAGATTTCATTAAGGGAATGAGGCAAAATTTGACTTGGAACATGAAGTCCAGGTAGAATACACACACACACACACACACACACACACACATGTACATAGGTATATGAGCACGATAATATTTGCAGGAAATAGTTACAGTTGCTATTTATTCTTACTATATAGATATAATATATATATTATATATATATATATATATAAAATATATATATATAAAACAACTATAGCTGGTAGAGAGATTCAAGATGATGTAGAAGGTAGAGGATGTACACACTTCCTCTACTGACTATGCCAAAATTATAACAAAACTACTGAGTGACCAGTATGCAGATTTGCCAGAGGTCTGGCTGAACAGAAGCCTCACAACTAGATCACCTCAAACAACAGATCACCTCAAAACATTTGGAAGAGTGAAGACAGGAAATGGCCTGTCCCACAAGCATGAGTGATGAGAGAGAATCAGGAGGGCTATCTTAGCTGCAGAGCCACCTCCCACACCTGAGAAGTGAGGAGTCCTGGTTTCACATTGGGCTCCGCAGATCAGGGTTCCAGTGCTGGGACAAAAAGTCTCAAAACCTCTGGCTGTGAAAAACAGCAGAGGTTGTGGCTTAGTGTGATTAAAGGCTGAGAGAAGCAGGTACCTTCCTCTTAAAGACCTAAAGCCAGCTTACTGACAGAATAGCCTACTCTTAGATCCAGTGCTGTGGCAGCTGCTCGAGGTGGGCCAGAGACATATTGGGAAGTGTTGAGCTGTTGGGCTTTAGGGTGAAAGCTGGAGGGGGCAGCTGGCTCCTGAACAGAGGTGCAGGCTGAAGGCTTTCTTCAGACCTCTCCACTTTCAGCCTGCAGATGGGCTCCATCAAACTGGATAATACAGGTCACTCTACCCAGGGAATTTCTTGAGATCCCACCTCTCCCACCTTATGGGCTCACCCAAGCCACTTCTGTGATTTATTCCATACAAACAGGCTTTTTTGGCTCCTGTTGTACACTTTCATAAAATCTCTCAAAGACTCACAAAACCCAAACAAGTAGCATCTGGCCTCAGCATGCCCTGTACCTTTTGTTACACAGCCTCAAGCTTTGCAACAGCAGCAGCTGGCCTTGGTTTTTGACCCAGCCCCTTGAGGCAACTATAAGTTCAGCACAGGTGTCATCTATATGTGGATTGCTTGGTGACTCTTACCAGGTGGCCCCAGAGGGGCACAGGATGTGGCAAACTTGGCCTGCAGTTGGAGCAAGTTCTCTCACGTGTGTGCAAAGGGGCCACACAGCACACCTACTACATAAAGCCACTCTACTAAGACAGGGAGACTTAGGAACCCTACCTAATACATAGAAACAGACACAGGGAGGCAGCCAAAATGGTGAGACAAAGAAGCACGTCCCAAATGAAGAACAGAACAAAGCTCTAGAAATAGAATTCACCAAAATGGAGACAAACAATATACCAGATGCAGAGTTCAAAACACTGGTTATAAGGATGTTCAATGAACTTAGGGAAAGAATAGATGAACTCAGTGAGCACTTTAAAGAAGAAATAAAAACATAAAAATGAAGATGGAAAACATAATGAGCCACTCAGAAATAAAGAATATGATATCTGAGATGAAGAGTGCGTTATAATGAATAAACAGAAAGGGTGAAATTTAGGATCTAATCGGTGACATAGAGAATGGGGTATCAGAGGACACCAAATCAGAACAGCAACAAGAAAAAGTAATCCAAAAAATTAAGATAGTTTAAGAAGCCTCTGGGAAAAAAATCAAGCACAACAATACTCACATAATAGGGTTATCAGAAAAAGAAGAGAGCAAGAAATAGAAAATGAAGAAATAATGACAGACAACTTCCCTAACCTGGTGAAAGAAATAAACATACAACCGCAGAAAGTTTAGGGAGTCCCAAACAAGATGAACCCAAAGAGATCCACACCAAAATACATCATAATTAAAATGCAAAAGGTTAAAGACAAAGAATATTCAAAGTAGCATGGGAAAAGCAATTAGTTACACATGAGAATGCCCATAAAACTGTCAGTTGATTCTTCAACAGGAACTTTACAGCCAGAAGGGTTTGGCACAAAATATTCAAAGTGCTAAAAACGTAATGCCTATAACCAAGATGATTTTACCCAGCAAAATTATCATTTAAAATCGAAGGACAGATAAAGAGCTTCTCAAACAAGAAAAAGGTAAAGAAGTTCATTACCACAAGTCTGTGTTATAGGAAATGTTTGAGGGAATTCTTTAATTAGAAGAAAAATATATATACCAAATATTAAATAAAGAATGGCAGTAACTACATATCTATCAACTACCACTTCAAACAAAAAGAGTTAAATTCTCTGATCAAAAAATAAGGTGGCTGAATTGATAAGAAAACAAGATCCTTACATATGCTGCCTACAAGAGACTTACTTCAGATTAAAGACACAGAGTTAAAGTAAGGGAATGAAAAAAGATATTTCATAATGGCCCTAGAGGATATTGTGCTGAGTGGATTAAGTTAGATAGAGGAAAACAAATGTCATATGATTGCACATATATGTGGAATCTAAAGAACAAAATAAACAAGCAAACAGAAACAGTCTCATAGATACAGAGAACATTTTAAGGGTTACCAAATGGGAAGGGATTTGGGAGCTTCAGTGAAAATGGGAAAGGGAGTAAGAAGTACAAACTGGCAGTTACAAAATGGAGATAGAATGTATAGCATAAAATAGTCATTACTATTGTAATAACTACATATGGTGTCAAAGGGGCACTAGATTTATTGTAGTGATCAGTTTGTGAGTTATATAGATGTCTAATCACTATGTAGTACATTTTAAACTAATATAGTACTGTAGGCCAAGTATAACTGAAAATTATACACACACACACACACACACACACACACATTGTTAATAATAATAAGAAGAAAACAATAGCTCTTGACGTCTGGTCAAGATGATGAAGTAGGTAAAATGCTATGCTTTCTTTCCCTTGCAACCACCCAAAATTGCATCTAAACTACAGAATATTCAGCACTTGGAGTTGTCTGAATCTAGCTAAACAGAAGTCCTACAACTGGAAAGACGAAAGAAGCCACCTCGAGCCTGGTAGGAGGGGTGAAGGTGCAAAAGTTACTGGTCCCACACCTGGATGCAGCAGTTGAAAACTGGGAGAAAGATCTCGATTGAGGAGGTCCCCTTGGGGAAGTGAGGAGTCCCAGACCCCCAGCTCAGGGTACCAGTTCCAGAAAGAGGAATAATTCACACAACTTCTAGCTGTGAAAACCTTCAGATATTATGGCTGAGTGAGACAAAGGGCTGCAGGAGTCATAGACTTTCCTCTTAAAGTGCCTGAGCATGGACTTACTAGCTCTGAGATTCAGGGCAGGGGCAGTGTTCAAAAGGAGCCAGGGACAAAGAGGGAGGAAATGAGTGGTCTGGCTTCAGGGTAAGAGTTGGAAGGGCATTTTTCACACAGATACAAGTGCTGGCAGAAGGCATTGTTCCTTTGTTCATTGCTACCCTCCCAGGCTTGTAGATTCAGGCAGGTGCCATATCTGTGTCTCCATCAACATGACTAACAGTGGTTGCCCCACCCTGCTGATCCCCTGAGATTCTGCCCCTCCCAAAGTGGAGGTCAACCCAAGCCTCTTCCAGGGGCTTTTTCATACAAATAGCCTGCTGTGGCTCATACTACAGACCTTCCTAAAATCTCTCAAACGTTTTGAAAAGTTAAAAGAGAAGCATATGACCTCTGCATGCCCCTAAAAGCAACCAGACTCAGTTCATGTCTTGGACTCTCAAGGCACTTTGAAGCCCAATGTGGATGATGGACATTTATGAATTGCTTGGTTCCTCTTGTGAAGTAGCCCTGTGGAGGACACAGGCTGCAGCTGAACTTGGCCTATGGCAGAGCTTCTCCCAAAAGCCCCAACTTGCAGGCCCAGTGGCCAGCTTTAGATTGAGCCAGAGTACCAGGAGCACCACCCACGCTTACATCTGAGGACAACACACCTAAAGCGCCAACAGAGCAGGCACCAAAGTCCCACTAAAGTGAATCCTGCACTGTAGAGTCAAACCCTGCAGAACAGCTCCTCCACTGGTCATGGCCAGTCATCAAGACAAATCAGCTCAAAAATCAACCTCTCCCATTGATGAGCAAACAATAACCATGACTCAACTACAACTAGAGACACTAACAACCTATAAAAGAGACACACTTGGAGCACCTGGCTCAAGTGATCATGGAAGACTGTGCTACTAGAACCCACAGCATACCTACTACATAAGGTCACTCTACTAAGACTGGGAGACAGAAAAGCCCTGCTTAATAAATAGAAATGAACATGATTAGGCAGCTGAAGTGGGAAGACAAAAAACATGTACCAAATGAAAGAACAGAACAAAGTTTCAGAAAAAGAACTAAGCAAATGAAAAGAAGGAATTTATCAGATGCAGAATTTAAAACAATTGCTATAAGGATGTTCTATAAACTTAGAGGAAGAGTATATGAATTCAGTGAAAATTTTAACAAAGAGATATAAAACATGAAAACAGAGATAGAAAACATAAAAAAGAACCAGTAGAAATGAACAATACAATAACTGAAAGGAGGAATACCACAGGAGAAATTAACAGTAGATTAGATGAAGTGGAAAACCAAATTAGTGATTTAGAAGATAAAGTAACAGTAAATACCTATTCAGAACAACAACAACATAAAAAGGAATCCAAACAAAAAAAGGATAGTTTAAGGGGCCATTGGGATTACATCAAGCATACCAACATTTGCATCATAGGGGTACCGGAGAACAGAGAGAGTGAGGAATTGGAAACCTATTTCAAGAAATAATGACGGGAGGATTCTAAGAAACATGGTGGAATAAGAGACATCCTCAGTTCTCTCCCCTTGAAACAACAATAAGCTGAACATCTAAAAATGAACAAAAAACATCCAAACTGCACACCACCACATCTCAGCATGGGATCTTCACAAAAGAACTACCAGAATTTCAGGTGTCTGAGAAAAATAAAGAAGGTGCCTCTTGCAGTCCCTGGAGCTCTTTGCAGGATAAAGATGTGGAAACTTCCCTGGACAACTCTTCCTAGAAATGCTGGGACTTCTACACAACTGACAGCAGGACACAGTCATTACAGCAGAAGGAAAAGAAGCAGGACAGTGCCACATAGAAACAACAGTTGATTTTAAACAGGCATGGTTGCAAAACAGGCTGAGCCATAGCCCCCAACTCCCAACACAGAAGGCCTTTCACCAACCCTCCAAGACCAATCAACATAGAGCCCTAGGGGAATCTGAACAAATGCTACAGAAACTATTTGCTAACACTGATAGAGATTAAAACTGAGAGTAGTGAGTGTGATTACATTTCTACAAGACAAAAAAAAAAAAAAAAAAAAAGCATTATTTAGACTTTAGGCTTTATATAAAGCAGGGATCTAAGAGGCTTAAATGCCATCTACTGGAAACCAAAATAAAAGCACCTTCATTGTAGCAGGCTAAAGAGAGACCTTAATATAATAAATCTTCTTTCTGGACAAATAGCAGAATACACTTCCATTAATGCCCAGGCTGAGAAAAAGTCCATTAACTACCTACCATAAACAACCAAGGTGACAAACCATTTCAGAAAGAAAGAGAAAAATCTCCAGAAAATAAGCTTACAGATAGATATATAAATATGCAACTTAAATGACAGCGATTTCAGGATGGTACTTCTGAAAAAACTCAATGAGTTCAGAAATGAGTCATATCAACAATTTCAGAAATTGAAAAAACAACATATGAGCAGATAAAGGAGATACAAACCCTCAAAAAGACCAGAATAGATCTTATGGAGATAAAAAAAAAAAAACACATTTCAAAAGTTGAAAAATTAAATAGCAAGCTTGGGAAATAGAGTTAACCAAATAGAGGAAAGTATCATTGATATCAAAGACAGAAATCTAGAAATAAATCAGAAGGAAGAAGAGAGAAACCAAAGAATGGAAAATAATAAAAGAGAAATAAAAAATTAGCTAATACAATCAGGAGAGGCAAAATAAGAACAATGGACATTATGAAAGGCAAGGAAAAGGAGCAGGGACTAGAAAGCATTTTCAGAAAAATAGTGGATGAGAATTTCCCAAATCTAAGGAATGAGCTGATACTTAGCATTCAAGTCAACAGAACACCCAATATCTCAACTGAAAAGGCCTTCACAAAGACACATTGTATTAAAATTATCAAAAACCAAAGGCAAATTTAGAATTCTCAGGGAAGCCAGGGAGAAGAAAATAGTAACTTATAGAGAAAAACCCATTAGATTATCATCAGACTATGTAATACAGACCTTAAAAGGCAGAAAGGAACAGAATCAAATATCTGAACCATTAGGTGAGATGAACTACCAGCCTAGAATAGTATATCCAGCTAAGCTCTCCTTTACCTATGAAGCGAAAATTAAGACCTTTCCAGAAATACAGAAATTGAGGGAATTCTGCACTGCAAGGCCTGAACTACATGAAATGTTGAAAGGCATCCTTTACAAATTTGTAATGGTAACCATACACCAAAGATTCAGAACTGAAGTATATAACATAAAAGAAGAACTAGAGGGGAAAAAGCACAAAAGCCACCAAAATAAAGAAAATAAAAACACAAGGACAAAGAAGCCAATAGAAACACTGAGCTACCAGAAAGCAAAAGATAAAATAATTATAAAAAGACCTCATATTTCAATAATCATCCTAAATGTAAATGGACTAAACTCACCAATAAAAACACAAAGAGTTGCAGAATTGATCCAAAAACACAACTCAATCATATGCTGCCTCCAGGAAATACATCTCAGCTCCAAAGACAAATATAGACTCAAAGTGAAGGGTGGAAAATGATATTTCAAGCAAATGGTATTCAGAGAAAAGTGGGAGTATTGGTACTAATATCAGATGAAGTAGACTTTAAAAAGCTAAACAAAGATAGTGAGGGACACTTCAAAATGATAAAGGGAATCATTCACCAGGAAGACATAACACTTATTAATATCTATACTTCCAATCAGCAATTACTAACAGAACTAAAGAGAGAAACAGACCAAAACATTTTCAAAGTAGGGGACCAAAATACTCCACTGACAGATATGAACAGATCATCCAAAGAGAAAATCAATAAGGGAATACCATTCTTAAATGACACATTAGACCTACTGGACATAATTGAAATTTATAGAGCTTTTCATCCCAGATCAGCTGCTTATATATTCTTCTCTAGTGCCCATGGAAGCTTCTCAAAGATGGACCAACCACATACTGGGATGCAGGTAGCTTCAAAAAATATAAGAGGGTTGAAATCATATCAACTATATTCTCTGACCATAATGCTTTGAAGTCAGAGATCAACTATAAAAAGAAATCGGGAAGAACCACAAATGCATGGAGATTAAACCTCATGTTACTAAACAATTTCTGGATCAGAGAAGAAATAAAAAGATAGATCAAGAAACACATAGAAATGAATGACAATGATAATAAAACATATCAAAACTTTTGGACATGACAAAAGCAGTGGTAAGAGAAAAATTTATATAATCACAGGCCTATCTCCAAAAACAAGAATAAGCCCAAATAAACAACCTAATGCTTCATGTTTGAAAATAACTAGAAAAGGAAAAACAAATGAATTCTAAAGTCAGCTAAAAGAAAGAAATAATCAAAATTATAGCAGTATTGAATGAAACCAAGGACAAAAAAATAAGGTAAAAAAATAAATGCTTCAAAGAGCTGCTTCTTTGAGAAGTTTAATAACATTAACAAATCCTGGCTAGATTCACTAAAGAAAAAAAAAGACACAAGTAAACAAAATCAGTGATGAAAGCAGAAAGTATGACAGACACAGCAAAGGATCATACTAGAATACTATGAAAAAATAT
Organism: Cynopterus sphinx; assembly: GCA_030015415.1. Taxonomy (NCBI): domain Eukaryota; kingdom Metazoa; phylum Chordata; class Mammalia; order Chiroptera; family Pteropodidae; genus Cynopterus; species Cynopterus sphinx. The sequence goes on along the minus strand of CM057392.1, from coordinate 22,599,120 downwards.
ATAACACGAAATTTAATAAACTAGAAGAAAGAAAAAATTTCTTAGAAATATAGAACCTTCATTGACTGAATAAAGAAGTCTGGAAAATCTAAATGGACTGATCAGCAGAATGTAAATTGAATCAGTCATCAAACACCCACCAAAAAGTAAAAGTCCAAGACCAGATGGCTTTACCAGTGAATTCTATCAATCATTAAAAGATTTAACACCTATTCTCCTCACACTCTTCCAAAAAAAATTGAAGAGGAATCAATACCTCCTAACTCAAATTATAAGGTCAATATTACTCTGATACCAAAACCTGGAAAAGATAACACACACATACACACTCATGCATGCACACACATACTATACTTCTATACAAACTACAGACCAATATCTCACATGAACACACATGCAAAAAACTTAATAATATGCTATCAAACCAAATACAACAACATATTAAAAAGATTATACACAATGATCAAGCGGACTTTATCCCAGGGCCACAGGGATTGTTTAACATATGCAAATCGATTAATGTGACATACTACATAAACAAAATAAAGAACAATCATATGATCAAATCAATAAATGCAGAAAAAGCCTTTGACAACATACAGCATCTATTTATAATCAAAACACTTATAAGTAGTATAGAAGGAAAATAGCTTAATATGATAAAGGCCATATTGGACAAACACTCAGCTAACATTATAGCTAATAGTGAAAAATTTAAAACCTTCCTTCTAAGATAAGAAAAAAGGCAATGCTGTCCACAATGGCCACTGTTATCCAATATAACATTGGAGGTCCTAGCAAGTGCAATCAAGCAAGATAAAGATATAAAAGGTATCCAAATAGGAAAAGAAGAAGTCAAACTGTCACTACTTGCAGATGACATGATTCCCTATATAGAATACCCTAAGGACTCCACAAGAACACTACTAGAAAAATATGCAGATACAGTAAATTTTCAGGATACTAATTCAATGTTCAAAAATCCATAGCATTCCTATACTATAATGCTGAATTGTCAGAAAAAAAATTAAAAAAAATTCCTTTTGCAATTGCAACAAAAATAATAAATTTTCTAGAAATAAACCTAATGAAGCATGTGAAGGATGTATGTAATGAAAATTATGAAATCCTGTTAAGAGAAACTGAAGGAGACACAAATAAATGAAAAGATATTTCATGCTCTTGTATTGGAAAAACCAAGAGTTAAAACTAACTTATTATCTAAAGCATTACACAAATTTAATTCAATCCTCATCAAAATCCCATCAGCATTTTTAAAAGAAATAGAACAAAAATTATCAAATTTATATGGAAGTACAAAGGACCCTGAACTACCAAAGCCATCCTGAGAAAAGGGAAGAAGCTGGAGTTTCACTCTGCCTGATTTTAAATTACATTACAAAGTGACAATAATCAAAATGGCATGACATTGGTAGAAAAACAGACACACATAGCAGTGAAATAGAATTGAGAGTCCTGAAGTAAACCCATATTTACATGGGCAAATCATTTTTTGACAACGTAGATAAAAAAGCACTATAAAGAAAGTCTCTTCAATAAATGATGCTGAGAATACTGAAATGCCATTTGCAAAAGAATGAAACTAGACCGTTCTGTCACCACACACCAAAATTAACTCAAATGAATTAAGGACCTGCATATAACACCTGAAACAATAAATTTTATAGAAAACATAAGAACTAAACCCATGGACCTTGGACTTGAAGATGATTTTAAGAATTTAACCTCAAATGTAAGGAAAGTAAAAGCAAAAATAAATGAATGAAACTACATCAAACTAAAAAGCTTTTGCACAGCAAAAGAAATCTTCAACAAGGCAAAGACAGAACCATCTAAATGGGAGAATATATTTGCAAGTAATGTCTCCCATAAGGGCCTAATATCTAAAATATACAAAAAAATTCGTATGACTCAATAACAAAAAAACAAACAGTCCAATTAAAAAATGGGTAGAGCACCTGAATAGTCACTTCTCCCAAGAAGATACTCAAATGATCAACAAACATATGAAAGGTTGCTCAACTTCATTAACTCTTAGGGAAATGTAAATCAAAATCACAAGGTAATATCATCTCACACCTATTAGAATGGTTATTATCAACAGGACAAGTAATGGCAAGTATTAGAGATGTGGAGAAAAAGAAACCCTCAAACACTGCTGGTATAACTGCAAATTGGTACAACCACTATGAAAAACAGTATGGAGTATTCTCAGAAAAACTAAGAATTGATCTATTATACAATCCTGCAATCCCTTTAGTGTATATTTACCCTGAAGACTTGAAAACATTTATCCTAAAAGATATTTGTAACCCAATGTTCACAGCAGCATTATTCATGATGGCTAGGACATGGAAGCAACCAAAATGTCCTACTATAGATGGTTGGATAAAGGAGATGTGGTACATGTATACAATGGAATATTATTCAGCTATAGGAAGAGATGAAATACTTCCAATTGTGAAAGCATGAATGGATCTTGAGATAATTATTCCAAGTGAAATAAGCCAGATAGAAAAAGTTGAAAACCATATGATATCACTATATGTGGGACATGAATTCAAAAGCAAGAAACATGAAAAACAGAGACTCATAAACATGGACAGTAGAGTAGGAGGACAGGGGAGGTAGATGGGGTAAAAGAATTCTAACTATGGGTAGCAAACACAATGCAATATATACTGCAATGTATATAACCAATGTCACCATAATACTAATAAAAATAAAGTTGATTTTTCTGTCATAGAAGTCAGTATAATCACCCAGTACATCCTTGTATACCAGGTATGATTTATTTACATATAAAGGATATTTACTCTCTTCCTTATCATGTTTTAAAAAATGTCATTTCTGAGTTTATGAATATAATACTTATTTGAAAGGAATAGAAACAAGTGTTATAATGTCTGTGACTAAAAAATGAGATGGTTAAGGATTAATGGATTGAAGAGTGCACCTAGACCTGGAGGGCAGAAAAATAATTTTGCGAGAAGCGTCTAAAAAATAAAAATATTAGAGGAGGCAGGGAAGTAATTCTCACTTACAAGGGCACCAAGGTAAATAAAATGAGAACTGAAGATAGTGACCACAATTATTGCTGGGTTATAAACATATATTTTAATTCTGTTTCATGTAGTTTAAAATGTTTATCAGTTCCCTACATCATAAATTAGTACTACACTATCATTAGCATCTGTTAAAATTCATATCCTTTCAATCAAGGAAAATAACAGATGAATTTATTAAATATTCCAGTGTCAAGTGATGCATTCAGCAGAAAATAAAAAAAAGGGCTTTATTTTCTAAAAGTATAACTAGTGTGTCATATGATACAAAAATCACACTATTCATCTGTGGGGAGCAGTTCGTAAGAAAAAGCTTACGGACAGAAGAACAACAAATGGCATGAGAGCGAAGGTGCGAGTTGTTTCCCAGAGCTCAGCCCAGGCCCTGCTTCTAACTTTTGCACCTCTAACCTTCGAAGTTGCTGTCCGGCAAACTGGCAAGAATCTTTATAGCTGCTGTCAGGAAAGTATAGCTAAGAGGAAGAATCTTTATAGCTGCTTTTAGGAAAGTATAGATAAGGACAAGAATCTTTATAGCTGCTGTCAGGAAAGTATAGCTAAGGAGAAGAGCCTTTGCAGCTGCTTTTAGGAAAGTATAGATAAGAAGAAGAGTCAACTTACAGCTAGGTCACCATAGCAACCCTGCATTCGCAGGAAAAAACCCCTTCCCCCACGACCGATCCCATATAAGCAACTGCTTGAGCCCCCAATAAACGAGACTTGATCAGAAAGCCTGTCTTGTCTCCATTCTTTGCGTCTCTTGTCCCCCTTCTTTTCTTGGTTTCTAGGGCCTCGGTTGATCGTCCCGCGGGCCGGGACATTCATCATTTCCACTACCTTCACCCATTGCTCACCACCACTGTTGCTCATGTGATATTCACAAAACTCTGTAATGAAATGTGGATCCTCCCTCAACCTACTAATTTAGCAGCTACACACCAGCTCCAACTATTCTGTAATAAAAAGGAATAAAGAAGTTATTCTGATGAATTAAAAAATAGAATTAAATAAATTGTGCATGCTCACACTCAAAATTTTAAAAATGGGGTAAAAAATGAATAATAACACAAGAAACTTACATATGCTGCCTACAAGAAACTCACTTCAGATCAAAAGACACATACAGACTTAAAGTAAAAGGATTGAAAAAATGATTCATGAAAATTGAAACAAACAAAAAAGGCTGGGGTGGCAATACTTATACCAGACAAAAAAAGACTTTAAAACAAAACTATAACAAGAGACAAAGAAGGACCCAGTTATCACACTTCTGGGTATTTCTCTAAAGAACCCCAAAATACTACTTTGAAGAGACTGTGAATCCATATGTTCTTTGCAGCATTATTTACAGTAGCTAAGATATGAAGGCATCCTGGGCATCTATCAATGTATCAACGGTTAAAGAAGAGGTGGCATGCGTGTGTACACACACACACACACACACACACACACACACACACACACTCACATCGTGGAATATTACTCAGTCATTAAAAATAATAAAATCTTGCCACCTGCAACAACATGGAAGAACCTAGAGGGTATTGTACTAAATGAAGTAAGTCATATAGAGAAAAAAAAATATCCTATGTGGAATTTAGAGAACAAGATAAACAAACAAACAACAAAAACAAGCTCATAGATACAGAACATTTTAATGGTTATCAGTTTGGATAGTGAGAGGATTGGTAAAGGATGAGGAGATTAAGAGATACAAATTGGTAGTTACAAAATAGTCATGGGATTGTAGAGTATAGCATGGAGGATATAGTCAGCAGTGTTGTAATAACTATTTATGGTGTCTGATGGGTACTGAATTTTTCAGGGTGATCATTTCTTAAGTTATATAAATGTCTAACTACTGTGTCGTACACCTGAAACTAATACAATAATGTATGTCAACTATAATTTTAAAAAATAAAAATATAAAAAACTAAAGTTTTTTAGAGATGCTGAATTGAGATGGAGGTTGTCAAGAGCAACTTTGCCAAAAGTTGTCTTCTTTTTCCTTCTAAAGTATTACCACATTGTGAGCTACTATTTTCTGGACTCCCAGTACTAAATACTCCTCCCAGCAGACCTATACAATGGGGAAGAAAGTGGGAATTGTTTACAAAGTGTATATTTGCTAAATTGTGATATGTAGACTCTTCATCAAGGCAATGCTAATTAACTAGAATTTAATTTCAACATTTCTAAAGTTATCTCTTGCTACTTTTATTTCCATTGTGACATATAAAATCTGTGCTCTAGCTATCTCTGCACACTTTGTGAATATGTCATATCTTTCTTATCCTTGTGCGTTGTGAATATGCCATATCTTTCTTATCCTGGTTCTACCATGGTTATCTGTATTCTTTTCTGTCTTTCCAGCAGAATGAAAATGTCCATATTCTGCAACTCCTGACAGAGCACCCTGACAAAGTGTATGTAGTATATACTCCATAGAAGCTTACTTAATTGGCTTAGGGGGCCTCACATTTCTTCAAACTTCAATATTTTATGGCTTAAAGTATTGAACTTGAGATTTGTATGCCTTACCAGAGGTACTATCTAGACACAGAGATATACTCCAAACACAACTGTGAAGAGCATCTATATTCAGACTGTTCCTAGGGTCTGTACTCAAGGTCCAAACAAGAAATTGCCAACCCATGTGACCTTTTGAGCTTTACCTGGCCTTGCTGAGGAACAGGTAGAATTTCTTGGCTTCAATTAAGTTCTCCTTACGATCCTCTGTACGCTCCATCAGGTCATCCCAGGCCTCATTTAGCTCCATTTGCTGCCTCTGCAGGCCATCAGTGGCATCTGGGTGGGACTCATTGAGCCGCTCTGCTGTCTCTCCTAATACAATCACCTGGGGAAATACAAAACTCCAGTAATTAGTCAAGAGTTACACCTGATCCTCAGCAAAAAAAAGTCCTGAGCCTTGGAGAATGCTCACTTCTCAGACATCAGTGTGATACAGGAACATCTTACTACTTTATTAATTAAAAAGTCAAGCGTGTTGGTACACATGATAACTCCTCAAAGCAGTCAACACTAAAACAACTGTAGATTTTAAGAAAAGTGAATGCTGGTTAGTGGCAGCATCATTAGGGAACCCAGGGACCCTGATATTTAATGTAAAGATCCTTCCAATATAGATATTTGTATGCTTCTTTTTGTTCTGCATAACAATGCATGCTGTGTGATGATTCTTATTATTCCCAGAGTTCATCTGGCAAGTTCCAGAGTTCACTTTTTGGTAGGAGTAAAACTAAACTCATTCAATTACCTGTGCAGGAAATTGAATCATGCTCAGACACAGGTCTGGCTATCCTGAGTATGATCATTTCCTATTTATCTTAGGCTGCTGGCCTTCAGCTTTTGTAACTTCTGCTCACTTGGAACCCATTAAAGAGACATGTGCCAGTAGGAAGTTAACATAATATGTTAATATGTTTCCAATATGTTTTTCCTCCATGTTAATGGTCCTAGGTCAGGTTCTTTTAGTGGCCTTGCTTTAGGGAGAGGTTACTAGAACAAATATGAAGTAATATAAAGAGAAATGTAAGAATATGGATTGGGAAATAAAAGCACAGAAGAGATCATCGGTGGGTAAAAACATGAAGAGGAAAATGTTAGAAAAGCTTGGAAGTTCATGTCTCACCTTTTCTCTGAGGGGTATGAGATCTCTTTCAAAGCCCTCATGTTGTCGCTGAAGGGCCTGAACACTGAACAGGTCTGAGCCAGGATCAGCAGCACTGAGGGCCTGGCACTTCTTCTTAATCTGCTCTTTCATGTCATCTGCTTCCCTGGTACATGAGAGTAAAGAGTTTAGGAGCAATAATGTGTACCAAAGCCAGACTTATAAGAAAGTCATCACTATCACCACCACTATCATTATCATTATTGCCATCATACTTTTTAATATGCTAGAACTTATGCTCATTTAATCTTCCCAACAGCTACTTGAGGTATAGCTACTAATATCATTGCCATTTTATGTATAAGAAAACTGAAACTTAAAGTTGCTAAGTATATTTTTCTTAGGGCTATACTACTGCTAAATGAAAGAGCCTAAGTCTGAACTAGGAAGCCTGACTGCAGAGTTACATGCTTAACTATTACATTTCATGACATTCCATCTAAAGCCATTCTAAACAACCAGAACCAACTGCATTTCAGTTTTCCCTTCTCCATATGTTTAAAAATACATTTATATGCTGTAAAGGTGTTTAGTTTCCTAAATTTGTTTATTTATTTGTTTGTTAAGTTAGTTACATGTGTGTAGACATATTTGTAAGTCAGACATAACAAATTGTTGAATCAATAGTTAAAGTAACTGTGACATCTGTGTTTCTCTCCTATTTACTTATAGTTCCAAAATATAGTTGCTTAAACCTCTTACTTCTACTTTGTTTTGTTTACTATATAGCTAATTGTGTACCAGGGCCCAACTTATTCACTAAAAAAATAAAATTTATTGTCTAGGAGTATCCTATGCTACAAATGAGGAGTCTACTACTGAAACACCTTACATAGCAATAGCTATGGTTCTGTTATAGTAACTAGACTTAGAATTTTTAGAGTAGGTTCTAGAACAGCAGTACTTTTTAAGGTTAAAATTCTCACCTGTGAAACATTTGGACAGCATGGGCACTACCGAGCTGCTGACGCTGTTCTTCTGCAAGCTTCTGCAAGGAGCTCCAACGTGCATTCAGCTCCTAAAAGAGGCAGACATACTAGACTTTAACTAGGGAGCTGACTTAGATTACTCAGTGGTGTCTGAAGACAAGATAGGGTTTAAATTATTGTTGTTTTTATGTTATCTTCCTTAGAAATTGAATAGGTGTCTTCTTTCTTAGGTAGCTTGAGTTTTGGCCTCATTGATGCCAGTGCAGTTAAGAAAGGAATCACTTTTCTTTCCAAACTGATGTTTCCAGGTGTAACTAACTATTGACCCTATAGTGGTAATTGATGGTTGTTGCCACAGAGACTATATTACAACCTCTGAAAAATAAGTGGAAAATATTGAAGTGGTAGTTTGAAGCTACTATATTCCTTTAGGAGAAATATAATATATTTCTGCATCCCGAATTGATAAAACAAAGTAGACTCTTAGAGTCCTATTTTCTATAGAGAATAAGTAAATTGTTCTTATGATCATTTTTTTTTTCATTTTAACTTCTTATACACCACCACAAAAATCAGCAGAGAACTCATCTTCACTGGTTTATGACAACCCAGAGAGCTAGATTAGGCATTCCATTAATATTGATTAGATATTTTACAGAACCATAGGTCAAAATCTGAATCAGGTCTCTACTGACCTATATTATTTTCCTTGTTTCATCAGACTTCATCAGGGTTTATCTCTTCTAGTAAGTTTTCTTGATTTACCTTCTACTATTTTAGCTCTTTTATCTGCATTTTCTTTGTTTTCATGTATTTGAGCATTGAGTTTCTTGTGTCTGTATTGACTGGGGAGAGGTGAGTATGTGCTGCAATTTAAAGATTTCAGATCAGTTCAAATGGCTAGACTGTATGAACTATTATCTTTGATCTTTTCTATAGTCAGCTCTATATTTTTATTACTTTCTGCATGTCTTAGCTTACCTGTGAAATATAAAGTTGAGTGTATTTAAGTGAAATAATGACTCTTGAAGCTCAACCTGATAGTGAAGAGGAATAAAAGGAACCTTAGTTACCTGCTGTATCTGAGCTCCTTCTGGTGTTAAAAGCTCTTCAAATAGAAGATCATCAGCCACCTTGTTGATGTCTCTCAGTCGAGGTTCATTGGTTTTCAAATCCTAGGTGAGAAAATTTTTTCAAAGCTATGTAAACTCCCTTTTGAGAATCTTTCAAACTTGCCTGCTCATCTTTGCCTTAACCTGGCTAAGTATTAAAACATATTTCTAACCTTCTCTTCAATGTACAATGAGCTTCCTTCCTCCAATCTGTCACTAAGAAGAATTATCTTTAATATTCCCTGACACCTGTGGCTGTCAAAACTTGGCAAGGGAGCTAGTGTGTATCTGAAGCACAGAGTACAATCATTTTCTTAGATTATATCTATATCTATATAGATATAGATTATAGATAGATAGATGTCTCTATTATTACTTTTGTTCATTTTTCTTTCTTATTTCTTTTCTTAAATTTTAAGTTACTTAAATAATGGTATATTAGCCCTTTATCTGTAATATATCTTGCAAATATTTCCTTCCAATGGTTTGATTGTCTCGTGTCTTTGTTTATGGTGATATTTGTCATACAAAAACCACAATTTTATTTGTTTTAGTTATATTTATCAATCTTTTCTTTTGGTACATTTAATGAACTTGAATTTTAATTCAGAATTAGAAAACCTTTCCCTAAAAGACATTTAAAACATATTACAAAACTTTTATTATTAGGACAGAGTGGTGTTAACACATAGACAGGCAAGTCTTTCATAGTCTATCAAGCCTGTTATAGAAAAAACAAATAATTTTGAACATGTGGAAGTTTATTATATGATAAATGTAACAACTCAAATCACTAGGGCAAAAATGAACTTTTTACTAAAGGATGCTAGAACAATTGGTTAGCCTTTTGGGTAAAAATAAGATTGAGCTATATTTCACACCATATTTAATAATAAACTTTAAATGATCATGATCTAAATGTAAACCAAATCTATATAACTACTGGGAGAAGATTAGGTAAATTTCTCTTTCCTAGATTTTTAAGAATGTTTTTCCTAAATTAAATAACACCAACAAAGGAATCTATATTTGAGACACATAGTATTCTTCCTAGTGATACAAACCTCTCCATCTTTTACAGAATTTTCTTGACTGAGTTGCAACCTGTTTATATTAAAGTATGTTGTAAGAAACAACTTTAGGTAGCTCATCACAATGTCTACGGTGATGATATTATTCATTACATTATACAATAACCCTTCAATAAGTTTTCCCATGAAAATGTCATTCCTGGTGTTCTTTTTACAGTTTTACTTGTTTCCCTTGCTTTCACTTTTCTCTTTATATAGTCCCAAAAAAATAAAATATAATCATCTTTCTTTCTCTCCTTCTCTTTCTTTTTGTTCTATCTAATCCACTTTGAATTTCATATGGAAACTACTACCAGTACAAAAGGGGGGATTATGTTCACTGTTAATTAAAATAATAAAATGAGCTAGAGAATAAAAGAGAATGGAAGGGTTTTATGTAAGCAGAAACTTAGAAACTGTAAAGCTGTAAAGTCAGGTTGTTCTTTTACATCTTCCCACCCAACTTCTGCCCCATAATTACTTTCCACTGAGTCCAAAAACACCACATCTCAACTTGAGCATCAGGAACACAGTATAGTATAGAGTAAATTTTGAAGAATTCAGGGAGATTAGTATTCCCTGCAGGATTGGAGGTAGCAGAAACTGAAAGCTGCAAAGTTAGGGTAGCTACTTCCCTCTGAATTTTCCTTGCACCTACAATACCCAAAGACAGTTGTAAAATTTGAAATTCTCAGTGGCTTAGGGAAGGCTATTTAACAAATGTGAAATTAAATACTTACTTAGGAGATATGTGATAAAAGAAAACAATGATAACCCTCAAAAAAAACTGTCTAAAGAAAGTGGTCCCTCTTTCTCACCGTTTGGAACTCATCAAACTTTTTTTGCAGCTCCCAAACATCATCTAGATCTACCCCAGTGTTTTCTGCTTTTTTATCTCGGATCCAGTCCAGCATGTCCTCTGCCTCATAGGCCAGCAAAAACTCATTGTAACGTTGCAATAGACAACGCCTGCGTTCTTCTGCTCGATCAAGGAGGGAGTGGTACCTAGGTGGATAAACAAAGAGAATAGGAAATGTGGTACAATGGATGGATAAAACAAAGTAGACATAGGGTGAGAAATAGAATGAAAGACAAAAATAAAGAGATAAAAATCAAAAGAACAAGAAAGGAGAGGAAAAAAGATAGAAGAAAAATAGCATTGAGAGCAGAGAGACAATCCCAGAATGTTCCATTTAAAAATAATAAAAATGTCAAAGTTCCAATAGTTGACTGGCAACATCCATTCTGTAGAAATTTTGGCATGCCTGCTGACAACTGGATATAAAGCAGCCTGCCTGGCATAGTAAACAAAATTCATATGAAAGTCAGAAGACCTTTAGATATCCTTGAAAGAATGCTGGGTGGGGAGTCAGAAGACACGGCTCTATTAAGTGTCAAACTTGGGTGATTGACTTAATGGTACTGGGCTTCCCTTTCCTGATATAAAAAGTAAAATATTTGAAGGACTCTAAGTCTTAACATTTGTGAATTTTAAAGACATCTTTAAAGTAACAGATGCAGTCATGGGAAGTGACTCTGGCTAATAGAAAATTTTTGGCCAAATGCCTGTCCAGTTCTCCAGGCTCAAGAACTTACTGGCTCTCAATCTGTTTCTGGCACTCAGTGATGTTGACTGGTTCTTCTCGCTGCTGCTGTGGAAGCATAGGAAACTCATCATGGGCCAATTTCCTGATGTAGACAGCAGGCACAAAACCCTGGTGACCATCAGCTTCCACCTTCCACCAGTCCTGAGAGACAACAGATCCCAACTCTTTCTTTAGTTCTTGGAAAAACCACAAATAATAGAGGTTTCAACTCTCCTAAATCTCTAAGCACAGGCACAGGCTGATAGCCAAGAAAAGCAAACCCATCACTTACTGGGGACATAATTTTCAGGTATTATGAAGAACATAAATATGGAGTTGCAGGAAATTCATAGATAAGCCTCTGAAATCAAGGAATCTGACATAGTTGACATTAGACCTTTTACTTTGAAAAGGTTTGCAAAAAGTAAAAATAGTTCTCCTAATTATGGGCATTTTGTCCACAGGAAATAAAAAAGAAAATAAAACAGACAAACAAATGAAAACCATGAAGGCAGAATCAAATTAAGCTCGTTAGTAGTAGAGCACCTGTGTATGAAAATATTGATTGTACAAGAACTCTCACCTTATCCCTCTTCCAGAACTCCTAAAAATTGTATTGCCCTGAAATTCACTTATGTGAATGCTATATAGTTAAGTGTCATCTTCATCCCCAAAGAGTGTTTTGGGTGTGGAGCTGTAACAAATATTTTGGATTTAATCTCTTCAGAGAATAATGTGGTAAAATGAAGAAGACTAAGCAAAGAGAAAGAGGGATTGGTACACAACTTACTTAATAATGAAATGTCTTGTCTCTCTAAAATTTCCCTTCCCCTCAGAGTAACAATATTTCAAACTCTCTTCTTCTCTTTCTAATTATTTAGGAGATTAATTATTAGAATATAAAAATTTACTTGAGGTCTTATAAAAATACATATTTAAAATTGTACTCAAAATTTTGTCACTACCCTCACAGAAGTAAGATCCAAAGATAACCAGGTTGACAAAGACTTCTCTTCAATCACCCTCCTCCTAACTCCAACCACAATTGTTTCATCACTAGAAATATTGGCACAGAAGAGAAACAAGTAAAAAGATAAAAGAAAGGGACAGTTTAATTCTGTAATATATGTATACATTACAGAACTGCCATTCATATCTTATATGTTATGGGGCTAATTATTTAAGATATTTGAGTTTTCATTTTGTTAACTGTAATTAATATTATAATTCAAATATGTACAACATCCTAGACAATATCCGGAGGAAAGGTACTTTCAATAAATTATGGTTATTTAAGAGAGACAACAGTAAAATGTTGGATATCTGGCTAGTTTGGAAAATGACTTTGGAAGAACCATTTTGTTGATGGAGAAAAGAATTGAAGGGGCATTCACCTTGTTGATGGAACTGAGCAGAGTTAAGACATCATCTTTCTTCAACGTAACTTCTCGGGGGCTGCGGGCCTGGAAGTCATATAAAGCCACAACTCTCTCTTCTTGAGCCACTCTCTCCACTGGAACAGCCTGTTTTTGCTAAACAAAAACAGGAAGCAGACCATGTAAATCACTTATTGGAAATATGTATTACCTAACAGTGCGAGGCTGTCCTTGGGCCTGAGAGGTGAGAGGAGCCTCTGGCTAGAACCACTTACATGACTGCCAATAACTGAGAAATCATCACATGCCACTTTCAGAGATATTGCTCCACCCTAACACTTCTCAGAGGACAGGTAGCCTGAGCAATATGAACACAAAGTGAGAAAATGAGTATGTAGTTTCTTGGGAAAATATTAAAATCTCTAAGCCAGTTTTCAAAGCAGGTAATAAAAAATTATACACATCAACATTTCAGAATATTGTTTGAGAAAGTTAAAGACCCACTATCTCTCATCACTTTCTCTATTCCATGGGCCTCCAGTAATAATCTTTCTAACTCTTTGACCTATAAATTACTGTATAAAAAATATGAATTTTCTTTTTAGACATGGATTATCTAAAACATAAAAAAAGGACACAGAATTTTAAAAGTTGAGAAAATGAACTTATCTTGCATCTCTCTTTAGAAGGCAACTTGTTTTTAAGGTAGCCTCTAACTTTTACTTTCTGCAAATATCCTATCTCTGAGAGAATGAACAAAATAGAACACCACCCCCTCCATAGATAATGATCTATATCTTTAGACTGGAGCTGAAGATATACCTTCCCTTACAGATTTCTCTGATTTTATATTCTTCAAGAACTATGTTTCCTTATAACATGCAATATATAAATCCATCTGTTATCATTTAGGCAGCCACTGTGCACAGCTTGGTGAAGGTACAACACTGAACCTTTGCCAATGTATATTGATTTGACATGGTGAGTCTATGTTTTTTGTCTACTCCCAATATGTGAATTCAGAGATTCTCAGTAGAAAAAATTCCAAGAATGTAATTTTTTTTTCTTTTCTCCCCCTTCTACTTCACACAGGATATACTTATATCATTTAGTTGTTTCCAGCTTCATCATTCTTCAGAACAGTCCTTTTCTTTGCATCCTAACCATTCTCACATTCTCAACCACTTGCATTTCTCATCTTGCAAATAACTTGATTATTCTGTGCTCTTGTTTATTTGCTCTCATAGCTTATTGACTAGATAGGTTCTTCTCCTCTTTGTCTGCATGTAAACCACCTTTTTTGTTAACAAGAAATTAGTTTTGAATATTTCAATGCTCTTATTTTAAAAAAATGGAATACTCCTTTTAAAATCACTTTTCCTGTTCATATATCTATTATATGCTTTTACTTGTTTAAATATCTGAACCCCTGACACAGCATAATTTTTTTACAAATCAAGATTGACTTTTATTCATATTTGCACATGGTAAATATTAAATAAATGTTGGTTTAAAAACTAAATATAGAAGGAAAGAACAGAAGCAAGAAGAAAAATAAAGGTTTCCAGGTAAGATGGCAAAGTTAAGGCTATGCTTACTTACCTCCTCCCACCTTCAAATTACAACTAAACTACATAACAACCATCATGAAGAATCACTTGAAGTCAAACTGAACAAAAATTTTACAACTAAGGACATGCAAAAGAAGCCAAAATGAGACTGGTAGGAGAGGAGAATGTGACACAGGCTTGTCCCAAACCCACATGTGGCAGTTAAAAATTGGGAGGGATATCTTATGTGGAGAGGTAACCCCCTGAGGATTGAATAGTCCCATCCCCACACAAGGCTCCCCAGCCTGGGGTTCCAGTGCCAGGGAAAAAAGTCCCCATAACTTCTGGCTGTGAAACCAGCAGAGATGTTGCTAAGTAAGACCAAAGCTTCTGGTTTCTTTGGCATTCCTCTTAAAGAACCCTTGCACAAACTTACTCCCTGAAGAACTCTCTTTCTCTGATCTCCAGCACTGGGGCAGCAGCTGAAAAAGTGCTACAAACATACAGAAGGAACTAAATTGTCTAGCTTCAGGAGAAGGGTTAGAAGAGCAGCTTCCTCCCAGAAAGAAATGCAGGCTGAATCCATTGTTCTTTTGTTAAGCTCTCTCATGACCCAGCCTGCTCACATAAGCAAGCACCATATCTGAGTTTCCAATAACCTGGCTAACACTGTTCACTCCATTCACCCTTTCCTAGTGATTCCCTGAGACCCCACTTTACACAACCCGCAGGCCAATTCAAGTCACTTACATCGGCTTTTCCATACAAACAACCTTTTCTTGTCTCATCTAAAGACATTCCTAAAATCTCTCAAATGTTCACAAGCCTCAGATAAGCAGCATCTGATCTCAGCATGCCCCTTACCTCTTGCTAAGCAGCTCCAAGCCTGCCATTGTCAGCCACCAGCCTTGGTTCACAGCTGAGCTTCTCCCTAAGCACAGCACAGATGGCAGATCACTTTGTAGCTTATACTAAGAGTTCTCAGGCAGGATTCAGGCAGTGGCTGAACTTGGCCTGCACCATAGCCCCTCCCAAATGCCCCAGAAACAATATAACTGGTGGTCAGCTTTGGACCACATCAGAACACCACACAACCACCTTGACAAATGACATACCCAGAGGGCAGACTTGTCAAGCACCCAAGTGTTGCTAAAGTAAATCCAACTCTTTAAGGTCAATACCTGCACAGCAGGTCCTCCACTGTGGTCAGTCCTAACAATCATTCAGCCTCAGGGTCAGTCCCTCTCATTGGTGTGCAAATAGAAACCAAGACTCAACTACAGTAGGAGGGCAAATAACACCCCACAGAAAGGACACACCTAAAACACCTGACCCAGTTGACTAAGGAGATTGCACCAATGGGCCCTACCGAATAACTACTTCATAAGGCCACACTACATAAGACTGGGAGACATAGCAGCCCTACCTACTATATAGAAACAAACACAGGCAGGTAGCCAAAATCAGGAGAGAGAAAAATATGTACTAAATTGAAGAACAGAATAAAGTTCCAGAAAAAGAACTAAACAAAATGGAGACAGGTGATCTACCAGATGCAGAGTTCAAAATACTGGTAATAAGGATGCTGATTGATGTCAGTGAGAACTTCAAGAAAGAGATAAAACATAAACATGGAATTAGAAAAAAAAATAAAATAAAAAATTATATATATATATATATATATATATATATATATATATATACAGAAATAAATAATACTAAATTGAAATAAAAATATATTAGAGGATCAAAAGTAGATTAGATAGAGCAGAAGATCAAATTGAATCAGCTATTTGAAAGATAATGTGGCAGAAAACACTCAATTAAAACATCAAAATAAAAAAAAAAATTGAAAAAGGAACGTTTAAGAGGCCTCTGGGATAACACCAAGTGTAATAACATTCATGTTATAGGTGAACCAGAAGGAGAAAAGAAGTAAATCACAGGACTGAAAACCTATTTCAAAAAATAATGATGGAAAACTCTCCTAACCTGAAAGAAAATAATTATAAAAGCTCAGGAAGTACAGAGAGTCAAACAAAATTAACCTAGGCCCCCACCAAGACACATCATAATTAAAATGCCAAAAGTTAATAAAGACAATGAATTTTAAAAGCAGCAAGAGAAAAGCAGTTACCTACAAGGGAGCTCTCATAAAACTGTCAGCTGACTTATCAACAGAAATTTTAAGGCCAGAGGGATTAACACAAAATACTCAGTGATGAAAAGCGAGGACCTACAACCAAAAATACTTGTCCCAGTAAAGTTATCATTTAAAAATGAAGAACAGATAAAGAGCTTCCCAGATAAGACAAAGCTAAAGGAGTTTATTACCACCACACCAGTAACAAGAAATGTTAAAAAGATTTCTAGAAGAAAAGGAAGGAAAAGGAGGAGGAAAAAGATGAAAAAGGTGAAGAATAATATGGCAATAACTACATATCTATCAAGAAGGAGAAATGCAATTAAATGAAATGTTAAAGAAGAAAGTATAAAAGGAAAAAAAGAGAAAACCAAAAACAACACTTATCTAGAAAATCTTGTGGACTAAACTTCTGTAGATGTTACAAAGATGCTACAGTCCTGCATATGAGAATCATAGAACTTATTATTTTCTTTGTAAGTTTCCTGGGTTACAGAACAAGAAAAACAGTAATAAAAAGAATTTTTTTCTTCTGTTGTGAAAATCATGATTTTTGTCATCTCTAGGGTTTTCTTACCTGGCAGACTTCTGCCTGATTTCGTAGAGCTTGCATACTCTTTCCAAATGCATTAAGATCCACTAGGAAGGCCTCATGCTTCTTTAGAAGAGCCTGGATTTGTTGATGGAAAGATTATTGGAAGCAAAACAGGAATAACAGTAAGCATCCTGGGGGGAATGTTTCAAGCATAATTTTGAGTTTTTCTGTCTCACTTAATTCCTGGGAAAGACACTTTCTATTTAATATAGACTTAACCCTAAATTTTAAGTATCAAGAAAATAGTTAAAAAGTTAATAACAATTTTAGTATATTTGGTTCACTCAACATGAAGTGAAAAGTGCACAAGCATTTTAGGAATACCCATTGCAGCTAAAAGAGGGTGCTGTTGATAGTGTTATTTTGTAGGATGAAACAGCATAACTTTAGATGCTCATTGCAATTATTTCTAGTGCTGAAAGTTTGTGAAATACTATACTGTATTCCCACAGGAGAATAAATAAAACAAAGAAATAGATATAAAAGATAATATAACCTTTGTTTTTCTTCTTGCTCCCATTGTCTGCCTGATTTTATTTTAATAAAGTATTTAAGAACACTGTGTTTTAAAACCATGGCTGGTGTAAGACCAAGAAAGGATCTCTGGTCATGCTTTTCTGAGTGTAGATAATCTCTAGGAAATCTACAGGTTTCTGTGGGATTAGGAAAATGTATTTTGGATCTCTGCCAATGCTGAAGGTATTCTAGCAAATGAAGTCCAAAGGCTATCATTCTGGAACCTTCAAATAATCTAACAGAAACTGTAACTGTCCCACAATCTAATTTGGCTCTATTTGGTGGATACTAGACAATGTCCATTAACATGTTTGCCTTACCCCAGCTGCTTCTTCATCAGCCCCATAGTTAGTGTTTTCTACAATAGTTTCCTTCTCTCTAATCCATGCTTCTGCTTCATGCAAATCAGCCAGGTACTGCTGTAACTGGACATTAGCTTCAAGATCATTTTGCCGTCTAGCAGCTCGAGCCTGAAGAGACTCCATATTCTCATTCAAACTCTTGACCCTAGAGGTCACATCTTTTGCAGCAAAGTGTCCTATGGAGTAATTATTAAAAAGGTCAGTGCTATCATCATTAATGTTTACTACACTTCAATTCTTTTGAAGACCTGGAAGAGAGAACAAGAGGCATGAGGATGATTCTGCATGTACTCACTGTGACACTTTACCTAAGTTTCATTAGGGAATTGGAAGCCATAGGTGAGATTAAGCATCACTATAGATGTTAAGTGTGGATAGGGGGTGTATATCTAGTCATTTGGATGTGTCTATATGGTAGTTAATTAGGTATTACATTCTATGTTATACAGACATGAAACAAATACCTACAAGTAGGTACTGCTTGAAATTCCAAAAACATATATTCTCTAGACTAAAAAGAAAATTCGGCAGATTTTCATTTCTGCCCATAAAGTTCTCAGTACTAGGGAAATTGTTTTCCAAACCCTAAGCAACTAGATAACAGAATTGTAAGGTGCAATGATTTTCAGATAATAGGCAGAGAATCGTGACTTTTGAGAAAAGGGAGGGAAAAACGAGGTATGTCCTATGATAGCCAGAGTTCATGCCTGGCACAGTTTCTAGGCTGTAGTGCTAAGAACTACAGAACTAGCAGTCACACTGAAGTGAGGAGACAGATATCAAAGTTTGGAGAAGACAATAAGCTACAGTTTGTGGAACAGATTACTGAAGACAAAGGTGCTACACAGAGACAGAGCTTCAAAGCTATGTAGAAAGATCCCCTAGAGTATTGGACTGATTACTCTTAATTTTTTTCTCCAAAAATACCTTTATAATTTTATAAATTATTGAGAACCCCTTTAAGCTTTGCTTACATGGTAATATCTATGAATAGTTATCATATTGAAAGCAAAACAGAAAAATTTAAAATGAATACATATGTATATATTTCATTACCATTAGAGCAATGGCTTTATCACACATCATGTAGACTCCAGAAAACTGCTGTACATTTATAAAAGAGTGAGTGTGAACTAGGCAAATTACATCTTAACAGCATTATGAAAACCACAAAACAAAAATTAGAGAATCATTATCATAGAATAAACATATGCATACATGCATGTACACACACACATACCACAGAACTATCACTGATAAACAAATATGAAAATAAAATAAAGTAAATACACAATAATTCAAAGAAACTGATGGACAAAGAGAAAACAAATAGCAAAATGTTAGATTTAAACTTACCCACATTGATAATTGCTTTAAATGTAAATTGTCTCAATGCTCTAATTAAAAGGGAGAGATTACCAGAATGCATAAAATAGAAACAAAAACAAAGTATAACTATATGTTTTCTATAAGAAATATCCTTTAAGTAAGTTTAAAAAAAAAAGAATACAAGCATAAAGATGAAGAAATACATATTGCAAAACATGAATCAAAGACAGAATGGCTATGTTAAAGTTGCACGATTTAACATTCAGGGTATCACCATGGGTAAAGAGGACTATATCATGTTAAAAGAGAACTAAATCATGCTAAAGATTTAAATTCATCAAGAAGATATAACAAGCCTAAATATGTTTGCATACAGTAATAGGGCATCAAAATGCTTAAAACAAAAGTGATAGAACTGAAAAGAGCAACAGATTAAATCCACAATTACAGCTGGAGATTTAAAAAAAAAAGTCTCTATGGTAAAATGGAATCCCAAATAAACATATTTAGGTTTGAATTATTTAATTGAGATCTGAACATTTGTTCAGAAATCTGAATTTTAAACTATACTTTTGATAGTTTGATACTGGCTAGAAGTAATTTACTTTTAAATCAATGGTGAGAATATTCCAATGAAATCTATATTGCTTATACCACACCTTGTATATGCTGTTTGATTCTGAACATTATATTTAAGCAGTAGGGATTTCTAAAGATGGGAGACCAGGAGGAAGAGACACATTGAGACTGTATAAAGAAATAGTGCTATTAACAATAAAGACTGTAAAGACATTAGGAATCTAAGACATGTCTTTACAGGTTTTCAAGTTTCCATATGGGAAAAGCATCTGATTTATTTTATTGAATTTTGTAACTTAAATTCTGAATTCTGTAACTTCTACAAAAAATTATATTAATTAATAGGATAATTATTTTAATAATTTTGGCTCTACAGAAGAATAGAAATGACTGGCCTGTTATTGGAATATACAAACATTATATCTATCAGAAATGCACAAGAGAAATTTCTGCATTAGATGAGAAGGTGAATCAGATATCTTTAAATTCCCTTGAGACCCTAAAGTCAAACAGACTTTTCTTATAAATTTGGCAAAAGGATTATTATTCAATCCAATCCAAGTCATACATACCTTCTTCTACCATTTTGTTTCCCCTCTCTGTTATCACCCGTATGTGTGGCTCATGACTGGCAATGTCAGCCTGGATGACTTCGTGTCTATTCAGAAGATTCTTGGAGGCAATCAGATCTTTGCCTACAGAGAAAAATAATTTCAAGGTTTGGTATTGTTCTAGTGTATGGTAACTCTACTCCTGTAACTCTTGGAGTTACAAGTTCTTTCCTTTGAAATTTTAATCATTACATGGGCTTCCTGAAGTTTCTAGCATTTGTCTGATTTTACTCTGCTCAGCTTTGTTCTTCTTGCCTCTTTATACTAAGAAAATTCAATTCATTAATGCACAAAAGATAATAAATAAGTCATTATTCTCTTTGGAAGATAGGTAGAAAAGCAAGTAACTCTACAACCAAAACTTCCAATATTATGCAACCAATTTTCTTTCAGAATATTGTGGTATAAGAATCAGTATCTTCCACTTCTCATTTCCACATATCAGGAAGTTATTAAATTCTCTAAACTTAGGATTTTTTCCACCATAAAAGTAGTACAATGTTACCTGTTCTGAAGTTCTGTTGGTAAAGACAAAAGTTACTTATAAAAAGTGCCTCACTCATTGCTTAACATTAAAACACACATAATAAATACATAATGTTTATTTCTTCAATTTTCTAAGATCCCCAGTTCACCTTCCCTCTCTCCTTACCACACCTTTACCTCTCTTTTCTCCAAAATTTCCTTCTCTATACTTCACACTAAATGCCTTTCTAGAAAATTTCTATGCCCATCCACCCTTCAAAGAGATCTTTTCTCTTCTAAGTTCTCCCAAACTAGTCCTCCATTGTCACCATTGTCAATCCTCTCATAGTTGTTTCCAGTAAATGCATAGCAAATATGCATTGTATTTATATTTCAACACAAGTGTCCTGGTACTGACAATAATGAACCAATAGCTTCCAAATAAAGAAAATATGTTCTTTATCTGCTACTATAGCCCATATAATTAGAAAATGAAGCCTTCTGGTGATTACCCTGATACAAAAACCAGGTAAAGATAATACACACAAAAAGAAAACTATAGACCAATATTTCTTATAAACACAGATGTAAAAATTCTAAACAAAATACTAGTAAATTGAATATAACAATACATTAAAAACATTATATATCATGACCAAGTGGGCTTCACCTTGGGGCACAGGGATGGTTTGACACAGGCAAATTCATTAATGTGATATATCACATAAACAAAATAAAGAATAAAAATTATATCATCATATTAGATGCATAAAATGAATTTGACAAGATACAACATTTATTTATGATTAAAACACATAATAAAAATAGTGTAGAAGGAAAGTACCTTAACATACTAAAGGCCATATATGACAAACCCTCAGCTAATGTCATACTTAATGGTGAAAACTAAAAACCTTTAATCTAAGATCAGGAACAAGAAAAAACTGTCCTCTATCACCACTGTTATTCAGGATAATATTAGAAGGCTGAGCTAGAGCAATCAAGCAAAAAAAAAGAGAGAGAGAGAGAGAGAGAGAGAGAGAGAGAGCGAGATTGAGAGAGAGAGAACAAAGAAAAGATTCAAACAATGAAGAAATCAAATGTCACTTATTGCAGATGACATGATTCTCTATATAGAAAACCCTAAATACCCACTTAAAATTTATTTAAAATAATAAACCAATACAAATACAGTTGCAGAATACAAAATCAAAGTTCAAAAAATCCATAGCAATCCTATACTCTAACAATGAATTTTTAGAAAAAGATTCCTTTTGCAATTGTGACAAAAAGAATAAAATACCTAAAAATAAACTTAACAAAGTATGTGAACAAACTATACACTCAAACTGAGACATTATTAAATAAATTAAAAAAGACACAAAGAAGTGGAAAGATATTTGGGTTCATATATTGGAATAATCAAGATAGTTAAAATGACATATTACTTAAAGCATTATGAATATTTAATTGAATTCCAATAAAAATTTCAATGGAATTTTTTTTTTAAATTAAACAAAAAAATCTTCAGATTTGCATGAAAGCATAAAAGACTCCAAATAGCTGAAACAATACTAAGGGAAAAATCAAGGCTAGAGGTATCACTCTACCTGAGTTCAAATTATGCTACAAAGGATAATAATAAAGAAGTATGGTATTGGCAGAAAAACAGAAACACGGATCAATAAAATGGAATTGAAAGTTTAGAAATAAACCCCAATATACAGGCAAGTTATTTTCAACAAAAAAGCCAAAACATACAATCAAGAAAGAAAGCCTCTTCAAAAAATGGTGCTAAGAAAATTGGAAAGTTGTCTATGGCCATGCCACCCTGAACAAGCCTGATCCTATCTGATCTCGGAAGCTAAGCAGGGTCAGGCCTGGTTAATATTTTGATCGGAGACCACCTCGGAAGACCAGGTGCTGTAGGCACAAAAAATAATAAATGAATAAATAAAAAATAAAGGAGTGTAAGCTGACAAGGTCCTTGCAATCTGTGAGGTCAACAAAGGGTTGCCTCGCCTAAAAAAAAAAAAAAAAAAACAGCCACATGCAAAAAAATAAAACTAGACTGCTGTCTATCACCATACACCAAAATGAACTCAAATGCATGTACCTGAATATAAAACCTGAAATAATATCTCATTAAAAGAAAATCTAGGTACTTAACTGATGGACCTTGGAATTTAAGATTTTATAAATTTGACCTCAAAGGCAAGGGAAGTAAAAGCAAAAATAATGAATGGGACTATAACAAACTAAAATCCTTTTACACAGTAAATAAAATCATCAACAAGACAAAAAGACAACCATCCAAATAGGAGAATATAACTGTGAACAACATCTCTGACAGGGGTCTAATACCTAAATATATAAAGAACTCATATAATTTAACAACAACAACAACAAATCAAATTAAAAATGGGCAGAGGACCTGAACAGACAATTCTCTCAAGAAGACATACAATTGGGCCACAGATAGATGATAGGATGCTCAATTTCACTACTTATTAAGGAAATGAAAATTAAAATCACAGTGAGATACCACTCACACCTGTTAGAATGGCTATCATCAAAAGGACAAATAATGAGTGTTGGAGATGTTGTGTGGAAAAGGAACTCTCATACACTACTGGTGGAAATGCAAATTGGTAAGGCCACTATGGAGAACAGTATGAAGGTTTCTCAAATAATAAGAATAGAATTATCATATGACCCAGTAATCCCTCTTCTAAGCATTTACTTCCTAAAATTGAAAACATTTATCTGCAAAGATATATGTACACTGATATTCAATGCAGCATTATTCACAGTGGCTAAGACATGAAAGCAACCAAAGTGTCCTTTGATAGATGATTGAATAAAGAAGAAGTGGTACATATATACAATGGAATGTTACTCAGCCATAGAAAAGATGAAATAATTCTATTTACGATAATATGGATGAATCTTGAGATTATCATGCTAAACTAAATAAACCAGACAGAAAAAGTTGAAACACATGATTTCACTTATATGTGGGATATAAAACTGAAAAGTACAAGTAAATATAACAGAGACTCATGGCCACAGACAGTGAATTAGAAGTTACCAGAGGGGAGGGGAAAGACAGAGGTAAGTAGAGGTAAAGGGAGTCAAATATTTATGATGGAAGGAAATTAGAGAAAAAAAAAAGAAGCCCCTGGCAATATAGATAAAAACTCTTGGTACCTCAGACACTAATCATGGCTGCTCAGCCAAGGACCTTGGCAATAACTTACGTTAGAGCAAGTAGCAAAAATCTGAGCACTCTAGCTCTTCTCAGAGGCCTGAATTTCATGGCCCTGATCATTTCTGGGTTTAGAAGGTAAACTTTTAATTATGAGGGTTTTTTCTTTTTAATCTTCTTACTGAAGATTGAAAACATTTTTATGAGTGTAAGGGAGAAATCTGAATGCAAACCCAAACAATATGCAGATCTTGGGGTGGTCCTTATGACTCAAATTTCTCAGGCTGCACTAACCAAGGTAGGTGGAAGCTGCTGAAGGTTCTGTTTCTTGGATCCAGGCCTCCTCATCCTCTGTATCTCTGCAAATCTGTTGTAGGTGGAGAAGGTCAATGAGCTTCTTCTTCCGGGTAGCCAGTGGCTCTTTTAGGGCTTCAAACTGGGACACTAGATTCTCTTGCCTTGCTCGTATATCCCCAGCATCAGGATGGCCTGTTTCTTCAAAATATGTTGCCAGATCTGTGAGGCTGTCTACCTGATCCTGAGGGAGAAATGAAATGGGTGTTTGGAGTGGGGAGACCATGGAGAGAATCAGTTCCCATATTCACTGTGTTAAGACATGAATTAAATTAATGATATGAAGTGGGAGGAGTTGCCTCATTGAGGATCATTTCATTAAGCTGAGATAGCTATTTATAGGAAAGTAGTTTTTAAGTCATATTTCAGAAATGACAACCTATTTATAGAGCATGCCAAGGAAATCATAGAAACTAGAACTGCAGCCATAGGGTTCTTACAAGAGATACCAGGCAACAAGGAGAATTGTTAGATTAGAGAGAGTATTGGGAAGAAGTTGTTAACCAGCTAAAATTTTTTAATTTTTACATTTAGTTTCTTGATCATCTCTTTTAATAATAATTACTTATTATTATGAGTTTGGTTAGAGCACACACAGGTGTTTTGGCCTACAACTAGTCAAAGAGCTGGCAACAAACCTGCCGAGCAGCCACACCAGACTCCAACAGGCTGTGCTTCCTGAGTAGATTCTGTACACCAGCTAGGCCTTTCCCATAATCTTCAGAGGTAGCCTGCCTCTCTACGTCCTCTAGCCAGCACTTCAGATCTTCTGCATTATTTTCAAATTGCAACTGCTGATTAGCTTCATACAACTGGGTCCCTGGGAGGAGACATTAAGTATAAAATAAATATTGTAAATTCTCCTCATTATATAATAACATACCTTCCATCAATTTAAGGATCAATATAATAATTTAATATTCCAGTGGGGGGAATATAACTGTAATATGTGTGATTATACAAGAAATTACTTTAAATTTGTACATTTTGATAGTCTGTTTTTGAATATAGTATGATTCTCAAAACAAATATAAACAATAAGTTCATTCCCTAGTGAATGTGTTAGATTATAAACAGCTTCGGTAATTTCATATGTAATTTCTTGCATTCTATTAAGACCTCTTTTTTAAAGAGATTCAAATCCAAATACCTCACTTTCTAAGAGAAGTATAAAACTTGGGGATGGCTCAGTTTGAAATTTTGAAGTGTATTTTTATAAATGTCTTTCTCAGAACTTCACTAGCCCCTCTCTTAGTGCCTGGCCTTCATCACAAGACATGCCTCAGAATTTTTTTTCTAGAAAATATTTGTATTGTGCATGCTGGTCTCAGGCAAACTTTATTCTATGACTTTATAACAATTATTTTTATTATTTCTGCAAAGCAATTACTGTATCTCCTGACAGTAGGGAGCACTAGTGATTTCTCATTGTTAAAGTCAAGTTGGATTTTTTTCTAAACCAAAAATCAGAATGATGTTCAATAAAATCACCATCTCTTCTATAACCAGGGCAGAATCATATCTACAGATAATTTTTTATCATATGTAAGAGAATATTGATAAAATATTAACAAGAGAACCTCATTATTTGTGTGAATAATGGTAACTGATTGTCTACAGTAAGAGGTGTGGTTAAATGTATGTAGATATTCAAGTAGATACATAGAACATTTTTAAAGAGCTACAGCAGAACCTGAAATTTTAAGATAGATAAAAAAGCAACAAGTCATTAAACCCTATTTATAAAAACAAAATATTATAGGAACATTATATGTGGTACTAACAATCTTTTAATGTTCAATTTACTAACCTGGGTTATAATATCTTGTCATGTCTAGAGAACCAAAATAATATAAAACTGGATTTAAGGTGCATGGATAATATAAATTCATGGTTCCTGAAGTTTTTTTTCTTTTAATTAAAAGTGGGAAAAAATTAAAAACAAAAACAAAGTAGTTTTAGTTTTAAAAATCTACATACATGAAAAAAATGTAAAATTTTATAAATATATTGTGTGATCAATTTAAACTTCTTGACCAGTAAAGAAAAACAGAGAAAAAAATGAATAGCATCTCTTTTCATAGAGGTCACCAGGTAAATTCAAGGTAGTAAAGATGAAAATGTTGTGTTACAGAATTTAGGCATTAGCCTTTCAATAAAATCTCTTTTTCTAACCTTTCTGTGCTGTAGCCTCCAGCAATTCCTTCCAGAGGTTCACAACTTCACTAACACGAGCAGCCACACTGTCAGAGGCATAGTGACACCCTTCAGTCATCTCCTGGCCAGTTTTCTCTAGGTTATTGAGTAGAATCTCATTAGCTGCCAATTCTTTTTCAAAGACTTTCTGCTTTTGAATTCGGCTTTTCAAGTTCTGTGTATCCTGATACAAGATAAAGAAATAAAAGGAAACCATTACTTGAAGAATGAGAAGCTAACATGTTGAGGACAAGAGTTATTTCTTATATAAATTTAACTGCAATATAAAGATAGAAGGGAGAAACTGTCCTTGTCTAAGTACAGAGCAGAGAAACCCAGTCCCCCAAATTACTTATACACGTAATCTAAAGAACTAAATAAAATGAAAATCATTTGAATATGACACTCCATGAAAGAATTAGCAATCAGAGCTGTCATGAAGGATAGAACTTTTTACCTCTGTCTTAGTATGTGTTCCATCCAACCTTTTGCCCCATATAAAAAAAAAATCTGTTTACCCTAAATTCACTGGAACCATAGCCCTTCTAAAGAATATAAGCATATAGTGCTGAGTTTTATAGAATAAAAGTTACAGATACGGTAGTAGTCCTCATAGCTCTATAAAGATATAAGAACAAAGGGATAAGAAGTATACATTTAAGACTAAATGGTAATTCAGGAATTTTCCAAAGCAACAAACTAAAATAGAAGAGGGAAAAAATTTAAGCCTAGGTTTACCTTATCCAGAATTCATGCCTCTAACCTTTACATTAAACTGCCTTGTTAATAATGGGATAACTTCAGAAAATTGACTTCACAATTCGTTTTCTTGGTTTTCTCACCTGTAAAATTAGGAACTCTACCGTTCTAGCTGCAAAACTGTGTAAGTCTGCATTATACCAATACAGGTTACTTTTGAGTTCCAAGTAACATTCAGTAAATTGGAATGTAAAGTATGATTAGATACAATGTGTTTCTACTATAATGGTGCAGAGTGGAGCAGAATAGGTAATAAAGGGACAAGAATCAGCTAAATAAAGAGCAGTCCCTCCCTTACCTCATTCAATTAAGCACCATTGGAAATTGTGTCAGAGAAAAGGGGTAATAGGGAGCATGCAATATGAAAACAAAATTCTTGGCATTTAACTAGATATATAGGCTTAGGGGAGTCATTGCCCTTCTCTGAGACTCTGTCTCCTCACCTATCAGCTACGGTCCTTTCAGCTCTAAGACCATGAAACTGTCTTAATGAATATGATCTAGACTGGAAAACCCTGCCTACCTTGTAATCTTCATCATCTGCCAACTTTTTCTTCTTGTTGATCCAGTTCTTCAGGTCATCTGAGTCCTGATACAATTGCTGCAGAAGCAACGAATCCTCCAATAATTTGCGTCGTGCGACAGCCCTTTCACGTAGAACATCTCGCCTGGCCAACAGCTGCCAAATCATGAGCAAACTCATTGTCAGCAAAACTCAATGTGGACACATGACAGTCATTGTCTATATTAGTCATCATGGCCCCAAGAATTCCACTGACTCTGGGTGCATAGACAGGCAGACACACATCTGAGCCCTTGAACATACCCCATCACGGATGTCAGCGATGTTCTCTGAATCATAATGTTTATTGTCAATCAATTTGGTTGCAGTCTTGTCTAATGTCTAAAAAAATAAATAAATAAAGCAGAGTTGTTTTTTCTCAGTGGCAACTGAGTATTGCTCATATTTTAAATAGCTGTTCAAAGAAGTAAGCATGGTAACATGGGAAAGTGCTTACCTCTGATTTGTTATAAATTATATTTTAAAATATAGACCTTAGTCAAGTCAATTATTTTCTCCATGCCACTATATATATATATATATATATATATATATATATATATATATATATACATATACATATATATACATATATATATGTATATATATATATACAGCAATTTATTTATCATATATATGCATACTTTTATTTTTATTTATTATTTACATTTTAATTACAATTGACATTCAATATTATATTAGTTTCAAGTGTATAATGTCTGGATTCTTCCTCTTGCCCAGTTTTCAAGATAAACTTCAGCCTGAAATTACATTGTAGCTAATTTTCTTTTTCTAATTTTTACTTTTCAATTAAATTTGACTTTTAAATCCCCATAGAGAGAGATTTGCCCCAGGGGATTCTATTACCTGCTAAGAGCATCCTTTGATTGTGACACTTGTGGGGCTAATTGGGTGGTGCCCTGTTGTGATCTGAAAATAGCCATTGGGTGTGTTAGTTTTGGACTTCTTGGAGGGGCTCCCATGCAAGCCAAAGTCAGTTGTTGCCTGTGATGGGCCTGGAGCTACCTGGTAGATACTACAAAGTGATCTCGGGTTGGTCACTGGCTGTGATGGATCTGGAGCTATATGGAAGGAACCATGCTGTACAACAAGGCTGATTGCCACCAGTACTGAGCCTGGGGTATCTCAGCAAAAGGTTCAGACACCTTGAGGCCTAGGGCCATCTGCCAGCTGCTTGTAATTCTCACTTGCTAGAACTCAAATTGAATGGTACTCAAATTGAGTGAGGTGGAGATTTAGGGAGTCACCAGGGAAGGGGAGTTGTGTTCACCAGATTAATGCAAGTTTTGATTCATGCAGCAAAGTGTTCAAGTCACACTGAGACCAGCACTTGCTCACTTGGGGCCTACAGACTCCTGTGTCTTGTCTAAGAAACACTGTAGCATGGGCCAGTACCAGCTGCCTGCCAGCCACAGGTAAAGCTTCTAACTGTACATGAGTTGGAGCTGAGAGCCTTACAAAGTCACCAGGGTGGGATGAGTGGTGTTCTCCGGGTTATTGAAGATTTAGACTGGGTGCCAGTGCTAAGCCTGGGGCTATTCAAAAAGCTCAGAGAATTCCAAGCATGCTATAATATTTTTTAAAATCTTGGTTATAGTAAATGAATTCTGATGTCACTGCAATGTGAATATTGATCTCTTCTTAAATCCTCACAAACAAGCACTATATTGACATAACCATGTCCAGGGCTCAGTTGATCTATCTATCTATCTATCTATCTATCTATCTATCTATCTATCTATCTTTCTATCTTTCTATCATCTATTTATCTATCAACTATCTATCATCTATTTATCATCATGTATGTATGTATGATGTATGTATATATCTATCCCATTACTTAACTATCATCTATTACATGTACTTATATTTATCCCTGTATGTATATATCCAGCTACATAAAGAGAGAAGTCAAATATTATAGAGGTAAATTTGTACTCATATTTACTCTTGAACTACCTTCTCCCCCTCAAAAATTACTAGAGGTAAAGATTGATAATTAAATAAGAACAAGAAAATAATCTAAAATGAATGATAGCACTTTATTTTACACCTTTACCTTTTATCAATAAGAATTGGCAGAATAAGTATATGTAATAATAAAGGATGATATTAAGCTCTGTATTGCCTCAACATTAACAGGAAAGACTTAGAATTTGATTGTTATTTTTTTGTTGTTGTTGTTGTGGTGGTGGTGGAGGTGGTATGTGTGCATATATGTGAGTTTAAACCAACCGTATCTTAGGAGACAGACAAAGACATACAATATATTGACACACAGTTTTTCTTATACTTCTCTGAGCTCTGCTTAATTATTGGCCACTTTTTCTGGGACAGTGTAACTTAAGGTTCACAGGAAAATTGTAGTAGCATTAGATTAGGAGAACAAAAATGAAGATATGTTAATAAAAGCAAAGAATAAATATTACTTAGATATCTTAATATTGTTAGAGAAAACTAATAGAGATACTACAGGAGAAGAATAAAACTTAAAAAAATACATTTCGAACTTTTAAAATAAATAATTCTATATCAAATATGTATCCAATAGTTTCTATTTAGAATGAAAAAAGGCAATCATGAACTTCATCAAAATATAAAATGTCATTAAATCTTGAAAAACTTCCTAAATATGCTTCATGAAAGAAGAAATATGTTGATAAAAATAAGTATTATAAGTATTATTGCTTCTCTGGATGATTTTTCTTAAAAATAATCCTTACATGATTCTAAGGATGTGTTGATTGAAATGATATATACAAATGATATTGGCTTCATTGAAATGAAGCCAAAGCCCAAACCAGGGCCCACTTCTTACTGTGATCTTCTCCTCCTGGGCAGTGAAGGCTTCTTTAAAGTCATCATGCTTCTGAAGAAGGGCTTTTACACTGCCCAGGGAGTTTCCCAGGTCCTCATTTTCCAAAAATGCCTGTAGAAGACAGAAAGACATACCTCAGCTGTGCCTCACTGGTGAGAAACATTCCATTTGGAATATCTCTGAGACAAGGACTAAAGAAGGAGGTGAGGGAGCTGGAGAACAAGGTGGGAATTATCACAAAACAGTATAGTAGGTGGAGCTTTAGATTTTTTTCCAATTCTCTCACACAACTTTATTATCTTATCTCTAGGTTATTCACATTGAATTCTCCCAATAGTGCCAATCTAGGCACTATTCTGAGCAGTCAAAGCTGCTTCAAAAAGACTACTCACATCCTCCAGAAAATCTCTGGTTAACTCTGCCTGACTCATCACAATTTTATCTTCTTGATCCCTTATCAATTTGGTATTAATTTTTTCTTATGTTTATTTGAGGTTAAAACCCCTCTTCTATGTATTTAGGTATTTTTTCTATGCATTTTTACATAAAAGAATTCTAGGAGCTTTTTTTCTCTTTGTGGTTCACTCTCCAGTTCCTAGGACAAGCTTAGGATCTCAGAAATATTTGTGAAGATTTTGGTAGTAGTCATGGTGATAAATGAGGAGTAAAAAAATGATTTCTGGGCACTTGCTGAACCCCTCCTGTTACCTCTTGTCTACTCATCCAATTGTCCACTTGCTCACTGTCACGGTAGAAGAGGTGCAAGTTCAAGCACTGTTCATACTGATGATGACACCTGACCCACAGTTCCTTCAGGGCAGCCCAGTTGTTGTCAAGTATTTCCATCTTTGGAAAGGAAGAGATAATGTACAATGGAGATATTTAATGAATTAATTTTATTCTTCATTACTGAGCACTTAACAAATGTAGAGAGCCTTTTGAAGACTACAAAATTAAGCAGGAAATGGAATTTTCTTTTAAGTCTCCAACATCTAAGCAAATAACTGTAATAAAAAAAAAAACCAGGATAATACAATAAAAGAGGTGCAGCACGTTTAATATGTATAAAAAACAAATAACAAAGATACAAAAAGGTTAGTCTTGACTAGAAGAACCAGGGAGTAGAAGCTTGGAAAGTATATATACCCAAAAGAGAGAGAAAGGGTGGGGAAGAGGGGTTAGGATTGTAGGAGAACATAATGTCACAAGCAAGTAGTTACTGCAAGTAATTGTTAGATTGTACAAGGTGCTCCAGGGAAAACTGCAGAGCCTAAAAAAAGTGGACACTTGACAAATTTCAAGTTCATATAGCACTTTAATTATCAGCTTCAGAAGTTTGTATTTTATTCTGAAAGCAAATAAGAATCATTAAGAAAAGAGAAAAATGATATTATCAAACCTGTAAAAAGCCTCTGTTTCTGCCATTCAAAAGGCAGCACAAATTCTCAGAATTCCAGAATAATAGGCAGGTTTTAAATAACTTAGTATCCTACTAATCTTTTGGCAGAAAATCATTAATAATAAAATCTATATTATAATTATTCCATAAAGTCCTGAGGGAATTCTAATTATGATTATCTCAACCTCATTCATCACACAACACTGGAGGCTGTGCTTGAAATTCAATGAAATGCAAAGAAACCTGTAAATTTTAATTATCATCCCAAGGAGTTCCTGTGACTCTGTGACTGGAGCAAAAATCTCTATCAGGATGAGGGGGTTGAGGTGAGTCTCTGTAATTCAGGAGGTTAGGATGCTGGCAAATCTGATTGTTCATTCAGTAGAATTCTGAGTGTTCAAAGGTTTCCTGTTATTTAATGTGAATTTGGAAAAAAAAAACATAGAAAGAGGAGGATCAGTTTGATTTGAGATTGTACAGAGCAGTTGTCTCCAACCCCTGGGATGTGGACTAAACACTAGTCCATGGTCTGTTAAAAATCAGGCCACACAGCAGGAGGTGAGTAGTGAGTAAGCGAATGAAACATATTTCCGGCTGATCCCAAGTGCTAGCATCACTTTATCAGCTCCACCTCAGATCATCAGGCATTAGATGTTCGTAGGAGCACCAGTCCCTGGTGACAAAATGGTTGGGGACTGCTGATATAAAGGAAAGAAGAAAAGATACAATTTGTCGGTCATGTGCCAGACACTGTGCCAGGCACCTTAGGGAACCCAAAGATGAATAAGGTACAGTTCTCACAGAATTCATAATCTGGAGATGAGCATGGAAAAGTGATAAAACAGAGCATATGTGACAAGGCAAGATTGTATGGAGGTTTCAAATTAAGTAGACATTACATTGATGAAACTAGGTAGGTTGATAAAACAAAGATTAAGAGGAAAGAAAGTGCACATCAGAATTGCAATGAATAAATTGGCTGAAGCTGTATATGAAGAAAACAGTGTGAAAGTTGGATTCATATTACTAATATCTTAATATAATTTCTCTTTTTATTCAGAGATTATTATATTATTATGAAATCAAGTGAGGGCTAAATATATATCAATATTTTACAAATTTTGTTAAACTAACTACCTTTTCCAAAACTTCATCAGAGGCTTCATGATTGGCATCCAGCAGAGCTTGACCAGTCTCATCAGCAGATTGAAAGCGGTCATTATATGAGTCAATCTCATGCTGTGGTGACAAGACAAAATGTCTTAACATTCAGCAAGAAACTTTCTGGTATTCTTGGCACCTCCCTTTTCCTATTAATGGGGAGGACTTTTCTCTCTACCTTATGCTGCTGATGCCTGTCCAGTAAGGCTTCCCCACCAGCCACATCTGTGGGCAGCTCATCAGCATTGATCAGAGCAGTCTTCTCCTTCATCCAGCCTGAGAGCTCATTATAGTCAGATAAGAATCGTTGGTACCTGTAGGAAAGGTAAGGTAAAGGCCAGGGAGGAGAGACTAGATGT
This sequence comes from Cynopterus sphinx, assembly GCA_030015415.1. Lineage (NCBI taxonomy): Eukaryota > Metazoa > Chordata > Mammalia > Chiroptera > Pteropodidae > Cynopterus > Cynopterus sphinx. The sequence goes on along the minus strand of CM057392.1, from coordinate 22,565,283 downwards.
AAATGGACTTTGGATGGAGAGTTAAGGTTGGGTTGAGTTAAAATGTGAGATATGTTCCTCACCCTAATCCTACCCCTCCCCTTTCCCTGATTTACTTCCTATTCTTTAGTGGTGCAGGTTTAAATCCTTCTCTCTGGGTTGTATATTCCTTGAGTATGTGTGCCATTGTGTGGTGAGGCACATAGGCATTATATCTCCAACATTACAAGTTTACACCTATCCAGGAGGCACTTGAAGTGGAATAGAGTAGTCCCAATGAAGCCTACAAACAATCACATAACATAAATTACAGGAAGCACCTTGTGAACAAAGTTAGGGACTCTTGCTAGGGTTAGGAGCCCTCTTGTATCTTAGTTCACCCTTAACCCTATTAATATAAAGCAAAAAAAAAACAATTTAAAAACATTAAATGCTCATCATTTGAGTTTACATCATAATAGTAAGATAAACACTATTTTCTGGTGACTTAACAACTAACTGTAAAATTAACTACCCAGATTTTTGGCAAGCCAAGCCATGTTCAATAAATAATTCTAGATTTATTTCTATGCTCTTCAGCTTGGAAATTTCTTGCAGTTCCTTAACTAGGGCCAGGAGTTTGATGTTTCTTTAGCTGCTTTTCCCAGCTTCATTGGCCATTTCATGGCATCCTATAACTATAAAAATTGAAGAAGACAAAGGAGAGTTGGTGAGGGGAGGTGTCATGCTAAATATTATATAACCTGCAAAAGACTTCTTTGGGCAAGTTAAAATTTCTTTTGCATTTGTTAAGCAGGCAGGAAGGCTGGGTCACTCATTGTTTTACTACTTTCATTCTTTTGTTTTTGTTATTATTCCTGGACCTTATAGAAATAGATTGAAAAATAGAGAAGAGAGACTCCTCACCAATAAGAAGTCTGCAGCTTTGCATATCTGCTGGTTGCCAAAGCACGAATATGCTCCCAGTTGGAGACCAGATCCTCTTTCATCTGCTGGATCTGAGGTGCATCTGAAGGATGGGAAAGGCTCAGTTTGTCTGCTTTGGCACATAACTCCTTCACCTTTAGGATGAAAAAGAAACATAGTGGGAAATCCAAGCAATCTGATTTCTGACAAAGCTTTATTGGAGCAATGCTACAAAATAATCTTATAAACAATAATACTCAGTAATATATTTAAATCAATATATTTATGTTCTAATAATAATAATAATAATAATTTATTGAGCACGTTTTGCCTGTCATTCTACTAAGCACTTCGTCTGCATTCTCTTGTATTATAGACTTCCTTTAATAATACTATAAAATACAAACCATTCTTAGTCCCCTTTTATGTAAAAATTGAGAAGTAAAGTATTTTCTTTGCTCAGGATCACTCAGTCAATGTCAGAAGCAAGGTTTAGACCTAAGTCTGTCCTTTACTTCCTTCTATACTTTTTCCATAAATATTATTGTGGTAATCAGAAAAAACACTTTTGCCTAGAAGGACAAGAAATACCAATAGGGGTATTTTGAGCACAATTCCTGAGTAGAAGGGTTACAAGGGTAAAACTATGAACATGGTGACTTTCCATATGTTACCATTAGTTCTCTAATTAAACCCAACTTAAATCAGGTATTACCTGGGGTTTGGGATTTTATCATCATTATTCATTAAATCATTGGATTATATTATTCATCATTAAGAAGAAAGACGAAAGACTTAAATAAGCAAGAATAAAAAAGTAGAATTGTGACACAGTTTTCAGAAACTGGACTCAAGGACAGAACTATGATTAAAGAACAGCAAGTGGGGATCTTCCTGTGGGCTGATGCTGCTGTAAATGCTCAGGAGTAATTGGTTTAAGTTATGGTTAAAGTCGAAAGAAAAAGAAGTAAGTATGGCGATCACTCAAGAATACAGGCTTTTTCCAAATTCTAGCATGCCTCTATCTACTCCTCTGGGTATAGAAACTGAGATTTTCCAGCTTTTGAAAGAGAAACCCAAGGTAGATTTATTAATGTGTTTCAAATGTCTCTTATTTTATCATTAAAGGGGAACAAGGAATTTATTTCCTTATCTACTGAGTGATGGACAAAAATGAACAGAATTCAACTGCAAAAGGAGAAACTGGAAGGAAAGGCTCTCTGACCACAGGGCACTGAGTGAAATGAGGAAACCATTCTAGGAGGTATGTTTTTGTTATTGTTTTTTAATCATAAAATGCAATTTTAAATTTTATTTTATTTTATTTGACTGTAAGGGTTATGAAAAGTTATGGGTTTCTTTGAAAGAAATGGGTGTGCCCCAGTGATTGATTGTCCTAATACATTACCTGAATAGTGGACAAGAAGCCACTCTCAGGACAGAATATGAAGAGGCAGAATAATTTATTATAAGCTAAAGTGTCAGGCAAGGGTTCATTTTCTCTCCCCATTTATGTGACTTATGTGCAAAAAATATATAAAAAACAGAGCCTGGAAATTAGACTCAGAGAAGGGGGTGTGAAAATTAGTGAAATATCAATAACAAGATATGTAGATGATGCCATTTCACTGGCAAAAAGAAGCAATAATTTAAAATGACTTCTGATGAAAGTGAAAGAAGAAAGCACTACAGTGGGAGTGCATTCGAATTCAAAAGAAAAAAAGTCAAACTACAGAGAAAATACACAACTTTAACTTAGACAATGAAGACATTGAAATTGTTAAATATTTTGCTTCTATAGGTTCGGTCATCAATTCAAATGGAGACTGCAACCTAGAAATCAAGATAAGGCTGAGATTAGGAGGACCATCAATTAGAAAAGATCACCAAGAGCAAAGATGTGTCATTAGAGACCAACACTAAGATCATCCACGCCCCTGTATTCCTGATAATTATGTACAGATGTGAAAGCTGGACATTGAAGAAAGCTGATAAAAAAATGGCTCATTTGAATTGTGGTATTGGAGGATAGCTTTATAGGTACCCTGGTTGCCAGAAAGATGAATAAGTGAATCCTAGAGCAAACTGAGCCTGAAATTTCACTGGAGGCAAAAATGACAAAACTGAAGGTGTCTTACTTTGGGCACATCATTAGAAGACAGGGTTCTTTGAAAAATACAATATTGCTGAAAAGCAGAAGGCTGCAGAAAAAGAGGAAAACCAAACATGAGATAGTTTGATTTCATAAAAGAAACCACAAGCATGAGTCTATAGGAGCTGATCAGAGCTGTTGAGGACATGCCATTGTGGACAACACTCATTCATTCACAGGGTCTCCAAGAGAAGGAGTCAACTGAGTGGTAGATAAAACACATAAAAAACATAGATGTATCCTTATATATAAATAATTTTTAAAAATAAAAATTGCCTAATATTCACATATAAGTTATGAACCAAAATGAAGTTATGTTAAAGGGCTACAGAATTTCTACTTCATTGAAACAGTAAATTTGGAAGCAAGATTATCACCAAATATCTCTTCCAGACATTCCTCCAAAAGCAGCTTACCTTGTCATCCATGACTGCAAGATTTCTCTCAAGTCCCTTGTGACTGTGAAACAATGCCTCAGAGCTAACAAGGTCTTTTCCATAGTCCACAGAGGTTATTTGAGGCTCTTTCTCTTCGATCCATTGAATAGCTTCAGTCACATCCCTGCCAAACATTCACATGAGCTCCAGCAAAAGAAGATGGTAGGTATTCCAGGGTGAACAGAGCCAACAGGAAGGCCTAACCTAGTTCATTCAGTTAGAAATTTCCCTGTCTTCCTATACTCTAACAAAAAGTAATTTAAAACGTTCTCGCTTTTAGTGTTTTTCATTGAGATATAGAGACCTAGGCATCCTTACAATTAAGCCTCCAGATATACTTCCCATATATGAGCCAACTCTTAGTGAATTTCTTTCTTTTTATTAACTCCACCTTTCAATTCTTAATCTGTTTTTTTTTTTTTTTTTTCTGTGTGCCTCTGCAGAGCTTCTACCACCAATTCCCCAGTGCTATTTTTACTGCTTTGGACTCCAGTCACAACTTGGATATAGGGTGAGTTAGTTTTTTGTTTTTTGGTTTTTTTTTTTTTTACTACCCTTTTCTTTGTTGTCTTAAAGGCAAGTACACAATTTTTTTAATTTGAGGTATTGGCCACTAATTGCTAATAGTAGACAGATGCTAACACAAGTTAAAAACAATGCTATAGAAGAGTTTCCTATTACACAGTGCCCAAATTCATACCTTTTGAATCTCTGGAGGTCTGCAGTATTGGAGAGTGTCATCTGTCTCTGAAGAGCCAGACCATGGAGACGCTCCCAGGAAACATTCACCTCATCCTGCTTTAACTTAATCAAAGGCAGCTCAGAGTGGTTCTCCTTTGAGAGGAAGCAAATTATGGAGTTATCCAGAAATGAGATTATTCCATTATTTAAACACTTTATTACAGACTGGTTTATATATTATCAGAAATGAAAAATGGCCAGACAGCCAGATTCTAAAATTCACTTTTGCCCTGATCCCTAGATCTAACCTGATCTACATTACCAAAACCAACCTGAAAAAAAAAAATATTGTATCTTTTTTCCACAGCACTTGTCTAGCCTACTAACACATGTTGCCTAAACATGATGTTTTTTGTTGTTTTTCTTTTTCAGAACACCCTGTTTATTCCTGCTAAATCCTCTGAAAATTCTGGAAACGAAGAAGAAGAAGAAAAGAAGGAAGAGGAGGAGGAGGAGGAGGTGGAGGAGGAGGAGGAGGAGGAAATGGAGGAAGAATAAGAAGAAGAAGAGGAGGAAGAGGAAGAGGAAGAGGAGGAAGAGGAAGAGGAAGAAGAAGAGGAAGAGGAAGAGGAAGAGGAAGAAGAAGAGGAGGAGGAGGAGGAGGAGGAGGAGGAGGAGGAGAAATTTCCTTTGTGAAATATTTTTTAATTTTCCAAAATACCATGGTTCTTAACTCTTTTGGGGTCCTGACACCTTTGAGAATCTGTAAGAACAATTTTCCTCCACCCAGAATTGTACACAAATGCATGCACATTTAACTTTGTAAAATATTTTGTACAATTTTGTAAGCTATCTGAAGCAATGAGATTTATGAATACCAGATTAACCTAGAAGCATCAAACTATCTTGATACTTGGAAATTTTGAGTAGTTCCCATAAATCTGAGATTGTATAGTCCTTCTGTTCCTATTTCTTTCTATTTCCATTTACAGTCCAAACGCTCTTCACAGAGAATTTTCTACATTCGCCTTTCTGAGGGTATAATTTTTTGTATTGTAGGTATGTGAGCCCCACTTCAAAAGAGCAAGAGATAAACTCTGTGTTGAATTAATCTTTTCTATGGTTGACAGAAAAAAAAATGACCACATTATTTTACCATGAGATTCTCCTTTCAAAAGATAGAATCTATTTCCTCAGGTTTTGGATCAAAGTTGGACTGTGACTTGCTTAGCAATAAAATGTGACAGAAATAATAGTCTATTAAGGCCTTAAGAGGCATTTCAGTTTTTTTTCAATGCCTTCATGAAATATTACCACATTAAAAAAAAAAAAAAAACAACCATGGACTACTGAAATATAAGAGACCATGTGGAGAAAGCCTTCGTTATCTTTTCCAAGGCCTCAGACATGGGAGCAAGGCCATTTTAGGTCCTCTACCCTGGCTGGGCTACCAAATAATTACAGACACTTAAAACTACCAGATGAGATGATCACCAAATCATCAGAACTGCCCAAATGAGCAACTGAATCACGGGATGAAGAATCATTGAATCTGACTCACTGAATTATGAAAAAAAAAAATGTTTGTTGTTTTAAGTTTTGTGACAGTTTGTTAGATAGCAGTAGACTGAAAATTTTCTACAACAAGTGAAAGATACTAGACAGAAAATTTTGAAACTGTTGAAAATATAGCCTGGAAAAAATGAATAAACAGATTATTTTTCCTACATCAGTGCCAATTCATTGTGAAATCTTGGTTCTATTAACTCAGAAAAATAGTTCTCATTATAGAACTTCAGTGAAAATGAAACAATAAATGGTAAAGCATAAGAGCCAACTGTAGAAGTTTCTACAAAAAATCAGACTTGTTTCTTAGTTTTCTTGCATATAATCAGGTTATTTATCCACACACTGAGTAGTTGTCTCTTCAGATATTAAAACTTTATTTAAGCATTTTTCTTAAGTAACTAAAGTCAAATCTGATTCCTTTCCCCTCCTCCCACATAAAAATTATGTATAATAATACCATATATATTATGATAGCTTACCATTATTTTAGATTCTTTGCTACTTTATTCTGATTCTTCTTCATGAAAAAGGAGTGCTGTATAAATGTGAGTAATTAGTGTAGTGCATAGTGCAGGAGTTACTTTATTGTATATTTAATTTTTTTACACACACATATACACATACACATTTATTCACACCTGCATTTCCATGAATTGCAGAATGGATCCAGAAAGCAGAAGTAACTGCTTTGGGCATGTTACTTCAGGAACATGCCTCCATCTATTTTTGTTTGTTTGTCTGTTTTTACAATGTCCTATATCTCTTATGTCACACCTACTAATAGCTAGAATTTCTTCTTGAAGATCAGAACACTTTCTCTGGATAAACACTTTTGCTCCCCTCCTCACCTCAGCACATTCATTGGCATATTGGTTTACTCTATCCACTCTCCCCTTTCGAGCTGCCAGATCCACTTGGAACTCTTCAAACTTCTTATGCAGGACCTCTGTGCGCTCCCAGTCCTCACCCAGTTCTACTGATGTCACTATGGCCTCCTGTAGATGCAGAATACTCTATTGAGTCACCAGCAAAGATTTAGAATTTTTTCAGGTAAAATGACTCAAATATCTGCCTGCCCTCCTAGGATAACTCAGAAGGAAATACAGGTGGTGCTTGGGGAACTACTTCTGAAAAGAGCCAGAAGCAAGAATGCATTTTCTAAGGTGGTACCCTGGCCCAGGGACTGGTGCCTTTGGGGCAATCCTCAATCCATTAAAGAATAAGGGATATTGTTGACCAGCAGTAATGGAAACATCCTTTATATTTTGTAACAGAAAACATAAATTTGAAACATAAAAATAAATTCGTCTAGGTTCTACTCAATTCAAAATACTGAAAATCTACAAAGCCATTGTGCTAAGCACTTGCTTGTGTAAATCTTCAGTTTTAGATATAGTATTATTTGTTAAGTATGTAAAAAAATAAGAATCTCCATAATTATAGGCATTGAGATACAAGGGGCTAGAGAAAGAGCTGGCAATGATCTCACCTGAAGTAAGAGCAAAAATCTAGAAGGAGGGAGTTGAGGATCATGAAAGTAAAAGAGGGACAAGCCTGGATCATCTTTCAATCCACAGTTTTGGTGTAAATCTTGACTTCTTCATTTTCATATATGTAGATTTACCATCCTTCCAGTGTTAACCACCTCTAGAATACCCCTAAATTTTTGCCAAAATTCTTCCTTTTTTCAAGGAACAAAGTCCAGGAACAGACATCCTGACTTCTTTATGGCTGGACTAGGGAGGTATAAAGTCTTATGCATACTGTTTTGTCCTATACCTTGTCTCCAATCCACTCTAAGATGTCGGCACACTCCTGTAAGTACTGCTGGAGCTTCAGGGCTTGCAGCAGCAGAGTCCCCTTCTCCCGAGTCAGCTCTAGCAGCAGGTCCCACAGGCGGCGCAATTCCTCCAAATGGATCTTAGGGTAGGAGTGGCAAAACCAGGAATTCACAGAGGTTGTAGCTTCAGACTCATAAACTTGTGTATAGAAAGACCTAGATAAAAATGTCTCTTTCCTTTCACTTGTAAACTAATAGCTCAACAAATACTTAGAAGAAAAAATGGAATATATATATGGTAATAGCTATTAAATCAAACCAGATATTATCTTCCATAAGATTAAATTTTTTTTAGAAATACTTTGGAATTTTAGAAAATAAAATGATTACAAACACTAAGACAGGATGGAGTAAGGATTCACAGAAGAGGGTTTATTTGAACTGGAGCTTGAGAAACTGGTAGAATTTTGGCAGATAATTAATGAGCAGAGTGTGTACTAAGCACTGACAAAGTTATAGAAGAAAATACAAGAACTACAATTTTGCTGGCTTATGCACACACAAAAAAGAATCAGTGGCAGTAAAGCAATAAGAGGATTCTGAGACTATGTAGTTGAAGGTTTGAAGCCAGGTTAGCTTGAAGATCATGTGGTAAATATCTTGTAAAATTGAAGTTATTATCTATTTGTGTCATCAGAAATCTTGTCTTTCAACTATTCCATTACTCAAGGTAGCATGTAGACCACATTTCTCTCTGAATCCTGCACAAAACAATCTTACATAGCACTCATGAAAAGGTGTTTCAAACATTTCTCAAATATTTTAATTAATTACCATGCAAAATTATGAAGAATACAAAAATGATTTATAACTTATATCAATAAATAAATTTTGAGATTTTCTTCTTTGGATTCTTCTTTCTGATAAGATTCTATTCTGGTTAATGTCTGTGTTCTCTGACTGTATTTTGTTGAGAGTAAAATGAGAATTTACTAAACATGAAAAGACAAGCCCCAATTTTAAATATGTAATATAAAATTTTATAATTAAAAATATAAACGGCAAAAAAATTCATACAAAAAAGATTCTGAATTGACTATATCAACAAAAACATGTTGAAAGAGTACATAAAGGTAGAAAAGAGCAGATACATTAAGTAGTGAGGTCCAAGTGATGGTGCTCTTCAGTGTTTGATGTTCAGGAAAGATTTTGTGAAGATGAGGACTTTTAGGAGCTTTTAAAAATGTCCAGGAAGGTTTGGAGATCTACAATAGTGGTCATAGAATGTTGACTGTGAAGAGAAAGAAGCATTTTAGACAAAGGGAGAAATATTTCAGGGAAGATTCACATGGAGAGCATCCCATGTTTGAAGAGTTTAAGAGACAAGGATTCTGAGGTTAGAAGAAATAATTAGGACATTTGGGAAAGCAATTCATCTGGGAAATGTAGAAGCATATTGAAGTGGGCTTAATCTTGAGCTAATTTATTCTGCAGTGACATAAGAAGGAGTGTGATGCCATCTATTATAGGTTTAGTATTATTGCTTTTCTCTCAACCTCAAGAAACACAAGGGCATCTCAGCCCTAGAAAAAGATAAGAGTCAGGAGCCCTAATTTCAAGTCAGCTGCATCAAGGTTTACACCCAGTATAATCACTTAAAACCCCAATAACATAACAAACAATTAGAAACTTGTCTTCAAGAACTATACCTTGGTATCCTCATGGGCAAAATGTCCTTCAGCAAATCGGACTTTGCTGATTTCTTCCAGCTCAGGAATAACCTTTGATTTTGCTTGCACCTCTGCTTCAAAGGATTCATGTTTCTGATATTTCCCCTGAAGTTTAGAAATAAAAGTTTATAGCTAATGAAACCTAATGTCCCTGGATTATAGAGGTCTTTCTGTTCCTCTTACTTTCAAGGAAGAACTGCTTGGTGCCCATCCTGGATTAAGTAATAACCTATGACCATAGCTGAAGGAGTCATGTTCTAAAAGAAATGGTCACTCTAAGAGAGAACCATCACACAAAGGTTTTCAAAGAGTCCCAGGCTCAAAGTCAGTGACCATTGAGATAGATATTTTTCTTTTCCCCACTGCCTTTGAAAAATCTCTAATAAATAATTTATTATTTTAAAGTCTTAACAGTCTTCTGTGGGAATGAAAGAATGTAATGGAGGTTTTCCTCTTCAAAAAAGAGAAAGTTCTTGTCAGAAAAGAAAACTTAAGTTCAGAAGAGGACAATGAGGAAGATGGTCATTACAATAATGCCTTTTGAAAAATTAAGTTTTTGCATGCCAGATTATGTTATTGTTGTCATATGTAAATTGATACATTTAATAAATATCACTTTATTCTTATTCCAGGTGCTTCCTCTCCAGTACTGATTGCATATAAACCTTTCTTCTGATCATGACTATGCCACATGCTATTGTAAGGGTGACAACTTCCATCAAGCATCTCCTGGGATCTCTCATTTAAACTTAACAAGGGGCATGATTAAACATTTGAGAAAAAAAGTAAAATCCTAATTAACTAAAGTGTTTCTGAAGAGAGTGGAAATCAATTGTTTCAGAAGCATCGATGTCTCTTCACCTCAATTCCATCCTTAATGTTTTGCCAGAGTTTAATATTGGATGAATATTATAGTCATAGAATGCTACCTAGAATTAACAAGGTAAAGGTATGGGCTATTTAAAGGCAAAATTACTGTCCATAATATATAGTCTAAACTTTCTACTACATCCTCTTTCTGCAGTTAAACAGATATACACTTACATTACAAAAATGTTTCCATTTCTAGAGATCTTAGGGTCTGCTCTAAGGAACTCAGTGAAACTGAATGACCTGTATGTTAGTTGGGTCTTCATAGCTCTTATCTTCTGCAATCTTGAGTTTCTCCAAGATCCACTTCTCTAGGTCATCTGCATCCCGTCGGAAAACCTGGTAGTGATAGGACTCTTCAAGTTTCTGGCCCCTCTCAGCAACCAACTTCTTGAACCTCTGGTACCGAGTCAACACCTCCTGACGTCTCTCTTGGATCTCTTCTGCTGTTTCCAGCACCTTTGGCCCACCACTCTCCATAGCCTGCAAGTTAAAAAGCTCCTATCTATTTCTGGCTCTCAAATTTTTAGTACACGGCTATTTTACATGTCCCAAGGCATATACTCATGTTTGACTTATGTTTAAGTACATTTAAACATATAAAAACCTATTGTTAGAAGGGCTATTGTATATTTATGTAATTTTAACATATACGTCTGACATTGGCTAATAATTCTTGATTAGTTAGAACACTTTTCCAACTCTTGATATAAACCTGAACCAACATTTCTCTTTTTATAAATAGTATTAATTTGAACTAATGATGCAATTTAGGTCTAAATTAGCAAAATCACTGAGTTTCAGGTAGATAAAATATGCTTTTAAAAAGCTTTCAAAGGCTAATGTGTTGAAAAAGTACTAATCATTCTGAACTCAATTTAATGAATGATTAAAAGATAGCCTGCAATTATTTGTCCAATGATATATGCAAACATTTTAAAATGTTTTCTTCTTACTTAAAAAGGTAGCTCATATATTCTTTACTTTTTTGTTTGCTTCATTCTCAAGCACTATAAATCATTGTGTAAGCAATCTAAAATTTCAAATTATTAGTATCTCAGTAATTGCCTTTTGAAATAAAAAACATTGTACTCAAACAACAAAAATACCCCCTTTCTCTAATGGGATCCAACGGATTTGTGACAAATCCTGAAAAATCTTTATAGAGTTCACCTTCATTCATCTGGATATAGGCAGTTTCCCCTAGCTTTCTTCAGCCAGAATATTCATTATAAAGTTCAAATTTTAATACCCTTCTTAAATGTAATTTCTACTCTGTGGGTGACCTTTATTAGGTTGGCTAGGAATTAAATCATTCTATGGAGACTCAAATCAGTATTGTGTATTATTTTGTTCCAAGTTACTTAGTTGTTCTCTCTGTGAACTCATATGAACAGGTCATGATAAATTTTAGTGCTGTACATAGCCTCAAGCTCAAAGTCATTGTTTAAAGTGAGACATTCACACACACACACACACACACACGCACGCACGCACGGTAATTAGCATTTACTTTCTCTGGTTCTTAAGAGTGAAGAACAATTCTTAATCCACCTGTCACATATAGTACAGAAAATTCAAAGGGAATAGCTTTCTGAATTATATTAGGGACAAATTGCACTGTAAAGAATTTTATACTCACAATTTTCTTTGGAAATTGTTCCACTTTTCCCAAAGGTCTAGAACCTGGTAAGATAAAATATATCCAAAAGAGAGAGGCAAAGGAGAGAAAGAAAGACCATTCACATGAAATTATCTAGTCTGTTTCAGATAGTAACTAGAGAAACATTACATATGTGGCAGAGAAAAAAAAAGCCTTTATCTTGTACCCAGAATCCCGCAAGCTACAACCTACATTATCTCCAGGAGACAGATTTAGCTGAGGCAGCTGTTAACTTTCACAGATGCTGAATGACTCAGCAGTTTTGGGGGGACTATGTCTCTCAAAGTTTCTCAGTAGGACTTTATTGAAAAATGGAATTAAGATATTGAAATAAAAAAATTGATAAAAGAGTTATGAATGTAAAATAAAGAGGCTGTGTTAAGGCTGTATTTTGTTTCTTTGATTAGTTTTAGATTTTATAACTGAGAATCATAAATCAGGAAGAAATTTTGTGTTGTCAATTCTTCAGACTCTGTGCAGAATTATAAGAACTCAGGGCATACATAGGTTCTGTTGGAGTCTGTTCCTAGGAATACAACTCAACTTCAGCAAAACCCAACTGTAGATTTTTAATAGTCTTTAATTCAATAAGATATCCTAATTCTTGCTATACAGCCTTTGACTAAATAGGAAGAAAATTTTATTCCTGGCTTCAAATACTGAATTTTTAAAAATATGATTTAGTTGTATCCTTATTAATTTAAATGAAAGGAAAAAAAGAAGTAAGATATGTGTGTTTATTTGTATTTCATAAAGCAAAAATTAGAATACCTCATTTGCCTAACTAATGGTCACAAAGCATTTGAAAATAAGACTGGGTTATAAAATATGAGGTAAAGTCATTCTATTTTATGTACTATTTTTAATGTAGAGAAAAGGAAACAGAAATTATTTCCACAGGCATAATTCTTTTGGGCAAGTTTACAAAAATGTAACAAACAAACAAAAAAGTAGTGAGATGGTTTTAGAACCTCCTATAAGCAGTGGGACTATCCATGCAAAACATCACTCCAGTGGAAATCCCAGATTTCCATAACATTCCATCGGCATGTAGCATTTGGAGATGGAAAATCACTTGTAAAGTTGGTGATGTCAGTGGAACCACATTGCTTGAAGCTCTGGATTGCATCTTGCGACCAACTCATCCAACTGACAAGTCTTTACTTCTTCCACTCTGGGATGTCTACAAATTGGTGGTATTGGTACTGTCCCTGTGGACTAAGTAGAGACATGTGTTCTCAAACCCAGCATGGTGGTTACCTTTGCTTCAGCCAATGTTACAATTAAATTAAATTCTGTTGAAATTAAATACACCGTGAAGCTGGTAAAAATGTTTAGGCTTCAATGTCAAGAATATATGTGTCAAAGATGTTTATTATGGCAATGTGGCTGGTGATAGCAGAAATGACCCACTAATGAAAGCAGCTGTCTCCATTTCTCAGGTGATTATTCTGAACCACCCATGCCAAATCAGTGCCATATATGCATCTGTGTGGGATTGTCACATGGCACACATTGTTTGCAAATTTGCTGAGCTGAAGTAGAAGGTTGATTATTGTTTTGAGGAAAAAACTGGAAGATAGCTCAAAGTTTTTAAAATCTGATGATGCTGCCATTGTTGATATGGTTCCTGGCAAGTTCATGTGTGTTGAAAGCTTCTCTGACTCTCTTGCTCTGGGCCATTTTGCTATTTGTGACATTAAAGAGACAATTGCTGTGGGTGTCATCAAAGCAATGGACAAAAAAGCAGCTGGAGCTGGCAAAGTCACCAAGTCTGCCCGGAAAGCTCAGAAGACTAAATAAATATCATCTCCAATACTTGCCCCCAGTATTAATCAGTGGTGGAAGAACAGTCTCAGAATTGTTTGTCTTGAAATATGCCATTTAAGTTAATAGTAAAAGACTGGTTAATGATTGCAATGCATTATAAAACCTTCAGAAGGAAACAAAAACGTTTTGTGGACCATTTGGGTTGTGTGTGTGTGTGTGTGTGTGTGTGTGTGTGTGTGTCAGTTTTTAAGTTATTAGCTTTTAAAATAAATACTTTTTAATGGAAACACCTTGATGAATATGTGTCACAGAATTTTGAGAGCCATTAAAATAAAGTTTAATGAGAAACTATATGTTCTTTTGGTCAACACTGTAATTTCATATAGTACTATCAGGTAAAGGAATAAAGAACTGCCTATACCATAATTCTGGTGTTACATCTGCTGAAACTAGAATTTGAAAATTATGGGTTCACATTATTTTTCTGAGTAGGAAATTAGGGTTTTTTCTCACCTTGTCTTAAAGAGAGAAATCATCTGTTTACATAGTAAAAAGTTATGGGAGGATCTGTTGATATAATATTTCATTGGTCAGGATAGATAAGCAAAGACTAACTTTTGTAAACTAGTTTACAAAGGCCAAATTTTAAAATAGTAAAGTTCATGTGTTGCATATAACATTTTGTGTAGCTACATCAATATTCAGTAAATTTGTTGGTATGTCAAATTGTTGTTTTATTCGTTACTGGACTGTGAATTCACAAATTTACAAATGCTGAGGCAGTTTGTAAAGAATATAAAACGAGGCTTAAATAATATTGAGCACTGTCTTGCTACAGTTAATTATGTCTAGATTCTAGAGAAAAAATAAATAATACTGGAAGATGAGAATAAGAGGGCTAAGAACAACCATCAATTAGAATTTATTATATCTTAATTTATATATCAACATTATTAGTTTACAGTAATCGCTAATTTTTTAAAAGATTCTGCAAAGCAAGTATTATTATTTCTATTTTTATAATAGAAAACAGAAGTAGTCTCTGAGAGGCAAGTTTTTTTAAGTCTATTTGGTTTGTAAATATTTAAACAGAGTCAAATTTATGTGAGTATGACCATCATGTCACTGTTCTCATCTGTTTTAGTCAATCTTTTCTTAGTCCTTCAACATTTCTGGTTGTCCTATTCCAAGATCTTCTCACCAAGATGTGATGACCTTGTGGCCAAAAATATAAAAGAGTTCATTCAGCAGGATTGGTCATCATTAAATGAAATAAAAATGGATAAGATTATGTTTGCTTTTTAGTATAATTTGAAGTCATGCAGTATGATACCTTTGAATTTATTCTTTTTTCACAGGATGGCTTTGGCTATTGAGGATCTTTTGTGATTACATACCAGTCTGATGCTTTTTGTTCTATTTCTTTTTAAAAATGCCATTGGGATTTTGATGGAGATTACATTAAATCTGTATATTGCTTTGGGTAATATGGCCACTTTAACTATGTTGATTCTTTCAATCCATGAACATGCATGGAATTGGAAAAATAAAACATAAAAAAATAATAAAAAATAAAATAAAACCAGACACAAAACAATAGAACCAAATTGAGAGCCAAGAAACAAACCCACATATATATGGGTAAATAACTTTTGACAAAGGAGCCCAAAACATACAATGTAGAAAGGAAAACCTCTTCAATAAATGGTACTAAGAAAATTGGAGAGAAACTTGCAAAAGAATGAAACTAGACTGGTATCTGTCACCAAATACCAAAACAAACTGCATAAAATATATATGTGTGTGTGTGTATATATATATCCACTAAATTTATGAACCTCTTTTAGAGAGGACTATATGAACTTGACCTCAAAAGCAAGAGAAGTAAAATCAAAAATAAATGAATAAGACTATATCAAACTAAAAAGCTTCTTCACAGCAAAAGAAACCATCAACAAGATAAAAAAACAACCAGTTGAATGCGAGAAGGTATTTGTAAACAATGCCTCTGATAAGAGGCTAACTTTAAAAAAATACAAAGAACTCATACAATTCATCAACAAGAACAAAACAATCCAGTTAAAAAATAGGCAAAGGACCTGAACAGACACTTCTCCACAGAAGACATACAAATGGCCAACAGACATATGAAAAGATGCTAGACATCATTAGCTATTAGGGATTTGCATATCAAAACTACAATGAGATACCACCTCACACCCGTTAGAATGGCTAACATCAATAGGACAAATAACAAATGTTGGAGAGATTGTGGGGAAAAAGAAACTCTCGTACACTGCTGGTGGGAATGTAAATTAGTACAGCCACTATAGAAAACAGTACGAAGGTTCCTCAAAAAATTAAGTATAAAATTACCCTATGATGCAGCAATCTTTCTTCTAAATATCTACCAATAAAAGTTGAAAATATTTATATGTAAAGATATATGCCTCTCGTTTTCCTTACAGTATTATCCAGAGCAGCCAACCATGGAAACAATAAGTGTCCTTCAATAGATGATTAGGTAAAGAAGATGTGGTACATATATATGATGGAATTTTACTAAGCCATAAGAAAAAATGAAATACTGCCATTTGTGACAACATGGATGGAGCTTGAGATTATCATGCTAAGTGACATAAGTCAGACAGAAAAAGTTGAGAACCATATAATTTCATTCATATGTGGGATATAAATCTAAAAGCAACAAATGAACAAGGAAAACAGTGACTCATTGCAATGGGAAATAATCTAGTGGTCCATGAAGAAAGGGGGGAAGTTGGAGGTATAAGGTAAAAGGGGTAAAATATATAGTGACAAAAAAAATTAAGTTTGGGTGGTAAACACAAAATGCTATACATATGTGTGTGTGTGTGTGTGTGTGTGTGTGTAATTGAATTGTGCACTTGAAATATATAATAAAATAATATATTTTATTAACAAATGTCACCCAATTAATTTTAAAAAGTGGATAAGTTGAACAATAGTCTTTAGAGCAGGTAGCAATGTGGAAGTGATAGAAAGCAGTCAAGAAAGAGGTTTTATACATCAAAAAATAAGTGCTCTTTGAATTTTCAGTCATTTTTGTCAGGAGAGACTCATGGTAAGAGTGTCTCTGACAGCACTCTGGCTGTCACTTTTTAAATTCTGTCTCATCTTATCTCCTCAATCTTTTTAGACTGACAAAGTTTTTCCAGTATCTGAGCACTGTTTACCATTATTAGCACAAGTATCAGGGTACCTCCTTTGGATTGATGGAAGGGCATGATGAGAAAATATTAAACTATTAAACACCTTGTCTCTGAGCTCTTGCCACTTTTTATAATTTTTCAGGTATGTTTATTGGCTCTGATTAAAGAGATCCTTATTAGAGGAGTCTCAGGTAAAGAATGTATGACAAATACTACAGAGTTTAGAATCATGTTCAATCTTTAAAATAACATGTTTAATTGTACATAAATAAGTGCTGAAAGGATACAGAGGAAGCTTTAATTGATCATAGACAGCTTCATTTAAGGGAAAACTTAATTCACTTTTACAAGAGTGGGAGCAATTTGGAAGGCTGTAGTTTTGGGTCATGGATATCAGCTCTGGGCAGATATGTCTTCACACACGAACTTAATCAGCACTGCCCAGCTTGCCAGAGCCTCTGCTCAGTTATCAGATCTTCCTTTCCAAGGTTCAGAAACTCCAAGAGATGCTTTATAGCAAAAAATTCTGAAGTCTCTTCAACTTGCATTACTAAAATTCATGTTTACTATAGGTTTTTGGGGTCAAATTTTTTCAACTTATTTACCAGCAAGGAAAATTATCTTAGTTTTAATGTAAAAGTAATTTTTCATTGAATAGGAATTATCTTTATTTTATTATTTTAAAAATTATATTGTCTCTATAAAATTAGTTCTTATTTTAAAATGTATCTAATTTTTACCTCCTAAATGAGAAAGAATATTAGATAATATTCAAAAAATAGAAAGACTTTTGCAGTTAATTATATTTACAAAAACTCATCAATCCAGGTCCTTAAAGTTATTTGTCTCTTAACTCTGTTTGAAAAATTATGTATTATTCAATTTTTAAACTTAAAAAAAAGTTAAATTCTATTTTTCCATGCTGTTACTTTCTCTTACTCTATTTATTTTAGTATTTTTCTGTTGTATTTATTTGGTATAATATATTCAATAAAAAAACATGATATTTTCTTTATACAGTGAACTATGTAACTGAAATAGAAATAAAGCTTGCGATAATGGAAGGTGCACTGTGTTTGAACCTGAAGCTTCTAATTTGAAGACTTCATGCCAGCATTTCTTAATCAGGTGATCATTAGAAATTTCTTACATTTTATTAAGTATATAATAGAGATAGTAATGACTAATCTATTTATCCAGAGAATTGTTATAACTCAATTTAGATGGCTGTTTAAAAAGTACTTTGCATTTAAATTTAACAAAAAGAATTATTGTTAACTAGTGTGAATAATGCTAACCTCATGTATTCCAGTTAATTCAAGACATAATTTTATTCTGAATCATTAATTTTTAAAATAAGATTGTAAAGGGCAGAGATCTAATATGAGAAAATCTCATAAAAAAGTGCTTATCTTTTAAAGAATAATTGTCAGTATATCATTAGAAAATCTTACTTAAATTTTACGAGATGTTAATTTTATAGTATAGTCTTCCAAAATTTTTATTTTCATTTGCAAGTTTAAATGGCAACAGATTTTCTTCAAATTAGTTACTTTAATCATTTTTTAGAACATGTCTATTAAATAAGACATTTTTAAGACTCAAAAATCTATAGATTTTTAACTCCTTTGAAATAAAAAAAATATTTAATGTAAAAAATGGCTAGTGTGCAACTCAAACAATTGTATAAGTGCTTTTATTAAATCAACAATCATATATCAGTATACAGTAGATATTAAAAAGATATACTTATGGTTCAAGTTTTAATAAAATTGATAATTGTTTCTTTTTCAAAAAATTACTTGATTTTCCCATCCACAAATAATGATCCCTTAGAACTGCAATCCTGAAGGAAACTATATAAGCTTAATCTTAATATTATAAAGCAGCACCTTTAGTGATATGGTCCCACTAAGTAAAAAGAGCTCAACTAAGAATATTCTTTCCCATTAGAATAAAGGAGATTAGCAGCCAAGTTCTAAGACTACATATATTATTTTCTTTATATAGTAATATATATTACTAAACTATAAAATTTAATTCTTATATTTAGGAAACTAGATTCAAAGGATATCAATGAAAATTCTAATTAATATATATATTCCAGTCATATAAACTTGAGTGAATTATCTGTGACAAGGTTTCATTTCATTACTAAAAATAGTTTTATACCCAAATATACCATAAATCTTGCTTTTACCCATTATCTACCCCTCCTCTGCCATTCTTTGTTGAATATGAAAATGATTTGAGTTGTTTTTATAACATAACTTTTGTTGTATAACTTATTATTTTGTCAAGATACAAGGACTATCTCTAATTTATTTACTCTTTCAGCAAATCATTTTGAGCATTTCTATTGGTAAAGAATTTTAATAGGCACTAGGAATATAAAGATGAACAAAACAAGATAACTAGTTTCAAGGAGTTCACAAACTAGAGGGCCCATATAAATCTTGTAAACTACAATGCAAGATAGAATACAAATCATACTATGTAGAAACTGAAACAATGTTTTATTACACCAGAGAAAAGTGTGTTTATTTTTCTTCCAGTAGTTAGGGCAGGGGCTGTCATGTCAGAGATGGAATTTTATGTGACCCCTTTTGGACTCAAAGAATAAATGAAGGAAACTGTGTGAGTCTTCACCTTATTTTCTTTGGATTCTATGGTTAATCAACCTCTGAGGACATTTCCTGAGTTCACAGAGATAGAATGGCTAAACATTCCACTTAGAATCAATGCACAGAAAAAAATAAACACAGCAGCAGCAAACACACTGGAACCATAAATATAGATATTAATATAAATATAATTAATGAGCATGTATTTTACATTATTTTATAACATATCTGAATGAGGTAGATTGGCACATGTGTATTTTTACGGCTTCCATGATCTCTTTCCTTGTTAGACTATAGATAATTGGCTTAGAGAACTGTGATAATACTACAAACACTAGGCTAATGACCAGAAAAAAAGAGTACTTGGCAGAGAAATGCGGGTAGGTTGAGGCCACACTTCCAAAAACTATTAAGAAAGTAGCAAGGTGGGAAGTACAGGTAGAAAGGCATTTTGGTTTAAGTAAACACAGCAGTTACATAGGATTACTGCAATGATGCAAACATAACACAAAACTACATTATATTTGCAACGATCTCCAGAGCATGTACGATGTCCACAACCTTGATTAAAACAATTATGTTTGTGTCTATATTTGTCAGATTCAAAATAAAATCAAAGCTGCAGATGATACTCTTAATTTGATTTGGACCACAAAATCCAAGCAATCTCAGGGAGAGGTGTAAACTACAGAAGTAATGACATATAATCAGTTGAATGTAAGGCTGAAGTGTCATTTTTTTGAGGTAAGTGAAGGAGCTACAGATGGCCAGATATCTGTCCAAAGTCATGGTAATGAGCAGGAAAGCCACAGAAATGACAAGGCAAAAGGCAACCAGCCAAAGAAATGGTCTTCTGCTCACTTGATGAGATTGGTGTGTATCTCGGATATGATAATTGTGATATACCAGATCTCCAAGAAGAAGAAGCCACTGATAAAAAAAAATACATGAGCTGTGGAGTAAAAATCCAGTTTGATGGAAAAGAAAAAGACGTTAAGGGCCCAAGTGATGATGAATAGGTAAATAGGAAGCAAGAGTATAAAAACAAGTGTTCAACTTGTTGCAAATGAGAAAAGCCAGTAAATATAAGTTCAATCACTGCTGTCTAGCTCTTATTTGTCACCTTCTCAGCTGTTGAGCAAAATAAATAAATACATACATACATACATACATACATACATACATACATACATACAAGATAGATGAGAGAGCTAGAGCGAGAGCGAGAGCGAGAGCGAGAGAGAGAGAGAGAGAGAGAGAGAGATGCTGGACAACTAGTTTAGAGAAGTAATTGGATAATCAATTGATTCATTTAATATATTTTTCATTTGTTCATTCAAATATTTGTTGAGAGCTTTCTATGTTCCATGTTCTCTGCACTATGCTTTATGAGAGGAATAACTAAGAAAGAACCAATGTTCTAAATATATAACTTGCTTTATTTTTCCCTAGTTAGCTACATCAAGAGATGCAGCTTATATAGTCAATTGCCTCTGTTACCTAAGAAAACACTTTTATAATTAGCAGAAAATTTTCCCTTTTCTTTTTGTTTAGAAAAAAATTTATATTCTTTACATTTTTTCTCTCTAAAAAAACCTCTCTCGGACACACAAAAAAATCAGAGTTCAGTTCAAATACTGCCCTCAATGAATAATTTTATTTAGATTAAGTTACTCTCTCTGGGATACTCCCACAGCAATTAATTTTGCACTTTCTGTATCATGGCTAATATTACATAACATGCCTGCTTCTACAATTATTTTGTATACTCTGTTTTACCCTAATGTTTTGCACTAGTAAGTGCTCAGTAAAGATGGATGGAAATAAATTTATTTGAAAGTGGAGAGATAAGTAGCTTATGGTATAGCAGTTTAGATACAAAACTATGGCAACTTAGACTTTAATTCTGAAAACTGAGGAAAGTTTGTCCTCTCCCTTTTTCTTGTGATAAGTGCAATGCATTTATTTTTATTTTTAAGTAGTTACATCCTACATTGAGCAAGAATATAATATGGAGAAAAAGAAAGATAAACTGAAGTTAGAGAAAATGCTTAACTGCTTAATCTCTGATATATTTTAGAACAAAGTAGAAAATAAATAAAAAGATATATAGAACAAATGCCTTATACCAGTTAATGGAAGAAAACTTTTTCAGTTCTTTAGGCTAAATTTCTTAAAATCAATTCTGTCTCCTCTCTCTCACACTCCACGTTCAATCAGTAAGCAAATTAGTCAGTGTTATCTTTACAATATATGCAGAATCTAACTACTTATTAAAAACATTTGCACTATTACCCTGGTCTAAGCCATCAACTTTTGCCTGAATTTTTTCAATAACATCTAATACTCCCTTTCAATCTATTCTCAACATCAAAATGAGAGAAATTCTACTTCACTCCAATGGTCTTTTAGTTCTCATGTAATTTGGGGCCACAATGATTTTTCTTAACTTCATTGTCTAGTTCTTCATATCCCCTACCATCACTCTATGCACACACCACCTGGAATGTCCTTACCTTATAGCTGTTGTACTTCCATTCCCTCTACCTAGAATATTCTCCCTTGAAATATGCCTAGAAATTCTTTTCCTGGATTTGTTCTGGCCATTACTCAAATACTACCTGGTGAGGGATGCCAAACTTAATTACCCTATGTAAAATTAATCACCCCCATTCCCCAAACGCCCTATTCCCTAACCATATCTTACTGTTTTTCTCTTCCCATCTTCTCTTATTACCTTAAAAATGTAATTATGTTTTATTTTAGTATTATCTAAAATCTATAAGTAAAATAAATTCTGTTCCTTTTAGGGGTATAGTTTTATATGTAATGCATAGAACAGCAATTGGGACAAAGCTGACAAATAAGGCATTATTTAGAATTACAAAATATGTACCTTTTTTACTTCATTCAGGTTTCTCTTGCACATGGAGAAAGTTCTTTCAAAAGTCCAGGACAAAGATAGTTCAAATTCCCTTTGGCTAAGGAAAAGTTATAATTGGGTGAACATACTCTCACATTATATAGGAAAAGTGATAAAAGTGTTAGTGGTATCAGGCTATGAAGATATGCAAATGAATATGTCAGGCTAGTAAATAAGAGGAGAAATGCTGAGTTTAGGAGTGTAATATCTAAGAATTTTATAAATTCTAAGCATTACAATGATCAACATTTTAAAAAACTTAGAATTCAAAATGTGTTTGTCAAGATGGCAGAGTAGGTAAACATCATGTTAGCCTCAGCCCACAAGCACATAAAAATTACAGTCAAACTATATAACAACCATCATTGAAAATTACCTGAAGTCTACCTGACTAGAAGTCCTATAATTAGGATATGCAGAAGAAGTCACATCACAACTGGTAGGACGAGTAGAGAAGAGAAAGAGGCTGGCCCTTCACACATGAGAGGCAGTTAAAAATTGAGAGGGATATCCCTTCTGCAGAGGTTTCCTCCTGAGGAATGAGGAGTCCCAGACCTACACTTAGCACACCAGCCAGGATTTCAGTGCTGGGAAAAGAAGTCCTTGTAACTTGCTGTGAAAACCAGAGTAGGTTTTGCTAAGTGAAATGGAGGGTAGCTGGAGCTGCCAGATGTCCCTATGAAAGGGCCATGTGTGGACGCACAGATTTATTCACTCTGAGCCTTAGTATTGAGGCAGGAGCTCAAACAGCCCTGGACAATATGGGAAGGAGCTGTTATCTGGCTTAAGGACAAGGATTGAAGGGTCAGCTTTCTCCTAGACAAAAATGCTGGCAGAAGCTGTCATTCCTTTGTTGAGCCCTGCCCGCACCCAGCCTATACTGAGTCTTCAACATCATAGGTGTGTGCTATATCTGAGTCTTCAACATCACAGCTTGTATTATTTACCAGTCCTGGTGATTCACTGAGATCCTGACCCACCCAACTTATAGGCCCACCAAAGCCACTCCCAGTGCTTTTTCATACAAATAACCTGTCTTGGTTCATGCTACAGAATTTCCTAAAATCGCTCGAGTGTTTGCAATCCCCAGACAAGCAGCATCTGGCCTTAATGTGCTCTTACCTCTTGCTAATCGGCTACAAGCCTGGCACAGCTTAGCCTCTCCCAAGCAACCCCAGACTTGGCCTGCTCCAAAGCACCTTCCAAAAGGCCCCAGGGCCAAGACACTTATTGCTCAGTTTCAAACCACAAAAGAGCACCACCTGACCTCCAAAAACTACACACACAAAGGACAGGCTCAGCTGGAACTAGAGCCTCACTAAAGTAAATTTTTCTCTGAGGGGTCATTTCATAGTGTTGTTGTGGCAAGACAAGTATTTAACTTGAAGTCTGCACTCATTTTGGTTACTTGTTTTATTATTAGTCAACTTTGTGATCTTAAAAAAGTCTTTTTGCTTCCATTATTTTTGATCTTCATAATTAATATAATACAATCAACTGTGCAAGTTTGTTATAAAGATTAAGTAAGGTAATCTTATGAAAACTTGCTTTCTAAGCCATAGTTTTTATTAAAACCAGGCCAAATCATTCAAGTCTATATGAACAAAAGTGTATTGAATGAGATGAGTGTATGTGTATGTGTGTGCACTGTACAACCTACACAGTGAGAAGATAAGATTTTTTTCTATAAGATTTTTATTCCATACACACAAAATACACATAAACAAATCTTTCTCTTCCTCATGAAGTTTGGCTAAAGCCATTTTTTTACCTACTCAAAGTGTTCTTCACCTTATCTCACAGAAGATTAAGCTATAGTTGAAGATTTTTTTCTTTAGTCTATGGTTACTACTTTGAGATCTCTGACATCAAGCCTCATATTCACTACTGTTTAGAATGCTTTTTGTATTCTGACACATGGGTTAGAATAAACACCCCACCGAAGAGTTTTTAGCAGTTATGAGTAAAATGATTTTCTCTACTGAAGTTTTCTTCCAGGTTATCTGAAGATTTTGAGTATAAAAACTAAATAAAAGAACCTATTTCTTTTAAGATTTGTTAAGAAAAAGATTTGACTAGCCTCCACTTCCCTCACTCAGTTCCTAGGTCACACCAAAGTCTAGATGTTGAAAAGGTGAGAAAGAGTAAAAGATAAAAACATGAAATAAAAGTGGGGACAAAATATAGGAGATTAAGTAAATAAGGAAGACCAAAAAAAGAAACAATTTCTTGCCTTGGTCTTTTCATCTTCTTTGCAAACTACACAAATGCTTAATCTATTTTCCTTTGCTTCAATTCTGGATTATGTGATTCCAGATATTAAAATACTTTGCACCCATGCTATTGTAATATAGTCTCTGCACAGAGTAGATATTTTTCTAAAGTTTCCTGAAGAAATAAGTGAGAGATCTCACCCCAGCCAACTAGTGGGTGCACCTGAGCCACTTATAGTGGCTTTTCCATACAAACAGCTTCTATTGGCTCATGTTCAGGCTTTCATAAATCTCTCAAAGTTCACAGAATCCAAAGAAGCAGCATCTGGCCTCAGCATGCCCCATCATCTTGCTGAGAAGTCCCAGGCCTGGCACTAGAGGTAACCAATCTTGAATTGTGGCTTGGCCTCTCCAGGCACCATCAAGCCCAGTGCAGGTGGCAGCCATCTGCAAATTGCTTGATGTCTATTGCTAGATGGTTCTAAGCAGGGCACAGGATGTAGCTACACTTGTTCTGTAGTAGGACCCTTTCTACGAGGCCTCAAGGATGGCATGGCTGGTGGCCAATTTCAGAATGAGCCAAAGAATCACTTGGGGCTGCATATGAGAACTTCTCACCTAAAGGCAGTCTAAACAGGCACTAGAGCCCTACTAAAGCACACTTGGCTCTGTAGGGTAATCTTTTACACAACAGCTCTTCCACTGTAGTTACTAACTGGTCCTCACAAACAATCAATCCAAGTGTCAATTGCTCACATTAATGTGGAGATAGCAACCAAAGCTCAACTATGAAAGGAGGGCACAGAGACCCATATAAAAAACAACCAGAAGTACCTAGTTCACGTGACCAGGGAACCTACACCCTGGGCTCCATAGAACACCTACTAGGCCACTCTACTAAGACTGAGAAACATAGCATCCCTACCTAATACATGGAAGCAAACACAGAAAGACAGCCAAATGGGTATGCAAACAGACAAACAAACAACAACATAAACTTCCCAAATAAAAAATAAATACAAAGCTACAGAAAAAGACTAAACAAAGTGGAGACAAGCAATTTACCAGATGCAGATTTAAAGACACTGGTTATAAGAATGCTCCATGATCTTGGTAAGAATTTCAACAAAGAGACAGAAAACATTAAAATGGAGATAGAAACATAGAAAAGAACCAGACAGAAATGAAGAATACAATAATTTAAATGAAGAAAACCTTAGTAGAAATAAACAATAGATTAGATAATGTAGAGGATTGAATCAGAAATTTAAATTTCTGAATTTAGCAGAAAACATACAATCAAAACAACAAGAAAAAAAATCCTCCCCTCCCCCCCCACCCCCGCCAAATGAGAATAGCTTATGAGGTATTTGGGACAACATTAGTTGTACTAACGTTTGCATGATAGAGGTACCAGTAGGGGAAAATAAAGATCAAGAAAATGAAAACCTATTTAAAAAATAATGACTGAAAACTTCCTTTACTCTTTAAAAAAATAATGACTGAAAACTTCCTTTACTCGGTGAAGGAAATAGACATACAAGCCCAAAAAGTGCAGAGGGAATGAAACAAGATAAATCCAAATAGGCTCACTTCAAGACATATCATAATTAAAATGCCAAAGTTTAATGACAAAAAAACAAAGCAGCAAGAGAAAAGCAGTTAGTCACCTACAAAGGAGCTTCCATAAGACTGTCAACTGATTTCTCAACAAAAACTTTGCAGGCCTGAAATTGGTAGGAAATATTCACAGTGATGAAAAACAAGGGCTTACAACCAAAGTTACTCTACTCAGCAAAGCTATTATTGAGAGCTCAAGGACAGATAAAGAGCTTCCCAGATAAGAAAAAGCTAAAGGAGTTTGTCATTACCAAGCCAGTATTACAGGAAATGGTAGAGGGACTTCTTTAAATAGATAGATGATAGATAGATAGATAGATAGATAGATAGATAGATAAACAGATAAACAAACAAACAAATAAATAAATAAATAAATAAATAATAAAATGGCAATAACTATATATCTAACAACAATTTTTTTTTAAATGTCAATGGATTAAATGCTCCAATCAAAAGATACACTGGTTGAATGGTTAAGAAAACAAGACCCTTACATATGTTGCCTGTAAGAGATTCACTTTATATTGAAAGACACACACCAACTGAAAGTAAAGGAATGAAAAAAAAAAGATGTTTCTTAAAAATGAAACAAAAAAAAAAAGAAAAAAGAAAAAAGACTTTAACACAAAGGCTATGGCAAGAGACAAAGAAGGACTCAGTATTCTCACTTCTGGGATTTATTTGAAGAAACCCAAAATGCTACCTTGAAGGGACATATCAACTTATATTGCAACATTATCGATAATAGTCAAGATATAGAAGCAACCTGGGTGTTTATCAGTAGGTGATTAGATCAAAAAGAGGTGGTACCTATATACAACATATTATTACTCAGTCTTAAAAAGAATGAAATCTTGCCATCTGCAACAGCATAGATAAATCTAGAGGGTATTGTGCTGGTGGGGTAAGTCAGACATAGAAAGACAAATATCTGTATGTGGAATCTAGAGAACAGGATAAATAAACAGCAGAAACAAGTTCATAGATACAGAAAGCATTTTGATGGTTGTCAGATTGGGGTCAGATGAAAGGGGAGAGAATTAAGAGGTACAAATTGGTATTTACAAAATAATCACAGAATAGTTAGTAGTACTGTAATAAGTATGTAGGATGTCAGATGGGTACTGGATTTATAGGGTGATCACTTCATAAGTTGTATAATTGAATCATAGTGTTGTACACCTGAAATTAATATATTATTGTATGTCAACTATAACTGAAAAAATAAAAGATGTAAAAGTTTTTTAAAAAGAATTAAGTTTGTATGTGATTACAAATATCACACTGATGTAATAACTGACACAGTTCCCAGAAGTCAAAGTAATTCTGATACAGTTAGTGCAAAGCACTATATCAAGATTTTCCTGTAAAATTATGTGTGAGAGTATTTTCCTATTTACAGCACCACCTTATGCTGTAGAACTTGATTCATTAAAAACATCTTTCTGAGGGAGAAGGCTGCTAAATGAAAGATGTCCAGTGGGCAGATGAATGGTTTAAATTAATGGATTTTTTGTTATGCATCCATATGAAGTGATCATGTAAGACTTCAACACAAGAATATTGGGAGTAGTTTCAGTTTGTGGAAATGAATTCAGCGGTTTGAAAAAAAAAATTGCAGAAAGGAAATATAGTAGAAATTGAAACCAATCAGTTACAAAATGATTTGTTAATTGATCTCTGTGGTACAACATTGCTGTGTTATATGCAGAAGACCTTTTACATACTCCTATAGGGAAGAGTTTAGAAGTTTTAAGAC
Organism: Cynopterus sphinx; assembly: GCA_030015415.1. Taxonomy (NCBI): domain Eukaryota; kingdom Metazoa; phylum Chordata; class Mammalia; order Chiroptera; family Pteropodidae; genus Cynopterus; species Cynopterus sphinx. Next base: position 22,537,416 of record CM057392.1, on the reverse strand, counting down.
AGGAAATCAATGCAGTGTAAATGCAGGACCCTGTAGAGTTCAACACACTAGCATTTCCTAGTATAAAAAGGAAAGATGCTGTTGATGAGAACCGACCTGGGTATGAAAAAGAGAGACTCTCTCTTTACTTCCATATAGTTATAAAATTTGGTAATTAAAATACTTTATGAAAATAAATTAATATTAACTACCATTGTGTAAGACATTTATTTTTAACTACTGAAAATAATTAAAAAATACTTTTTCCTCAATGTTTTCTTGAGTGTAGTACTTTAACAGAAATTTAATTCTAAGAAACATTTTATATGCTCTTTTGAGCATATAATTTAATCTAGATTACTTATTTTTTCTCTTATTAATAATGAATCTGTTTATAGTATAAGCAACATTTGGCAATTTTTTTCAGATATAATTTGTGGTTCTTCTGTTCACTGTTTCTAAAAATAAAAATATTTCCATAAGAAAAATCATACATTAAATAAAAAATGAGAGTGACTTAATTTTTTTTTTAAATAGAAGTGCTTAATTAGTCTGTAGTTGTCCTTGTTCAATTGTCAGAAAATCTAGAAATATACAAGTTTGAATAACAATATTGTCCTCCTCCTTTAATCTAGCAGACTAGATTTACACGAGGGATTGAATCTTAAAAAGAGTTGCTACAGTATAACTTAATAAATGTTTGGTTAACAGATAGGCACCAATGACAGCAGTATAAAGAATGGGGCAAGTATAGTAAACATCAGTGTAATGGCTGTACCTAAAACTTGTAGGTAAGTGGTATTGAAACACAAGTACATAAATGATACACTACCAAAGAATATCAGGAAGATGGCAAAATGGACTGTACAGGTAGAAAAAGCCTTTTGCCGACCCTCAGCAGAGGGAATCCTCAGGATCACAGTGACAATCCTTTATAGGACAGGGTGATGATTAGGATGGTAATGATGACAGCCACAGCATGGATCACATCCTCAGTCAGAGTCATAGATGTGTCTGTAGAGGCCAAGCTAAACACAGGGACAAAGATAGAGAAGATCTAGTGGATTTGGTTGGGCCCACAGAAAGGCAGTGTTGAAATCATTAAAATCTCAGGAAGTAGGATGAGGAAGGCAAAGATACAGGAGCCTGCAGAGAGTTAAACACAGAGCTGAAGGGTCACAATCATTTGATAGTGAAGAAAGTTGCAGATGGCCATGGCGATCAGCAAGATAGCTTCCGAATTCCCTAGTGAATGGAAGAAGTATATCTAAAAGAGGCAGCCTGTAGTAGAGGTGGTCTTCTTTTCACTAATGAGATTAGAGAGCATCTTGGGAATGGTAGCTATGGTTACCAGATCTCCAGAAAGGAAAAGATACTGATAAAATTATACATGGGATTGTGAAGGTCGGTGTCCAGCCTTATAGCAAAGAAGATCAGTAAATTCCCAATGACGATAAAGGTACAAATAAAAAGTAAAGAAGTATAACAGACTATCATCCTGGATCTGAGGAAAGCCAGTAAAGATAAATTCAGTCACTGCTGATAGGTTTCTACACTCCATATACCCTACAGAGCTACCTGTAAATGAAGGAGAAGAAATATACCATCTCACAATGAGGTGGAGAGGAAAAGAGATGTACAGCTAAATAACTGAAATGAGTAAAAAGAAATAACTTAAAATTTTTATTTTTCCCTAATTTTCCACTAATATTATTAACCAATATTTTTTCTCACTTCTGCAGAAGCACTATTATAGAAATAGATGTCTCCAAATGTTTTTAGTAGTATAAAAATTAGTATAATTTTAACTTAACCTCTAATTTAAGTATTTGTATTAAGTTATATACGTGTACTGTAGTATAATATAATAATTCAAATATATGTGTCGATTACATAATAATAAATTTAAAAAGTAAGAAGCATGGATAAAAAATAGACATAATAGAAATTATGTTATTTTCTTTCACCACCCAATTGCACCATCTTGCACATTCTTCTTTGGAGATCTCTATGCTAGGGGATTAGAATGTAAACCTGGGGTTTATACTGAAATCTCAATTAAGCCTGCTAACACTTTATGTGTTTTTGCATATTACTTAATTTTTCAGTCTCAAGAACTCATTTGTGAAATGAAGTTAAAAATATTATCTGTCTAATAAGATGTGGTAGGACCAAGTAAATATCTATAAAAGACTTACACGTTACCTGGCGGAGTAACAAAATCTACTCACTACACCTCTTCTTCTTTTATAACACTTGCTATATACTTTCTGTATTACTATTCCTCTGAAGATTCTCTGACCAAGTTAAGCATTGCCCTGCCTGCCAATTACTAATGAAAACTGTTCAGCTCTCTCTGGCACTAGAAACAGTTCAATACTCCTATTTGAGGCTTTTCTCCTCTGCTCTGAAATTCCATTCTCAATAGAAGTGATTCCTAGTGGCTCTCAGAGGCGTCTCTGACTTTGACTTTTACTTTTGTTTCACTTATTGTTATTTATATTCTTATTCTTACTCTTATTTTTCCTCTTCTCTCTTGTATTAACTTGGCTGCTTTTTAAAAACTCTTTCCAAAGTGTTTATTTCCCCCACTCTCCCATCATCAATTCTAACCTCTACAATTCTATATATTCCCATGGAGGTCTTATCCACTTATGAGAGATTTCAAATATTACTACTTCCAAATATTTTTTCTTCAGCCAAGCTCTTTTATAAGCTCCAAACCAATACATCTAACTTTGAACTTTCTCTAGCTTCACCTCCTGGCACTCCCCAACTCTAGTCCCTATAATCCCAATGTTTACACTGTGTTACAACATTATGGTACCCTCTCATGTGTGTTACTTCCTCTGACTGGAATGTAGTATATCATTACTTTCTATACCCCCTCTCCTGACACAAAAGCAATATAAAATACTTGTTAATAGTCTGTACGCCAAAAACAAATTTTCAGGATTTAAATGCTCTTCACTGCTTACAAACCCTGTGACTTAAGACAAGTTACTAAGCCTTTCTATGCCTTTAATTCCCTATTTGTAAGATGAAGGAAATAATATTAGACAATCAGGTTTTGAGAATGTATGTCTGAATATATCATAACAATAATAACATAGTAGCAGTGGTGCTTACTGTGGCAATGCTATCCTAAACACAAGAATATATTTTTTCATCTAATGCTCATGATCTTTTAATGAGGTAAGATTATTATCCTCATCTTACAGATGAGAAAATTTAGGCACAGACAGGTTAAATAGTTTGCCCAGGGATTCTCAGCTGATAAACTGTAAAGTCAGAATTTAAATCTACATAGTGCATCTCTAGTGACAAGTTCTAACCTACACTTAACTGTTTCTCTGATATATGTAAATATATATCAAATGCTTAGAGTATTGTGAGGAATACAGTAAACACTCTAAAATATTGGGCACTAATATGTTAGAGTTTCTGTGTTGTATTTATCATGTTGCATAATAATTATCAATTTACTTGTTTTACCATATCTAGACTGAGTTTGTCCTTCAGGAAGTAAAAATCGTTTACCTTGCATAGTGTATGGAACAGGATTGGTGTGTAAATAATAGTTGATGTCAAATAAATTAACTTGGAACCAAGCCACTGGGTATAATCATAATTAAACTTACAAAGCAGCCATGGAAAAGTGAGCAAAAAAATTGGGGACTGTTTGGAAAGGGAGTATGACAATTCAGTTTTAATAAGAGTCTTATCAAGTCTGAATGCAATGATTTGTCACAGATGGCATCATAAGTGGGTTATCTTGTCTCATACACAGCTGTGCTCAATACCCCAGCAGGTAGTTTCTCCTAAGCTTGCCATTGCTTCCCTCAAAGCTTCTAAATTCTTTTACAATGCAGTTTTTAGGGTATGAGATTATTCTTTTTAAGCATGGTGAATGAATTCTTTTTTTCTAAGCTTCGGTCTTCTGCACTAACCTCTATCAAAGACCACAGAAACTCTTCTATCTGTTTGAGTCTCTACATCCTTCATATCTCTTTAGCCTCTTCAAAGGGGAACTTACGGTTTTCACAGACATCCCAGGGAATAGCAGAGAGGGGACATGGGCTCCACAAGAGATTCCTCCTCCCCTGTGCCACCAGAGAGAGCAACACATTTCCTCATTAAGGTAATTAGAAGTAAGGTCCCCATAGTGCTTTCCACTCATTAGATTTTCAAATCCAAGTTGTCAATAATAATTTCTTTCTGATTGCACTCATCAGCCTGAACACTGTAAGCTACTTTCTCCAGCACTATGGTTATTGCCTCAGCTGCATGAGTCTAACAGGTCTTTCTGCTCTTCTTTAATGAACACACAGACATGGGAAGTCTTGAAATATACTGACACCAGTAAAAATCTTGAAAAAATAATTAATAGCAAATAATATTATTTCATAGTAAACATGTCATTGGTATATTATGCCAATATTGAAGTGAGGAAACAGTGTCATTTTTTTTCTCATGCACAAATGCGTGTGAATTTATCCTACCCTAAAGAATTCTGGATGATTTTACTAATATCTCTATTGATGGTCAATATCTCAACCTTTTTCACAGAACCATTCCATACTCCATGTGTTCAATCCACTGCTCTATTGTAAGCTCAAAGTTGTTTTTTTTTAACCTAGTTGCTTTTGTTGTGTAAACTTCTTAGAAATATGAATCGGATTTTGTGATGAGAAGAGGCTTTTTTTCTCTCTGAGTTTTGTGCAATATTTCTTCCTGTGAGTTGGAGAATTATTTTCCTTGTCTAACATCCATAATACGTATTTTTTGGAAATTCAAAAATTTCAAATGACAAAATTTTATTTCTAACAATTTAGCATATTATGAAATAGTCTCTTTTCAAAACTAAATTTATTGGGTGACATTGGTTAACAAAATGTTATAAATTTTGAGTGTGCAGTTCTATACTACATCATGTGTATATTGCATGATGTAGTCTATTTTTGAAAAAAAAAAGTTATTGAGGTATAATTTGTGTACAAAGGACTACTTACTTAATTTGTACAATTTGATGAATTTGAATACATGCAAACGTTCTTGATACCATCACCACAAGGTAATAGATATATATATCGAACACCTCCCAGATTTCCTAGTGTCTTTTTTGTTTTGGTTTTGGTTTTGGTTCTTTCATGTGTATTAAGTGTTAAAAATACTTAACATGACATCTACAATTTTAACATTTTGAAGTACACAATGCCATGTTCTTAAGTGTAGATACTATGTCATACAGCAGATCTCTAGAACTATTTCATCTACAATGACTAAAAATTTATATCCACTGAACAATTCCCTATATTTCCCACCCCTCAACCCTAGCAAGTATAATTGTATTTTCTGCTTCTATGAGTTTGACTATTTTAAATCTAAGTGGAATCATGTAGTATTTGTACTTCTGTGGCTAGCATGTTCCACTTAGCATTATACCCTCCAGTTTCTTTCATGTTATAAATGGTAGATTTTAAAAAAATTAAATAATATTTTATTTTCATGTACCACATTTTTTATTCTTTCATCTTATGATGGACACCTACATTGTTTACATATCTTGGAAATTGTGAATATCATTGCAATAAACATGAGAGTGCAGATATCTCTTTGAAATCCTGATTTCTACTGTTTTGGATATTTACTCAGAAGTGAGATTGCTGGATTATATGGTAGTTATATTTTTAATTTTTGAGGAAGCTCCATACTGTTTTTCATAATTGTTATGTCCCCACCAAAAGCATACAAGTTTTCCAATTTCTCCACAACCTCACTAACAGCTGTTATTTTTGTTTTGGGGGCAATGGCCATCCTAACAGGTGTGAAGTGACGTCTCATGGTAGTTCTGATTTGCATGTCTTTGGTGATTAGTAATTTTGAGAATTTCAAACTAATTTTAAATTGAATGTCTTCTAAAAAAAAGACGTCTTTTTTGAAAAAAAAATCTATTCAAGTCCTTTGCCTATTTCTTTAAAAAATAGATTGTTGTTGTTGTTGATGTTGTTGTTGTTGTTGTTGTTGTTATTTACTACTATTATTGCTAAATTGAGTGCAAGAGTTTCGTGTATATTTGGGGAGGAGAAATTGTTTCATGCTATGACCTCTATCTGTCCCTTGAACTGGACCCAGGCAAGAACAGAGGTGGTTTTCTACAAATTCCCTTTGGAGGTCTTCTGATTATAATTGAGGTTTCTTCCGACCTAAATCAATACCACTCCCTTGTTTTCTGTCATGTGCTAATTCCTGAAACAGGTTGTTGTCCTAACCTGATCAAGAGTGCAAAGTAATTTCTGGTAGTTTTCACTTACCGGTACCTATGACTATCAGCCTGTATAATTCTCTGGTGTCTGGCAAGTAGCATGGGGATCCACTTCATTTTGCATCTGCCCAAGACATGCTTTATTTATGTTTCCCTTAATAAACTCTATTAATTACCAAACGAGTGGCCAGTCTCTTTCATTGGCCCTTTCCTGTCCTCCACTTATGTAGGTAGATTTTCAGTCTTGGGATTTTTTTTCCTGGGTCTGTGTGTACAACAATATTTTGGAAATCAGCCTTTTAGATATATGGTTTTCAAATGTTTTCTCATTTAGAAGGTTGTCTTTTAATTTTGTAGTTTTCTTTGCTGTGCAGAAATGTTTTTGTTTGATGTAGTCCCACTAGTCTATATTTGCTTTTGTTGCCTATGCTTTGATGTCATATCCAAGAAATTATTGCCAAGACCAATGTCAAGAAGCTTTTTCCCTATTTTTTTTTTCCTATGAGATTTTCAGTGTCAGGTATTTTTTGATCTAATGGTTCAAGTATTTTTAACCGAGGAATATTTTCTTTTCATTTCAATTATTATTTTTCTCTGTCTTCTTTGTTTCTTTCTGAATTCCTATTATCACTTGTATGCTCTGTATAGTGTATGAATATATTCTCTATATATTTCCTTTTCTCTTTGCATTTAACCTTTGGTTTTTATGTCATTTCTTTATATGTTGAGATATTTTCTCCAGGAATTATTTAGTTACTATTTTTATAATTAAATTTATTGGGCAACATAAAATTATATAGGTTTAAATTTATTGGATGACATCAGTTAATAAAATTATACACAAAAGTCAATAATACATTGTACATATATTGCATTGTGTGCCCACCACCCTAGGTTAAATTTCCTTTTGAAGTCATTTTTTTCCATTTTCTGATGTATTCAATCTATTCTCAAAAACATTTATTGTATTTTATTTTGGTATTTTTATTTGCTAGTATTTTGTTTCAAATTTCATTGAAAGTTTAAATAAAAGATACTTTAATTTTTAACAAATAAAGTTAATTTGTTTCATGAAAGAGTATTTGATTTCAATTCCCAAATTTCTCTTTTTTTTTTTTTTGGTTTTTAATTATAATAATTTTTCAAGTAATTATTAGACCATGCATTTAACAAAGTTAATGGTCTTAAGCATGTAGTATAGTGAAGGACTATAAACTGATTTAGAAAAAAGGCAATCCAGTGTTTGTGTGAACGTGTGTCTGTGTGTGACTTACATATATGCATATAAAAACTGGCTAGTGAAGAATGTGCCACATATCTATTTGCTCATGGCAAATATGGGAGTATCTGCAATGAAATCTTATATAAGCTATAGATAATTGCTGTTGTTCCAAGAAATTGTACTTTTCTGGTTTTGTTTTAGCCACCTGAGCTTGCGTAGATATCTAATCACTTCTCTATCTTGTGTATTTAAGATTTGCTTTTCATGTACTTCTCTAGCACTCCTGAAGGGATAACTTCATTGTTATACTACCTGATCTATTCCTCTATCGAGAGTTTCCACATGAACCATGGCCTTAACATTTGCTTTTCTTAGGTTTGATTATTTTTTTCATATCTTAGATATAGAATTTCATCCATTTAATTCCTAAGTTTTTATTTCTTTGTTCAATATCTAGCAGACAACATTTGTCTTCAGTTGGATCTCATAAGTATTCAAGCTTTAAGAATAAGTGACCAAATACAATATCAAAATGAAAGGAAATTATGGAGAAGGGGAAGATTTAGAGTAAGGTTAAGGATTTGTTTTAAAAGATTGACTTTGGGGTATCAGTGGAACCTAAAAATGAAGGTATTCAATAAGCTTACACATAGACTGGTCTAAAGTTCAGAAGGATGTCTGCATTCATGTTCTATATCTAGGAGCCATTCACATATGGGTAAAATATGACAATTTAGCATGGATAAAAGTATCCATTGAGAGTGTATAAATAGAATTTAAAAAGTGCATTGGACAGAGAATTGAGGCCTAGAAAAACAACTGCATGTCAGAGGATGGGAGAAGATTATAACAAGCAAATTGAGGAAAGAGTACCAAAAAAAGTAGAAACTTTGGGAAACAGGTATGAGGTCACATTTTCAAATACTGACAATAATTCAAGTAATATAGAAGTAGAAATATCAGAATCTATCAGATTAAGGTAATCATCAATGACCTTTTACAGAAATTTTTCAGTGGAATATAGTGGGGGTAGACTAAAGTAGGCTATTCCACTTAGACATGAAAATTTTATTGAGCATGTACTCTAGAGGCAGTGCAGCATAGACAAAAAAAAAAGAATAAGATAATATTCAAGACATGGGATTTGGAAACAAGCTGCACCAATCTGAATCATAGCTCTAATTCCTAATTCTGTGATTTTAGCAAATCATATAAATTTTCTAACTTTCTTTTCTCATCTTTAATACAGGTAGAATACTTACAAACAGTGACTGGAACACTCAACCACTGTTCGTTCTGTGGAGAAATGTGCTACATCGCTACTCCTATGTAAATAATGATGTCTGTGGGAAGACAGATAATTAGGTACAGTGTAATACATGTTATGAGAATTAAATATACTACATTAATTTTATTTGTGGAAAATATTGGTTGGGATAAATAATTTATTTCCTGAAATTTGAAAGATGCATAGAACTGAGACAGGGTAAAAGCTTGTGCTTATGGAGAGGTATATTCCAGGCAAGAAGAATAACATATAAAAAGATTCAAAAACCAAAAGAGAGACTGATGTACTCCAGAAATTACAATTGTTACCTTTGGGTGAGCACAGTGTGTGTGTGTGTGTGTGTGTGTGTGTGTGTGTGTGTGTGTGTGTAGTAAGGAGAATATGAAATGCCATTATGGTAGAAAATATTTGCAAAATACATATCAGACAAAAGATATATAAAAATACATAAAAACTCAAAACTTAATAATTTGAAAGCAAACTTTTTTAAATGAGCAAAGAGTTTGAATAAACATTTTATCAAAGAAGACATTTATATAGCAAATTAGTCCATAATAAATTCTCAACATCAAAGTCTTTGGTCATTAGAAAGTTTGAGTTGAAACCACCATAAGGGAAGTATTAGAGGACATAGCAAGAAGTGTGCTATTGAAAGAGATTCCTCACCTGACCATGCTGGCACCATAATCTTGGCCTCTGGCCTCCAAAATTGTTCAAAGAGACATAGTTGTTTCTCCCATACTCTCTCTTGGGTTGATCATGAAAACATTGAATGAGCTCTGTGGAGAGATCCATGTGATAAAGAACTGAGTTTTCCTATCACCCAGTGAAGAACTGACCAAAAGCCACGTGAGTGTGCCATGTTGGATTTGTGTTTTTCAAGCCTTCAAATGACTGCAGCCCCAGCCAACATCTTAGCTGCAGTCTCATGAAAGACTGAGCTAGAATCACCAAACTGAGCTACTTCCAAATTTCTGAGATAAGTGCTACAGAAGATCTGAGATAATTATCATTTGTTGTCTTAAGCCAGAACACAAAACAAATGAACAATTGTATCATTACCATTACACAGCTATAAGAATGACTACATTTTTACAAAACAAACAAACAAAAAAAAATCTGCCAATACTAAGTGCTAGGGTGAATGTGGAACAACTGGATTTTTCATGTATTGCTACTGGGAATATAAAATATAGCCATTGTGGAAAAAAGTTTAGCAATTTCTTGTAAAATTAAATGCACACTTACCATTTGATTCAGCAATCCCACTTTTAGTACTTACCCAAAAGAAGTGAAAGCTTGTGATCACCCAAAAGCCATTAAAAAAATATTTATAATGGCTCCAACAAGTAAGTGGGTAAACAAACAGTGGTACATCTATATAATGGAATACTATTTAGCAATAAAAATGAATGTTCCACTAATATACATAAAACATGCATAAATTATAAATGCATTACATTAAGTGAAAGAAGCCAAAGGCTATGTACTGTCTGATTCCATCTATATGACTATTAGGGACTGAATGTGTTCCTCACCCAGTGTGTATGTTTAAACCCTACACTCTAATGTGATGATATTAAGAAATAAGTCCTTTAACAGATAATAAAAATTAGATGAGATTTATGTTACTGCCCTTTTAGGAGTCTTGAGAGAGCTTGTTTTACTCTGCTTACCATCATGTGAGGGTAAAATGGGAAGGCAGACATTTGCAGACATCATCAGATCTGCTGGTACCTTAATTTGGAACTTCACAACCTTCAAAACTGTGAGAAATAAATGCGAGTTGTTTACCAAGTACATGGCATTTTTGTTACAGTGGCCTTAACAGGCTATGACAATGACCTTCTAGAGAGGCAAAAGTATTAGACTATAAAACAGATAATAGTTGTTGGGTGATGAGATGATACAAGATGTCTATTATAAAAGGCACTGTGAAAAAATTTGGTGTTGAGAGAGGGGTAAAGGGGTGAAATTGTTTTAAAACTTGATTTTGGTAGGGGTTATGTGGTTTTATACATTGCATCTAATGCATCTATACATGATTCTATGTAAAAAATCATAGAACTGTTTGCAAAAATTTGTAAATTTTACTTTGCATAAGCTAAAAATGATTAATATTACAAGTCCACAAAATTAGAAATGTATGACAGAATTATTGGAATGAAAAATCTTCTGGCCAAGATGGTAGAGTAGGTAAATATTGGGCTAGCCTACTTTCATAATCACCCCAAAATCGCAACTAAACAATACAGTAGCCATCATTGGGAGTCACCTGAAGTCTAGTTAAATAGAAGTTTTACAATTGGGAACACACAGAAGAGGTCACCTCAAGACTGATAGTAGGGGTGGAGATGCAAAACAGGCTGGTGTCACACCCAAATGTGGTAGTTGAAAATTGAGAGAAATATCTTGGCTCCAGAGGTCCCCCCAAAATAAGGGGTGCCATCCCCAAGTGAGGTTCCATAGGCAAGGGTTCCAGTGCTGAGAAATGAAGTCCCCACAGAATTTTCTCTTTATGGGCCCACACATGAACTTACTCACTGATGGTCTCATTTGCTCTGAGCTCAAGAACTGAGGCAGCAGCTCAAAAGACATCAAGTACATATGGAAATGAACTGAGTTGTCTGGCGTCAGGGTGAGGATTGGAGGGGCAACTACCTCCCAAACAAAAGTGACAGGGAGCATTGCTCCTTTGTTGAACTCTCCTCTGCCCAGCTTGAAAACCCAGATAGTTGCCATATCTGAATTTTCATCAGTGTAGCTAACCCTGGTCACTCCATACTGCTGATTCCCTGAGAACTCACTCCTCACAATGTGCAGACCCACCCATGCAGCTTCCAGTGGCTTTACCAGACAAGTGCTGCTGACTTTATTAAAAACTCTCAAAGATTCACAAAATAAACAAGCATCTGGCCTTGGCATGACCTGGACCTCTTGTTGAGCAGCGTCAAACCCAGCACTAGCAGCAGGTTGCCTTGGTTCACAATTTGGCCTCTCAAGGCATATCCAGTCACTTTTGGGTGGTGGCTATCTGAAGATTGGTAGCTAATGCCAAGCGTCCTTGGGCAGAGCATAGGCTGTAGCTAAACTTGGCCTATGGCAAGACCCCTCCCAGGAGACCTCAGCCTACATACCCAGTGCTGGCTTTTATCTGAGCCAGAGTACCACCTGAGGTCAAATCTAAGGATGACATACCTAAAAAGCAGACAGGACAGGCACCAGAACCCTGCTAAAATGAATCCTGCTCTGTAGGATCAGCCATTGGGCAACAGATTTTCCACTAGTCATGGCCAGTCATTACAATCAGCCCAAGGATCAATCCTTCCCACTGATGAGCAAACGGCAACCAAGGCTCATCTACAACAGAAGGGCACACACAAACTAGATAAGGGACAGAGGCAAAGCACCCAGCTCAGGTGACTTAGGAAGACTTTGCCACTGTGACCCATACCACGCCTACTATGTAAAGCCACTCTCCCAAGACCAAGAGACATAGCAGTCATACTTAATTCATAGAAAAAAAACACAAGAAGGCAGTCAAAATAGAAAGATACAAAAAAATGTCCCAACAAAACAAAGTTTCAGAAGAAGAACTAAACAAAATGAAGACCCAGCGATCTACCAGATGCAGAGATTGAAATAGTGGTTATATATTCAATAAACTCAGAGAAAAAATAGATAAACTAGGTAAGAAGTTTAACAAAGAGATAGGAAACATAAAAGTGAAGATAGAAAACATAAAAATGAACCAGTCAGAAATGAAGAAATGGTAACAGAAATAAAGAATACCTTAGGAAGAATTAACAGTACATTAGATGAAGTGAAGTATCAAAATAAGTGATTTAGAAGATAAGAAAGCAGAAAATAATCTAGTCAGAACAGTAACAAGAAATAAGCATTTTAAATATTGAGAATATTTTGGGGCTACATTAAGTGTACAAATATTTGCATCATAGGGGTACCAGAAAAGAGAGGGAGCAAGGAATTGAAAACCTATTTTTAAAAATGACTGAAAACTTCTCTAAGCCAGTGAAGGAAATAGATATACAAGCTCAGGAAGAGCAGAGAGACTCAAATAAGATGAATCCACAGAGGTCCACACCAAGACACACCATAATTAAAATGCCAACGGCTAAGGACAAGGAGAGAATCTTAAAAGCAGCAAGAGAAAAGCAGTTAGTTACCTAAAAGAAAGCTCCCATAAGACTGTCAGCTGATTTCTCAACAGAAATTTGGAGGTCAGAATAGACTGGCAGGAAATATTCAAAGTGACAAAAGGCAAGGACCTACAACCAAGATTACTCTACCCAACAAAGCTATTATTTGGAATCAATGGACATATAAAGAGATTCCCAGATTAAAAAAAGCTAGAGTTCATCATCACCAAGCAAGTATTACAGAAAATGTTAGATTGACTTCTTTAAGAAGAAGATCAAAAAAAAAAAAAGTGAGAAAAGAGAAAAAAGATGAACAGTAAAATGGCAATAACTACATATCTTACAATAACTACTTTAAATGTAAATGAATTAAATGCTCTAATTAAAAACTATGGTGGCTGAATGTATAAGAAAACATGACCCTTACCTTTGCTGCCTATACGAGACTCACTTCTTATTGAAAGACACATAGACTGAAACTAAAGAGATAGAAAAATAGATGTTTCAGCCATAAATAAAAATGAAATCTTGTCATCTGCAACATTATGGATAGACCTAGAGGGTATTGTGAAGTCAGACAGAGAAAGACAAATGTCATATGTGAAATCTAGAGAACAGGATAAACAGACAACAGAAACAAGCTCAGAGATACAGAGAGAATTTTGGTGATTGTCAGATTTGGGGGAGGGTAGGTGAAAAGGGGTGGAGTTAAAAAATATAAATGGTTAGTTACAAAATAATCATGGGGGTGTAGAGTAAAGCATAGGGAATAGAGGCCTTATTATAATAATTATGTGTAATGTCAGATGGGTACCAGACTTATAGGAGTGATTACCTCAAAAGATATATAAATGTCTAGTCATTGTGCTGTACACTTGAAACTAATATAATATTGTATGTCAATTTCAATTGAAAAAAAATTAAAAATAAAAATTTTTTAAAAATTTAAAGTATTGGAATGAAAATGAACATATTAGATAGTTTATTAGGAGAGAAAATCTAAAAGATTCAGTTATATATGAAAGTTGCAAGAAAGAAATCATGTATAACAACTAATTTTTGCCTTTGGTAGCTGAGTAAATATGACTTATTACACAGAATGAGTATAAACCAAATATGTTTTCAATAAACTTGTTTGTGAAAAGCAGAGAGAAGGGAGATAGAGGGAATTAGCACTAAGAATATGAAAGAAAAAAGTTTAAGGTTATATGCCTACTTTATATTTTATCAAATAAATATCTATATACTCAAAAGGAACAGTCAATACAAAGTAGAAAGTCCAAAAACAAACAACCACAAAATCAAAAAACCATGTTAGAAAAATAAGGTTGTTACATGCAACAAAGTTCCTTGGAAAGCAAACGAAGATAAAACAGAGAAAAGCATACATAACATATGAACATGGGTAAAAACTGAATTAAGAATTTATGTAGAAAAAAAATAAAATAAGTTTTTGCTTTTTCATATTGTTTTTCAACTGAATTGCAGATGAGTTAATTTTCTGAGAATACATAAGAATTTTAATGACAGAAGATTTGGAGGAAATGGCTAAAATTTCCCAAGTGAAAAAATGAGGAAATTAATATCTTCAAATATTTATTGCCTACTTTAGGTTGGCAGCATGTTTGTTTGTTTGTTTGTTTGTTTTTCAGAAATGTTAAGGGATTTAGTTATAGTGTCTAAAATGCTAATGGTGACTTTGACCCTAGAATATTTTTGTCAAGGGATAAACAATCCAGAGATTATGACAGAAAGTGTTACAAATTATGAATCTTGAAATTCAATATGAAAGAATAAAAATGTAAAGAAAACAGAGCATAGATAATTGTGAGAAAATAGAGGTCTATAGACTGAATATTTCAATGAGGTTTAGAATAAATATATAATACAATATATAGATAACCCTAAAGATCTTACCAAAAAACTGTTATAACTTGTCAATGAATTCAGTAAAGTAGCAGGATATAAAATTAATATTCAGAAATCAGTTGTATTTTCATACACCAGTGATAAAATATCAGAAAGAAATTAAGAAAACGATCCCATTTACAATTGCATCAAAAACAACAAAATACTACGGAATCAAATTAGCCAGGAGATAAAAGACCAGTTCTCCAAGAATTATGTTGTTGAAAAAACAAATTGAGGAAGATACAAATAAATAAAAGCATATATCATGTTCATGGGTAGAAAAAAATCAACATCATTAAAATGGCCATGCTACCAAGGCAATCTATAGATTCAATGTCATCTCTAATAAAATAATAATGGAATTTTTCAAATAACTAGAACAAATAATCCAAAAATTTATATGGAATCATTAAAGATCCTAAGTAGCCACAGCAATCTTGAAAAACAAAAAAGAAAGAAAGTTAGAGGTATCACACTATCTGATATATATACTACAAGGTTATAGAAATAAAAACAGCATGGTACTGGCATAAAAACAGGTGTATTGATCAATGGAACAGAATAGAGACTCCAGAAATAAATCCACATCTATTTAATCATTTAATCTATGACAAAGTAGGCAAGACTATACAATGGTGTAAAGACAATCTCTTCAACAAATGGTGCTGGCAAAACTGTATGGATATATGCAAAAAATTTATACTGGACCATCACCTTACACCATATACAAAAATAGATTCAAAGTGGATTAAAAATTTAAATGTAAGACTGCAAATTGTAAAACTTTTAAAAACAAAATTAGGCTGTAATCTCTTTGATATTGCTATTAGGAATTTTTTAATATATATCTCCCCTCAGACAAGAGAAACAAAAAAAGCAAAACAAATGGGACTATATCAAACTAAAAAGTTTTTACACAGAAAAAAAGGCCATCAAAAAAGTGAAAAGGCAGTTGACTGAATGGAAAAAGATATTTGCTTCTGATACATTAGATAAGCTTTTAATAACCAAAATAAATATATAAAGAACACATACAACTCAACAACAACAAGAAGTCCAATTTAAAACTTGGTAAAAACCTGAATACTTTTCTAGAGAAAATGCAAATGGCCAATAGAAATATGAAAAGATGCTCTAGGTCAATAATCATCAGAGAAATGCAAGCAAAAACCACAATGAGATAAATAAAATCCTACCATTCAAAATGACATGGATGGACTGAAAGGTTATTATACTGAGTGAAATAAGTCAGACAGAAAAGAGAACTACCGTATCATTTCACTCATATGTGAAATCTAAGGAAACAAAAGAACAAACTAATTGAACAGAGACTCACAAATATAGATACAAGGTGGTGATGGCCAGAGGTGATGGAGCTAAAGGGCTGAGAGAAAGAGGTGAAGCGTTAAAGAAATACAAATTATTAGTTGATAAATGGTCACAGAGATGGGGAATGTAGTCAGCATTAATGTAATGGCTAGGTGTATAAAGCCAGAGGAGAGAAAGAGAAATCAGGGGGATCATTTTATAAACTATATAAATGTCTAACTAATGTACTGTATACTTCAAAGTAATAATAAAATAATGTTAAAAATAATCTCAGAGGAGTAAAGTACAGCATTAAGAATATAGTAAATAATGTTCTAATAACTATATATGGTGCTAAATGGATACTAGGCTTATTGTGGGGATCACGTTGTAAAGTATACAAATGTCTAACCACTATGTTGTACACCTGAAACAAATATAACATTTAATTTAAGAATTAAATTAAAACAAAACAAATCACACAGAAATGACTCATCTAATAACTTCTTATAATCTTTTGCCAAATGACTTTAATTTCATTTAATCAATTTTATCTCATGTCTAGACTATAGAAATATAGTGAGCATCCCACTTTAAACATTTTATATATCGCATTGTGTATTCATCACCTAAAATTAATACCCCTTCTTTCATAGATTGGACCTCCTTTACCATTATCTACCTCCTTGCTCCCACCCTTTCCTCTTGTAATCACTAAACAGTTGTCTGTGTCCATGAGTCTCTAGTTGATTGTCTTGTTCATTTGTTGCTTTCAGTTTTATATTCCACATATGACTGAAATCATATAGTTCTCAACACTTTCTATTGGACCTATTTCACTTAGCACAATTATCTCAAGATCCATTCATGTTGCAAATGACAGTATTTCATCTTTTCTTATGGCTAAGTCATATTCCATTGTATATATGTACCACCTCTTCTTTATCTAATCATCTATCATAGGACTCTTAAGTATTTTCCAATATTGACTATCACAAATAATGATGCAATAAACATCAGGGTGCCTATATAATTTTTTTATTAGTTTCAAGTATATAGTACATTTGTTAGACATTTATATAGTTTATGAAATGATCCCCTGATTACTCTATCTTCCCTCTGGCTCTACACATAGCCATTTGCCTTACTGCTGTCTACATTCCTTATGTCATGCTCTCCAATCCCATGAGCCTCTATCAACTACTAATTTGTACTTCTTTAACCTTTCTGCTTTCTCCAAGATCCCCACTCCCCTCCACTCTGGCCGTCACCACATGGTCCTCTATATTCATGAGTCTCTGTTCAATTAGTTTGTTCTTTTGGTTCCTTAGATTTTGCATATAAGTAAAATTACATGGTATTTATCTTTGACTTATTTTACTCAGCATAATAACCTCTAAGTCTGTCCACGTCATTTTGAACGGTAGGATTTTATTTTTTTAATGGCTGAGTATTATTCCATTGTATATGTAAGCAATAATTTATTTATCCAATAGACTTTTGATGGGCATTTAGGTTGCCTCCATATCTTGGCTATTGTAAATTGTGCTGCCATGAACACAAGGGTACATTGCTGTGGCGAAGGTTTCCAATAAAGTGTTTTAGAGGAGTGGTGAAAGTAGATGTCTTTGTCTTATTCCTCATCTTAAGAAAAATGTTTTTAGCCTTTATTGAGTGTGATGTTAGCTGTAGGTTGTCATATATGGCCTTTTTTATGTTCAGGTATGTTTCCTCTATTCCCATTTAGCTGAGAACTTTTATTTTCTTAAATGAATGCTGAATTTTGTAGAATGTTTTTTCTACATCTATGAACGTGTGTTTTTTATCTTTTGATTTGTTAATGTGGTATATCACATTAATTGATTTGCAGATATTTTACCAACCTTGCATCTCAGGAATTAATTCAACCTGATTGTGTTGTATCATATTTTTAGTGTATTGCAGAATTTGATTTGGTAATATTTTGTTGAAGATTTCTTTTCTTTTCTTTTTTTAATGTCTTTGGTTTTGGAGTGAAGTTTATGGTGGCCTCACAAAAAAAAGTTAGGGGAACTTCCCAGTTCCTGAATTTTTTGGAAATGTTTAAGAAAAATAGGTGTTAATTCCTTTTTGAATGATTGGTAAAATTTACCTATGAAGCCTCTGGTCCAGACTTTTGTTTTTTGGGAGGAGGTTTTTGATTACTGATTTGCTTTCATTCTTGGTAATCAGTTGGTTCAGACTTTCTGTTTCTCTTGAATCAGTCTTGGGAGATTGTTTGTTTCTAGGTATGTATCCATGTCTTCCAAAATGTCTAGTTTGTTGGTATATAATTGGTTTATTGTTTTCTTATGATCCTTTGTAATTCTGTGGAGTCTGTAGTTATCTCTCTCTCTCTTTTTTTTATTTCTGATTTTATTTATTTGAATCCTCTCTCTATTTTCCTTAATGAGTCTGGTTAAGGGTCTGCCAATTTTGCTTATCCTTTCAAAGAACCATCTCTTGGTTTCATTATCTTTTGTATTGTTTTTCTATACTCTATATTTTTCCACTCTGATTGTTATTTTTTCCTTTTTTCTATTCACTTTGGGCACATTCCGGTTGCGCTCCCCTTTTATATCAGATAATATTTGTTTTATGTATGTAGTTGCTCCTATGTTGGGTGCATATATATTTACTAGGGTTATATCCTCTTGATTTACTGATCCCATTATCATTATGTAATGTCCCTTTTTGTCCCCTATAATATCCTTTGTTTTAAAGTCCATTTTGTCTGATATAAATATTGCTACCTTGACTTTTTTTTAATTTTTTTAAATGAAATATCATTTTCCATCCTTTGACTTTCAGTCCCTGAGTGTCATTTGATCTGAAGTGGGTCTCTTATAGATAGCATATGCATAGGTCTTGTTTTCTTATCTATTAGATTACCCTATGTTTTTTCATTTAAAATTAAAGTGATCACTGATAGGTCCATACTTACTGCCTTTTTATTATTTGTATTTTTTTCTCTTTTTTCCACTTTTTTTTTTTATGAATTCTCTTTAACATTTTTTGTAATTCTGGCTTGTTGATGATGAATTTCTTAAGCTTTTCCCTGTCTAAAAAACTCTTTATCTCACCTTTCATTTTAATTGAAAGCCTTGCTGGTTTGATTATTTATGGTTGTAGATTCTTGTTTTTCACAACTTAGAATATTTCTTGTCATTCGCTTCTTCCCTGAAAAGTTCCTGTGAAAAATCAGCAGATATTCTAATGGGGGTACCCTTGTAATAACTAACTGCCTTTCTCATGCTGCTTTTAAGATTCTCTCTTTATCTTTGACCTTTCACATTTTAATTATGATGTGTTTTGGTGTGGATCTGTTTGAATTCCTCTTGTTTGGGACTCTGTAGTTCTGGGACTTTAACATCTAATTCCTTTGCCAGGTTAGAAAAGTTTTCTGTCACTATTTCCTCAAATAGATCCTCAATCACTTTCTCTCTTTCTTTTCCTTTGGGTACTTCTATTATGCTGACATTGTTATATTTCATGTTGTCCCTGAGGTCTCTTAAACTATCCTAATTTTTAAATTTCTTTTTTTTTTTTTTTGTCATTCTGATTGGGCATTTTCTGTGTGTTTCATCCCTCATCCTTGGTCAGATGGCTTTATGTGGAAGGTGTTCTGTGTGGTCCAGTGGCACATTCTTGCTGATCCCCTGTGCTGGTGGCTCTGGACTTGATCTATATGTGGGTATGTGTGATCTTCTATTGTAGCTAAGCCTTTATTGGTGTTAGTTTATCAGTGGATAAAATTAACACTCAGGCTGACTAACTGTGGCAAATGCCTGCACCCACAGGGTATGAGTTGTTATGTGGGTGCTGACCACACTGAGTGGGATTTGCCCTAGTAGGTTTCTATTCTTGTTGAGACCCCCCCTTTATATGTACTGTTTATGCAACTAATCAGGAGGTACTCTCTTATGTTCTAGTGTAAGCTAGTGCATTGGTTTTGTGGCCTGAGGGTTCCCCCACCCCCCCGTAAGCCAAGGTTAGACATTGCATTTGATTGCTCAGGGATATCTGGTGCAGACTACAAAGCTAACTATAGATGGCTGTTGACTGTGCTAAATCTATAGGTATGTGGAAGAGACAATGCTGTAGGCTGCGGTCATTTACCCCCTCCCTCTACCTGTTCTAGGGCAGTTTAGCAGAAGATTAGTACTTCTCAAGGCCTGACACTGCCTGTCAGACCCATAAGTCTCTGGAACTGGAATTGGCTGTGGGTAATATGCATGTTAGGTGGTGCAGGTACCCTGGGAGATACCTGGATTTATTGAGCAGAGCTCCCTCTGCTAATGCAGTGTCAGTTTATATGCCAGCACTAATCTCTGTGGCTCCTTAAACAAGTTTCAGGTCACAGCAAGGCCAGTTACTGCTTACCTCAGACCTGCAGATATCCAAGCTCTGTTTAAGAATTACTGAAACTCATAGACATGAGTTTGTTGCCCACGACCAAAAGCTTCTCCCAGGTGGATGGGCTTTGCATGGGCTGCACAAACAGAATGCTGTTGTTTGTTGCTCAACTCGTGATGCAAAGAAAGCACAGGATGGGATTAGGTTGCTTGGGAGCAGGCCTGCCACAGGTAATTTGCGGGTGAAGTGGGCAATTGTCTCAGTGAGGCACAGGGTTGTCAGGGATATATAGCAAGAGATTTACTGCCAGTTCTGGGACTACGGGCTTCCATAAAAGTAAAATATCACTGTATGACCTACACTCATCTGTGAAAGCTCACAAAAGCCCTGAGATTTGGCCAAGCAATACTGTATCTCATGCTGGCAGCAGTGATCTTCCTGTCACTGTATTTCCTGAAATTTGCTCACTTCACTGGCTGAGGTCTGTTGATGGTGCGGAATGCACAACTCCAGCCAGGGGTGGGCAAGGGGCAGCTGCCTGTCAACATGCCGCAATCATTTTGTGAATTGGATGGGGCAGGATCTCAGGGCGTCAAAGGCCATAAGGCCAATACAGCCTCAGTTTTTTGCAATTTTTGTCTCTGCACTCCCACAGTAGTCACAGTTCACAGTGAGACCAGCTGCTCTTTGGGGCAGTCCCACAAACCTCTGAAATCTTCCCCGGAGATATTTCAGCCCTTAAACAGTAGCCCACAACTGTTTCCCCCAAAAGGCACTCACTGAACTAGCCAAGGTCTGTTGCCTGTGCATAATGGACAACCTCAAAATCATAGATCACAGCAAAACCAGCTGTTGTCTGCGGCTGGCCCACAGATCTCTGAGATCCATCCAAGTTCATGTTGGCAACAGTGATCTGCTTGAAATTGTCCCCAAAATGCACACTCACAGTACTGTTTGCTGTGAATGTTTGGCCTTGGAATGGTGCAGGGTGAGGCAGTCTCCCTGCAACAAGCTGCAGGTTGGGAGGGTCAGGCCAATCTCCTTAGGCCAGTAAAGCTTCTAAATTAACCATGTTGGAGGGATTGCACAGTCAAGCTGGTGTGGTCTGTAGATTACCCAGTAAGGGGAATCAGACTATGACATAGTGGCACTGCCTGTCAAGCCCTTGTTCAGGCACCAGATAAAGTGGTCTTTCTCCATATGGATCTTGCATGAGCTTCTGACCCATTGCTGATGCCTTGGATGAGTGTTCGCGGGCAAGAGAGGCTGCATGTTGGAATCTAGGATTTCAGTCTCCTCCCCAGATGGCCAGAATCTCCTCTGATTTTTACAGTCAGATTTTGGAAACTCTTCTTGTCTGAGAAATTCCTGAATGAGTCTATAATGTCCCTCTCCTTGGGGGGCCTCTGCAGGCTTGTTCTCCCTCCCAGTATTCCTCTACCATCATTTAGTGTGGGTCCATTCATGACTTTGCCACTCCTACCAGCTTTGATGTGGCTCTTCTTTATATTATTATAAGTATGTGTTATTATAAGTTGGACTTCAAGTGATTCTCCAGGTTGAAAATTTTATAATTTGGGTGTAATTTTAATATGGACCGGAAAGGAGGTGAACCCTGCTTTAGCTAGTCTGCTCTCTTCCTTGTACTCTCTCTCTCTTTGGAACTATTTTTATAGCTAGCTGTTTGTACTCCTTAATTTTTTTCACCCATTCCCTCAACTTGTCCTGTCTGGCAATTGTCAGTTTGTTCCCTGTATCTATAAGTTTGTTTTTATTTTGTTTGTTCACTTATTTTTTTAAATTTCACATATAAGTAAAATCATATTGTATTTGTCTAACTCTGATGTATTTTACTTAGCATTATATTTTCTAAGTCCATCCATGTTTTTGCAAATGGCAAGATTTTATTATCTTTTTATGACTCAAAAATATTCTATTGTACATATGTACCACACTCTTTTTTTATTTGTTAGAACATTCATGCACTCTTGGTGAGACTGTAAGCTGGTGCACGTACTATGGAAAACAGTGTGGAGTTTACACACACAAAAAAAAAAAATGAAAAATAAAACTACAATGTGACCTGAATGTTTCTATTCTGGGTATTTATCCACAGAAGTCAAAAACATACAGAGCAAAATCAGAAACATGGTGTCAGGAAAGATGTTCCCAGATCTCTCCTCTTGAAACAACAATAAGCTAAATATCTAAAACTGAACAAAAAAACACCAAACCTGCACAAAGCATCTCTGAGCATGGAATCTATAAATAAGAGCTACCATATGTCAGAACTGTGGGAAATGGATGTTAGACTAAGAGAAATAAAGAAGTTTCCTCTTGGAGCTGGAGTCCCTGCAGAAAGAGGGGCAAAGGAAGTATGCTGTATTCTCCTACCAACCATGCCTGAGACATCTGTGAGCTTCACTCAGGCATCAGGGCAGAAAGCAGAGAAGTGGGGACAGTAGAGAAACAATAGATGATTATTACCAGTCATAGCCACAAAATACAAAGTTGAGCTTCAGACCCACCTCCAAACCCAGTGGGCACCTCCCCAATATCCGCCAAGACTGAATACTGCAAAGCCCCAAGAAAATCTGAGCAAACACAACAAGAAATGTTGCTAACACTGACGGGGACTAAAACTGAGGGAATGAGTATGATCAAACATTTATAAGAAAAAAAAAAGGCATTATGAAGACTTTATATAAAGCAGGGATCCAAAAGCCTTATCCACAACATGCTGAAAACCAAAAGAAAAAAGATTTGTATGCAACAGTTTAAAGAGAGACCTTTATATGATAAATCTTTATGGGAAAAAAAAAAGCAGAATACACTTCCATAAACGCCCAAGTGGAGAAATATTTCATTAAACAGCATGAACAACCAAGGTGACAAGGCAGCTCAGAAACAAAGAAAAATGTCTCAAAAAATTTAGCTTAAAGACATAGAAATATGCGACTTAAATGACAGAGAATTCAGGATGGTACTTCTGAAAAACATCAACAAGTTCTGAAAAGAGTTATATCAAAAATTTTAGAAATTGAAAAACAACTAGATGACCAGAGTGAGGAGATTAAAGCTCTCTAAAAGAACCAAATAGAACTTCTGGAGAAGAAGAACACATTGCAAGAGATGGATAATGAAATAGCAAGCTTAAGAAATAGAGTCAACCAAATGGAGGAAAGGATCAGTGATATTGATCACAGAAATCTAGAAATAAATCAGAGAGAGGAAGAGAGAAAATAAGGCATAAAAATAATGAAAGGGAAATACAAGAACTAGCTGATACTATCAGGAAAAGAAACAACAATCAGGGGCATTATCATAGGGGAGGAAAAGAAGCAGAGACTAGAAAACATTTTCAGACAAACAGTTGACAACAATTTCCCAATTCTAAGAAATGAGCTGAAGCTTGGAATTTAAGAAGTTAACAAAACACCCAGTTATCTCAACCCAAAAAGTCCTTCTCAAAGAAACATATATTAAAAATTAAAATTATCAAAAATCAAAGACAAATAAAGAATTCTCGGGGCAGCTAGGGGAAAAAAAGATGATAAACTATAAAGAAAAACCCATTAGATTATTTGTTGAAGTTTTAAGCACAAATCCTACAAGCCAGAAAAGAGTGAAATCAAATATTCAAACTATTAGATATAAGAAACTACCAGTCAAGAATAGTGTATTCAGCAAAGCTCTCCTTTAGACATGAAGGAGAAATAAAGATCTTTCCAGACATATAAACACTGAGGGAATTCTCCACTACGAGGACTGCATTATAGAAAATACTGAAAGGAATCAGCTCACTTAAAACAAAATGACAAAAAAAAAAGCATAACTATGAGCAGTTCAATTTGCAGGCAAATAGAAGCAGAGATGTGCAACCTTTATTAAGAAAACAGCATTATAAGTTTATACAATTTCAAGATAGTAATGAACATTCAGCATACATAATGACAAATCGAGACAAAAATCACAGAAAAGAAGAGAATTCAAAGATCTAAATTCTCAAGAGAATGGAGATAAGGCACACTCAGAAGGAAATATGTGTATACACATATATTTGTATGCATATATATGTATGTGTGTGTGTATATATGTATATGCATATGTGTGTGTATGTTTGTGTATATATATATAAAACTATCCTCTACATATTGGTAATGGTAACAGCACACCAAAGATTCAGAACTGGAGTATATAACAAAAAAACAGGAAGGACCAGAGAAAAAAATCACAAACCTAATGAATAGAAAAACAGAAACACAGGAACAAGGAAGTAATGGAAACAGTGAGCTACTAGAAAGCAGTAGATAAAATGTCCATAGGAAAACCTCATATTTCAATAGTCAACCTAAATGTAAATAGACTGAACTCATCAACAAAAAGGTATAGATTTACAGATTGGATCAAAAGCAAACAAACAAAAAAACAAAAATCAACCACATGCTGCCTCCAGGAGACACACGTCAGCTCCAAAGACAAATATAGACCCAAAGTGAAAGGGAGGAAAATGATATTTCAAGCAAAGAGCATTCAGAGAAAAGCAAAAGTAGCCGTACTAATATTGGATGAAATAAATTCCAAAATAAAAAGGTAAAGAACGATACTGAGGGACATTTCACAATGACGAAGGGAATCAGGCATTAAGAAGACATAACACTTATTAATATCTATGCTCTCAAACAGGGAGCCACACAATATATAAAGCAATTACTAAGAGAAATAAAAGGAGAAACAGAACAAAACACAATTGTAGTAGGGGACCTAAATTTGGATGATATAAGCAGATCATCCAAACAGAAAATCAATAAGAAAATAACATCCTTAAATGACACATTAGACCCACTGGACATAATTGACATTTACAGAGCCTTCCATCCCAAAGCTTTGAAACTAGAGATCAACTGCAAAAAGAAAGCAGGAGGAACCACAAATACATGGAGATCAAACAACATGGTACTGAAGAATGGCTGTGTCAGAAAGGAAGTAAAAAGGGAGATCAAGAAATACACAGAAACAAATGATAATGACAGTACAACATATCAAAACTTTGGGACACAGCAAAAGTGGTAATAAGTTCGTATCATTACAGGTCTACCTCAAAAACAAGAAAGAGACAAAATAAATAACCTAACACTTCATCTTAAAATACTAGAAAAGAAAAAAGAAATGAAGCCTAAAATCAGCAGAAGAATCAAAATTAGAGCAGAATTAAATGAAATTGAAAACAAAACCAAAAAGAAATTAATGCAAAAAATTGCTGGTTCTTTGAGAAATTTAATAAAATTGACAAACCCCTGGCCTCAACACACTTGAGAGAGAGACAGAGAGAGACAGAGAGAGAGAGAGAGACAGAGACAGAGAGAGACAGAGGAAACAGAGAGAAAGAGAGAGAGAGAGAGGACATAAATAAATAAAACCAGGAATGGAAGCGGAGAAATTATGACAGACACCACAGAAATACAAAGGATAATTCAAGAATATTATTAAATAGTATATAATACAAAATTTAATAATCTAGAAAAATAGGCCAGTACCTAGAAAGATACAGCCTTCCAGGACTAAATAAATAAGAACTGGAAAATCTAAATAGACTGATCAATAGTATGAAAATTAAAACAATCATCAAACACCCACCAAAAAATAAAAGTCCAGGACCAGAAGGCTTTACCTGTGAATTCCACCAAACATGCAAAGATTTAATACCTATTCCCCTCAAACTCTTTCAAAAAGTTGAAGGAAAGTCAATATGACATAACTGATTTTACGAGGCCAATATTACCCTGATACCAAAACCTGGTATAGATGACACACACAAAAAAACTACAGACCAATATCTCTCACAAACACAAATGCAAAAATCCTAAATAAGGTATTAGTAGCATATTAAAAAGATTATACACCATGAATAAGTGGGCTTCATCACAGGGGCACAGGGATGGTTCAACATACACAAAGCAATTAATGTGATATACCACATAAACACATTAAAAAATAAAAATTATATGATAATCTCAATGGAAGCAGAAAAAGCCTTCAAAAAGATATAGGATCCATTTATTATCAAAACACTTCACAAAACTGGCATAGAAGGGAAATATCTTAACATAATAAAGACCATATATGACAAATCCTCAGCCAACATTATACTTCATGGTTAAAAAATAAAAACCATTTTGCTAAGAATAGGAACAAGACAAGGCTGTCCACTATTGCCACTGTTATTCAACATAACATTGGAGATCCTAGTGAGTGCAATCAGGCAAGAGAGATATAAAAGGCATCCAAATAGGAAATGAAGAAGTCAAACAGTCACTATTTGCAGATGACATGATTCTCTATATAGAAAACCCTAAAGACTTCACAAGAACACTACTAGATACAATAAGCAAATACAGTAAAGTTTCTAGATACAAAATTAATGTTCAAATCTATAGCATTCATATATTTCAATAATAAATTGTCAGAAAAAGAAATTTAAAAAAGAAAAGAATTCCTTTTGTAACTGCAACAAAAATAATAAAATACCTAGGAATAAATCTAACAAAACATATGAAGGACATATATTATGAAAAGTATAAAAACCTATTAAAAAACTTAAATAATTTACAAAGAAATGTAAAGATATTGTTTGTTCTTGGACTGGAAGAATCAACATAGTTAAAATGACCACATTACCTAAAGCATTATACACGTTTAATGCAATTCCCATCAAAAACCCATCAGCTTTCTTGAAAGAAATGGGGGAAAAAATCATCAGACTTGTATGAAAGCACAAAAGACCCAAAACTGCCAAAGTTATCCTGAGAAAAAAGAATGAGGTTGGAAACTTCACTCTGCCTGATTTCAAATTATACTGCATAGCGACAGTGATCAAAACGGCCTGGTATTGGCAGAAAAACAGATACAATGACTGAATTGAGAGTCCAGAAGTAAACCCATATCTAAATGGACAAATAATTTTCAAGAAAAGAGTCAAAAACATACAGTGGAGAAAGTAAAGCACCTTTAATAAATGGTGCTGGGAAAACTGGAAAGCCACCTAAAAAACAATAAAATTAGACTGCTATCTATCACCACAAACCAAAATTATCTCAAAATGGATTAAGGACCTGAATATAAAACCTGAAACAATAAATTGCATAGAAGAAAATTTAGGAACTAAACTCATGGACCTTGGACTTACAGAGAATTTTATGAATTTGACCTCAAAGACAAGGGAAATAAGAGCAAAAATAAATGATGGGACTCCGTTAAACGAACACGCTTCTCCACAAAAAATTAAATAGTCAATAAGGCAAAGAGGCAACTATCCAAATGGGAAAATATATTAACAAGTAACATCTCTGATAAGGGTTTAATATCCAAAATATATGAAGAACTCATACAAGTCAATAACCAAAAAAGAAAAAGAAATACAATTAAAAAATGGGCAGAGGACCTGAAAAGGCTACATATTATATAATAGACAAATATATCAAGTTTGAGGGTTATGTCCAAGCATGAGCTGCAACCCCAGTTTAAAGATATTTTCATATTGGTTCAGAGTAGCTTTCCAGGTTAGATTGTGTTTTAATAGATTAGTGAAAAATCTTTGCTCAAACTTCCAAGCACAAAAAATAAGAAAAATTATTTCATGCATAAGTAAATCTCAGCTCCAGGTATTTGAAATGTTTTACTTACCCAAATCTTTTTGGAAATGATCAATATCACTCTTGCAAAATTCAACGCCAAGTGGAGAGTTATAGTGATACAGGCCTGTGGAAGTGCATTGGAACAGACTTGCCTTTCTTGGTCCTCTGGATTCTACAAGGTTTAGAATTCATAACTGGTTGGGTTTGGGAAACCCCCAAAAATAATGTAAGAGGAAGGGATGACTTGAAATTCACAGAAATATTAGACTGGCCCGAGCACCCATGGAGAAAGAATCAGATTGTGGTTAACATTGGACTGAAAGAGAAAGGAAAGAGATTTAAGTTATGTAAAACTTCTGAACAAAGGAAGTGGATTTAATAGTTAAAAGCATAGGACCAAAAAATTAATGAAGTAGAGGATTCCTCCTATTTGCCCCATTTAACCTCAAAAATACATACCCACTAAGGAGTCTGGCTCCTGGCTAAATACCTGTGTGATATTTTTAGGCCTGAACACAAACAATTCAAAGGCTTTACCTGAGAGGTCTCACGAAAAAAGTTACCTTCCTCCATCAGACTTCTTGCACAACCAGTGCATTGCAGTGTCTTAAAGGAGTTGCAGACTCACCAGTGATGCTCTTTGCATGTTTACATTCACCCCAGCATAATCACTCTTATGTCTCTTTAACTGAAGCCTTGAACCAAGGTTCTCCTTGAGGATTTCTGATGAGGTCTCCTTATGGGAAAAGGAAAAACAATCTCAAAGATGCTTTTTTTCATGCTAATTTATTCCACTTAGTTTTCTCCCCTTGATCTCAAAATCCAAAAAACTACTGAATTGTTTTAAGGGGGCGTTTTTTTATTCAAGACTCCTTAAACAGTGAAATGACACCCAGTGTCTATGCTGTTTCACCTTACTCTTGATCAGTACTCTGTTTTATAGAGAATTTGAAATGATAGGGAGAGTTGGCATTTTCTCTACTTTAAACCTTTTTCTCATACTATCACACAGTAAGTTATTAAAAGCTTCACTGTTATTTTCATTTGGGCTCATTGATGCTTTAATGTGCTTCTCTGACACCTGGCAGTTCAATTCTATCTTAGCTGCACAGAATAAGATTTTTTATCTGTAAATTTGTCACTGCTAGATTCACAATTTGTTTAGTGGGCTAATTATAATGTAAGAAATATTGTAATTGACCAGGACTTGGGAAATCTGGAAACTGATCTGGAATTTGTCAATGTCAACATGAGGTTTGGGAAAAATCACCTAAAATTATCCTTGGTATGTCTCTGTCACAGGAAGAATCCGTATATATTTTTTTAAATTTTATGTTAATTTCAAGTATACAGTACATTGGTTAGACATTTATATAGCTTATGAAGTGATCCCCTGGTTATTCTATCACCCATTTGGCTCTACACATAACCATTAAAATACCATATTCCCTATGTTCTACTCTACGTCCCTGTGACTACTTTGTAACTACTAATTTGTACTTTTCATCCCTTTACATTTTTATCCCAGTTCCCCAAACCCCCTTCAATGAGGCAATCACAAGTTTGTTCTCTGTATCTGTGAGTCTGTTTTCATTTAGTTTATTCCTTTTGTTCCTTAGGTTCTGCATATAGATGAAATCATATGGTGTTTAATTTTCTCTGTTTGACTTCACTTGCAAACCTTCTAAATCCACCCCTGTCTTTGCAAATGTTAAAATTTCATTTTTTTAATGGCTGTGTAACATTCTATTATATATATATGAACCATAACTTTCTAACCAATAGTCTCAAGGGGAATTTAGGTTGCTTCCATATCTTGGCTATTTCAAATAGTGCTGTCAAAAACATAGATCTTTACAAATGAGCATTTTGGGTTTTTTTTGTTTTGTTTTGTTTTGTTTTGTTTTGTTTTGTTTTGTTTTGTTTTGTTTTTGTATAAATACCTAGAAGTGCATTGCTCGGTCGAAAGGTTATTTTTTAGCTTTTTTGTTGTTTGTTTGTTTTTTGTTTTTTGAGGAACCTCCAAACTATTCTCCATACTGGCATACCATTTCACAATCCCACCAACAATGTACAAGGATTCCCTTTTCTCCACATTCAACACTTGTGTTTTGCTTTATTGATGATAGCCATTCTGACAAGTGTGAGGTGATATTTCAAGTAGTTTTAATATGTATCTTACTGATGAACAGTGATCTTGAACATCCTTTCATATGTCTACTGGCCATTGGTAATTACCCTTTGGAGAAAAACTCATTAAGGTCTTCTGCCATTTTTTAATTGGATTGTTTTTTGTTGTTGTTATTGCTGAATTGTATGAGATCCTTATAATTTTTTTATATTTACCCTCATCAGATGTGTCACTGGCAAATATCACCTCTCATCCAGTAGGTTGCTTTTCATTTTGTTGACAGTTTTCTTTGCAGTGCAAAACTTTTGAGTTTGATGTAGTCCAAATTGTTTATTTTTTATTTTGTTTCTTTTGCCCAAAGAAATATATCATAAAATAATTACTAATAATAATATCAAAGAGTTTACTGCCTATGTTTTCTTCTAAGTGTTTTATGGTTTTAAATCTTATATTTAAGTCTAATTCATTTTGAGTTTATTCTTATATATGATGTAAGAGGGTGGTCCAGTTTTTTTTTTTTTTTTAATGTATCTGTCCAGTTTTCCAAACATCATTTGTTGAAGAGATTGTTTTTACCCCATTATATACTTGTCCCCTTCATCATAAATTAAATGGTCATATAGAAAATGATTTATTTCTAGGCTCTCTATTCTGTTCCACTGATCTATGTACCATTTTTTATGCCAGAATCAGGCAGTTTTGATTACTACAGCTTTGTAGCATAGTTTGTTTGTTTAATTTGTTCTTTAGATTTCACAAGAAAGGTGTCTTTCTCTGTGTGACTTATTTCACTTAGCATACTACCCTCTAGGTCCATCAATGTTGTCACAAGTAATATTTCATTGGCCAAGTAATATTTTATTGTATATACATACCACCTCTTCTTTATCCAATCATCTATTAATGAACACTTAGGTTGCTTCCTTATCTTGGATATTGTAAATAATGCTGCAATGAAGACAGGATTGCCTATATTTTTTTTAGATTACCGTTTTGTATTTCTTAAGAAAATACCCAGACATGAAATTTCTGGGTTACATCATAGTTTTATTTTTAATTTTTAAGAAACCTCCCAACTAATTTCTATAGTGGCTGCACCAATTTGCAATTCTATCAACAGTGCATGAGGGTACCCTTTTCTCCACATCCTTGCCAACACTTGCTGTTTTTTGATTTATTGGTGATGACATGTGAGGTGATATTTTATTGTGGTTTTAATTTGCATTTCTAATGATTAGTGACATTTAGCTTTTTTTCTTTCATATATATATATATATTGGACATCTGTATGTCCTCGGCCCATTTTTTAATTGAATTGTTAGTTTTTTTGTGTTAAGTTGAATGTGTTCTTTATAAATTTTGGATATTAACCTCTTATCAAATGAATCATAGGTGAATATCTTCTCCCATTCAGTTGGTAGTCTTTTTGTTTTTCTGATGGTTTCCTTTGTTGTTCAAAAACTTTTTACTTTGATGTAGTCCAATTTGTTTATTTTTCTTTTGTTTTTCTTGCTTAAAGCAACATATTAAAAAATACATATTACTAAGAGCAATGATGGAGAGTTTACTGCCTGTGTTTTCTTCTAAATATTTTATGGTTTGGGGTCTTACATTTAAATCTTTAACTATTTTGAGTTTATTTTTGCATATGGTATAAAAAGGTAGTCAAGTTTCCTTCTCTTGCATGTTTCTGTTTCCTTTTTTCAACACAATTTATTAAATATACTGTAGCTACCCCATTGTATACTCTTTCCTCTTTTGTCATAAATTAATTCACCATATAGGGATGAGTTTATTTCTGAGCTTTCTATTCTGTTCTAGTGATCTAATTGTCTACCTTTATTCCAGTACTATTCTGTTTGGATTACTATAGCCTTGTAGTATAGTTGATATCAGGTGGTTTGGTACTTCCAAATTTATTCTTTTCTCAATATTGCCATGGCTATTTGGGATCTTTATGGTTCCATATAAACTGTAGAAGTATTTGTACTGATGCACTAATATTCTGATTGGGATTGCATTGAATTCATAGATTATTTGGGGTATTAAAATATTTTAAGAATGTTTATTTTTTATTCATAATTATGGTATATGCTAGTATTATTTGTATTTTGTTATTTCTTCAGTGACATAATTTTCTGAGTACAGGTCTTTTATCTCCTTAGTCAAATATATTCTTAGGTATTTTATTGTTTTTGATGTAATTGCAAATGGAATTGTTTTCTTAATTTATTTTTCTGATAATTTATTATTGGCATATGAAAGCAATACTGATTTCTAAATATTAATTTTGAATCCTGCTTCTTTACTGAATTAATTTATCAGTTCTAATAGTTTTTTGAATGGATTAAAGACCTGAATATAAAACCTGAAAAAAAAAAATTGCATCAGAGAAAACATAGTTGCTGAATTCATAGGTCTTGAATTTAGAGAGGATTTTATTATTTCAATATCAAAAACAAGAGAAGCAAAAACAAAAATAAATAAATGGGACTATCTCAAACTAAAATCTTCTGTACAGCAAAAGATACCATCAGCAAGGCAATGAGGAAACCATCCCAATGGGAGAATATATTTGCAAACAATTTCTCTGATAAGGGCCTAATATCCAAAATACATTAAGAACTCATACACTAAACAATAATAATAATAATAAAAACACTCAAATTTAAAACTGGACAGATATTTCTCTCAAGAAAACATACAAATGTCCAACAAACATATGAAAAGATGCTTACTTCACTAGCTATTAGGGAAATGCAAATCAAAACTACAATAAGTCATACAGAAAAAGTTGAAAATCATATGAATTTAGTCATGTGTAGAATATAAAACTGAAAGCAACAAATAAACATAACAAACAAACAGAGACTCATGAACATGGACTGTGAATTAATAGTTACTTAGAGGTAGACAGACTTAAAAAGGGTCAAATATTTTTTGATGGAAGGAAATCTAATTGGTCTGTTTATATTTTCTGTTTTTTCTTGATTCAGTCTTGGAAGATTATATGTTTCTTCAAATGCATCTATTTTTCCAGAATGTACCTTTTGTTGGTATTTAATTGTAGTATTTTCTTACAATTTTTTTTTATATTTCTGTAGTATCAGTTTTCAATTTTCCTCTTTTATGTCTGATTTATTTATTTTGATTCTGTTTTTTTTTTTTTTTTGGTGAGTCTTGTTAAAGGTTTATCAATTTTGTTTATCTTCAAAGAAGCAGTTTTTGGTTTCATTGATCTTTGTATATTTTTAGACTTTATTTCATTTATTTCTACTCTTATCTTTATTATTGCCATTCTTTTCTACTTTTAAGTGTAAGGTTAGATTCTGTATTTGAAATTTTTCTTATTCCTAGAGATAGGCCTGTCTTGCTATGATTTTTCTTTTTAGGACTGCTTTTGCTCTGTCCCATAGATTTGTGTTTTCATTTTCATTTGTCTCAAGGTAATTTTTGATTTCTTTATTTTTTGCCCACTTTAATATGTTTTTCTTTAATAACATTTTAAAATGTTATTCTTTAATAATATTTTATTTAGCTTTTATGTGTTTTGTATTTTTCAGTTTTTTTCCATGTAATTAATTTTTAGTTTTATACTATTGTATATTGTATTGTATCATGTGGTCTATTTTGGAAAAATGGTTCAAGTGTACTTGCAAAGAATGTGTATTCCATTGCTTTGGAGTGAAATGCTCAAAAAATATCAATTAAATCCATCTGGTCTATGGTATTATTTAATGTTACTATATCTTTGTTGATTTTTTTGTCTGGAAGATTTGTCCATGGGTGTCAATGGAGTATTAATGTCCCCTATTATGACTGTACTACTGTTAATCTCTCTCTTTATGTTTATCAATATTTGCTTTATATGTTTAGGTGCCCTTATGTTCAGTGCATAAATATTTTCAAGGGTTATATTCCCTTATTGAATGAAATCTTTTATCAGTATGTAACATCCTTTGTTTCATATCTTCTGTGTTTTAGTCTATTTTCTCTGATACAAGTATTGCCAGCCCAGATTTTTTGTTTGTTTTCATGCACATGATATTTATTTTTCATCTATTTGCTTTCAGTCTGTGAGTGCCTTTCAATCTGAAGTAAATCTCCTATAGATAGCATATGTATGTTTCTTGTTTCCTTATCTATTCAACTACCTTATGTCTTTTGGTTGGAGCATTAGAGTGATTATTGTAGGTACATAGTTACTGCCATTTCATTATTCATGTTTATGTTCTTCTTTTCCCCTTTCTTACTTTTAAAGAAGTCTCTTTAACATTTCTTATAATATCGGTTTGGTAGTGGTTAACTCCTTTAGATTTTTTTTTTTTTTTATAGTCTGGCAAGCTCTTTATCTCTTGTTTATTTTAAATGATAGTCTTATTGGGAAGAGTTGCCTTGGTTGTAGGTACTTGCTTTTTATCACTTTGACTATTTTATGCCAATTATTTCTGGCCTGCAAAGTTTCTTTTGAGAACATAGAATTTATTTAAGTTATTGTATTTTCTGGCTGGTTCTATTGTATAATTTCTCTCTTTTTTTAAATGCTTACTATCTCTTTTTTGAAGTTCCCACTAATTCCCTTCAGCATATTTATGAGCAGAATTTTGAAATATCTGTCTGGTAAATTGTTTGCTTCCATTTTGTTTAGTTCTCTTTCCAGATTTCTCCTGTTCTTTTATTTGGGACATGTTCTCTTGTTTGTTTGCTTGCTTGCTTGTTTATTTTGTTTTATTTCCTTATTTTGACTGCCTGTTTGTATGTGTTTTTATATATTAGGTAGATATACTAAGTCTCTCATTCTTGGCCAGGTGGCCTTATATCCTAGGTGCTCTCTGAGTCGCAGTGGTGCAGTTTCTCTAATCACCAATGCTGAGTGCTCCAAGTGTGTTTCTTATGTGAGTTGTGTGTGTGTGTCCTTCTCTTATAGTCAAGTTTTAATTCCTGTTGGCACAAGTGGTGGAATTGACCCTCAGACTGACTGACAGTGAAGATTGGCCTCATTCACAGTGTAGGAGCTGTAATGAGGTGGTTGACCACATGAAGTGACATTTGACTAGGCAGGCTCTAATCTCTGTTGAAGCCACTATTTGGTTGTTCCACTTGTGAAGCTAATAAGTGGTGCTCTATTGTGGTCTGAAGCTATGGTTTGTTGGTTCTGGGACCTCTTTAGAAAGACTCCCATTCAGGCCAAAATCATCCAATGCCTGTGACCTTCCCCTAGCTATTTGGTAGGAATTACAAAGCAATCTGCAGTTGATCAGTGCCTGTGGTAGACCTGAACATTTGGAGAGGCCACCCTGAGGATGAGGGCAATTACTACCAGTACCTGTCCTGGGGCAGTTCAGCCAAAGTCCCAGGGCACCTCCTGAGAACTGCAGCCACTTGCCTGCTGCCCATAAGTCTCAGCTGCTGAAGACCCTCTAGCAGTATGTAAATTTGGGGTGGAGGGATCTCAGGGTGGAGCCAGTGGTGTTCACCATGTTAATGCAAATTTTGGGTTGTTGTCATTGCTGAGCCAAGAGTCACTCTGCAAAGAGCTCTGAGCACCCTGAGGCCAGCCACAGCTTACCTGGGGGCTCACAGACCCCCAAAAGTAGTTCAAGAAAGACAGCAGCACAAGCTGGGTCTGGTGGCTCATGAGCTGAGGCTGGCCGTTTGCTATTGAAAAGCCTCCTGTGGTCTGTGGGCCAGGGCTGAAAGTGCCTCCAGCAGTGTTTATTTGTGGGGAAGTGGGATCTCAGGGAGTTGCCAGGGTGGAGTGAACAGATTTCATGAGGTTGATTTAGATAATGATTTGGCCATGTGGGTTAGAACTTAACACAGCAAGGATGGTCCTTGTTTGTAGGCTGCACAGGAAGAGAACTCAACACATGGACAATGACAGCTGTCAATCCTTTTACTGCTCATTCTAAAGCAACACAACTCAGTTTCTCCTCTGGCATCTCCTGAGCTGTTTTCTGTCTGCAAGAGCCCAGGGTGAGTACTGGGAGAAAAGCAGTATTATGCACACACTTTAAGAGAATGCCTGGGTTTCCAGCAGCCTTTTTCTTCACCCTGATGGACAGAATCCTCACTATTTTTTATAGCTAGACATT
The DNA here is from genome assembly GCA_030015415.1 of Cynopterus sphinx. NCBI lineage: Eukaryota > Metazoa > Chordata > Mammalia > Chiroptera > Pteropodidae > Cynopterus > Cynopterus sphinx. Next base: position 22,501,049 of record CM057392.1, on the reverse strand, counting down.
GTGGGGCTTCTTTTCCTGACACTGATGCTCCAGGCTATGGAGTCCTGTATGGGGCTGGGATTCCTCATTCTTCCAGAGGGATTTTTGCAACCAAGATATTTTTCCCAATTCTCAGCCACCACACATGAGTGTGGGTACAGCCTATTTCATGTCTACATTCCTTTTACCAGTCTTAATATGGCTTCTTTTATATATCCTTAATTATAGGACTTTTGTTCAGCTAGTCTTCAGATGGTTCTCCATGTTGATTGTTTTATAATATAGTTGCAATTTATGTGATCATGAAAGAAGGCAAGCACAGTGTTTACTTACTCTGCTATCCAGACTACTCCAATTACACTAAAGAAGTACACTGCTTTGGTTTATTTCCTTTCAAACCTTCTTGTATAATTAGTTTTACATTCCTTTTGAAGTTTCTAAATGAATTTCTTATCATCTTTAAATAAGTCCAGTTTTTTTTTTTTTCCTTATGTCATAGAACAGAAAGAGTTGGTTTACCTGGCACTAGCAGAGCAAACACTAAACACCAAGAATTTCAGTGGAGAAAGATTAACTGTTCTATTATAAATAGCACCACCCTGGAAAATAGGAAGCAGATGCTCAGAAGCTCGAACTTTTCAATCCATGATTTGGGGCAGGTTTTTAAGGCAACAGGTATGCAAAAGCACTTCCAAGGAAAGTTTTATTTGGAGAACCTTGGAGCTTGGCCATTTATAAGGGGTGTCGTCAATACAGGACAATGAATCTTCTGTTTCTGAAAAGGCTAAAGTGTTCAAGTTCTGGTTATATCCTGGTTGTGTGTGTGTGTGTGTGTGTGTGTGTGTGTGTGTGTGTGTGTGTGTATTGGGGGTGAGACTTTGGTTCTGGCGCAGTTGGAGTTCTCTCCTCTGCCCATGTTTCTACTGCATGACTTGCACTTTTAGCCTTTGTTCTCTGAAAAGCAACTTGCTATCTTACCAAACAAGATAGAACAATTTGAGCTATTTCTGTTACACTTATAATCTAATGCCATGTACTTCCTTTTATTTTCTTATTTCCAAGTGGTTTCTTTTTTAATATTGGACAGCCATGTCTTATTTCTTATTTTAACATTTCACTATTATATATGACTACTATATGACATCTTTTAAATATGTGATTCATATTATTAAAAAGAATCCCCTCCCATTACAAATGTGCTAGACTTTTCTCTTTTAAATAAAAAATAGAGGTTAAATTATATAAAATATTTTCTCTGCATTTATTAATATGACTATACAGTTTTTTCCTCCTTTAATTAGATAACATGGTGAGTAATACAAACAGATCTCCATTTTTAAATAAAATTTTATTTTGAAATAAATTTTATCTTGAACCTGTAATTTAAAATATTTTTAATATATCACTGAATTTATTTAGAACTTTAAATGTATGTGTATCAGTATAATTTATATGACTTTCTTATATTATTCTCTACTTTTGGTGTCAAAAATATAGTCTGATAAAATGCATGGGACTGTTTGTCTCTGCACCCTAGGCTCTACAAGAGATGTACAACTATACTTTTCCATTTCTTGAACACTTGATAAAACTCACAGGAAAACTATTTTGGTCCTATGCTTTCTTTTTAAGAAACTATTTAATATTCACTTATTTAATTAAATGGTGCTATTAAGATTTTTTAATTTTACATTGATATGTACTACCCATTTGCAGTGTTTCCAACACAAATCTCAAATAAATATCTAATTGGTGCTTTTCTTAATAGTTTCCCATGTGTCAAAATATGTAGGCACACCTACCCACACTTTTATCCTTCTTCCTTTCTAAAACCATTACCTCTACCTGTACATTCATCATACACTCAAAACTTCCACTTGTCCCATTTATTATCACTTTAATCTTCAATACATTTTGTTTCTTCTACTACTGACTCCTCTTTTTTCAAACATGCACACATTTATTACTGTGTCTTAGATCTATGATACAGTAAAGCTACTATATCTTAGAGAAAGTTAACCTGGATTACATTACTAATTCTAGTTCTCTCATCCTTTTATTATCAAACTTCTCAAAAGTGATCCACATTGACTAATTCATTTTTATGACTACTTTTATTCTTTCATTCTCTGGAAACTATGCAGAAGCCTCATAATAAAAACTGTATTTACACCTTTGCCAGTGATCCTTTAATCAAAATATTTAATTGCCATTTTTTCAGTTCTCATTTTCCCTGACAGCTCAGTTCTGACTCTGTCATCTACTTAGTGGCATAACTATGGGGAAGATACATAAGTCATTAAAACTTAAGTTTACTCATCTTTAAAGTGGGAGAAAACAATAACTAATTTACAAGAATATTAAAAAGATGAAATAAATAAATGCTTTAGTGTATCTTGTGAACATACTTAGTAAATGATAGTTATTATGTATTTTCAGTCATGTTTTTCTCCCATCCACCAATTACAATCTCCCAGTCTCTTCTTGTTCTCTATTCATTTGTTCAAGTATCTAGTGCATCCTCATTGTTCAATTATAACCTCTCCTTAAAGAACACTTATGCCTGTGTTCACAGGCTTATCCAAATGTAGAAATCCAGTTCTACATTTTTAATGGCAATTAAAAATTTCTGCTTAAAAATTAATCACATGCTCAAAATAACATATCTATAAATCATTTTATAATTGTCTCCCTTAGTATATTTTGCTTTACCTGTTTTTATATCTGTCAATAATGGTATCTGACAAACTAATTCAAATTTAAAATTTGTCATCTTTAACACTTTTTTTCCTAATATTCCCTTAATATAGTCAGTTGTCAAATCTTACTGGTTATTCACATTTACCTTCACCTCTTTTATCCTTTAGCTTCATTATTACTATTCTATTTTAGGCCTTTACCCCAGATATTGCAGAAAAGTGTCTGATGATTGAATGGTGCTCAATAAATTTTAGTTAAATAAATTAATGATACTTTTTATTTTAATAAATTCTTGGCTTAAATGCATTTTATGCTTTATTAAGATATAGTTTTGTGCATTAATCCCCACTCAAAAATTATCTAATGACTTTGGACTGCTTGCAAAATATATTTTGAAAATCTCACTGGCTGACATTCAAAGATCTTCACAGTCCACCTAACCTGACCCTCCAGTGTTATTTCCCCATACTTTACTCTATAAGCCCTCTGATTCAAATCAAACACACTTAATGCACTACATGGATCTTGTACTTAGTTCATAGAGACCTCAGTTTATTCTCTTCTATTAAACTTACTCTGCTAAATTTCCATTGTACGTCACTTAGGTATGCATTGGAGATTCAAATATAAATAAATAATTACAGATTGCCATCAAATATCTAAGAATCTAGATATATAATTAGATAATTTCAACAATATGTATGCATTGGATGCTTTAGGAGCACAAAAGAGAGACCCCCTAAACCAACCCGAGGATCAGGATAGAATTCCTAGAGGAGAGGAACAATGTGCTGAATCTTAAAAAATTAAGAGTAGATGTGAAGTATGCACATTTATTTTTGTCAGGGAGAAGAAAGGCTGGGTTAAAATTCCAGGAAGAGGGAAAAACAGAAAACGAAATTATAATGGATTCAACCCACATTATGAGAAATAGCTGTTAAAGATGTAAGCAAAAGTTCAGAAATCTCCTTTATCTTCCTTGTCTTCTTTTTTTAGATAACTTAAGTCTTGTTAAATGATACTGCAAAGTAAGTGAAAGATCAAAGTAGGGAATACACATTTGGGAATAACCCATTGAGTTATGATTGAAGAGTAAAATTAGTTTATAGCTAAATTAGAACTCAGAAGATCAAGGTTCAGTCTCATCCCTGCCTTCTATTTCCTGTGTGAATTGAAGCAAGCCTTAGCTTTCTAAATCTCTCCATCTGCAAAATAGAAATAATTCTTATCTTGACTACCTCATACAAAGTATATATATTTAACTTTTAATTGTGGCATATAATATAAAATTTACTATTTTAACTAGTTTAAGCACACAAATTATTTTTTAACTACTAAAATGAGAGAATGTGTATTTTAAAATATATTAGCAGAAATATATCGGCAGAAAGAATGAAAAGGAGAAATAAAAAAAAATGAGTGAAAGGCTGAGAAGAAAATAGAGTTTACTTATTGTGTATTCCAGAGTAGTATGATCCTGAGGTCTATTCTTACACCTACGAATATTATGGGCCCCAGTGACCAGCTCTATACTCTTCTGAGAGAAAAGATTATTTAGCCACTAGAATGCTTTTGAGACATGACCCTGGGGAATATCTAATTACTATGTGACACTTTTTCCCTAATTTGTTCCTTAGAGGGGAGATTGAGATGCATCATTTTGCTTTAGATCTTCACTATCTAAAGAGAAAATTCAGGAAAGATACTCTTACTTTCTGTTCTGAATATTCCCTAAAGAGGCTTCAGAGACATGTATATCTTCATTGACAAACTAGCACAGGATGGCAAGTTACTGCAGAGATTCTAAGGTAAGTCTTTGTGTCTCAGGCAGGGTAAGTGCTAAAACTATTGAAAAGGCATTATTCAGTTGAGAATGCCAACCTGCCTTTTATTCCTTTACTGTGCCTGCCCAATACTCTGATATATCCTAAATGATTCTGTACCTATATTTACCCTAGTCTTTCAGGATGACATTTTCTCAATATATGGGGTAATACTTCATATTTTTAAAACTTTATTACATGAATGGAGATATTAGTATATGAGACATGAAAACTAGAAAAAATCTTAGAAGAAATATAGTTCAGCTAACAGATAAAGATACTGATAATATCTAAAGTTTTCCCAACAGTAAAATTTTGTTGAAGCTTAAAGAATTGCGAATTCATAGGGAGCCACAGAGAAACTTAACTGCTTTTGTTTCAGGACGAAAATCTAATTCAAGTTTCATTTTACTATACAAGAATATTTGTAGGCTGTGTTCCATTTGTAGGCTGATTGTCTGTCGTTCTGGGACATTTAAAAAATGTCCTTTATGTATTTCAGAAGCAAGAATAATGTACATAACAGAGGATCAATCAGTATATGAGCATTAAGTGAATAAATGTATGAATGATGAATAATGATGCAGCCTTACTAGTGAGAAGGGCCTCATTCAGAGCAAAAAAGTAACTACTCTATTTGCCTCTTATGAGCCATTCAGCACTGAACTTTCTTGCCTTTTCTCATAGACCCATAGTCTCCTGCTTTGTTCACCTGTTTTTCATAATGACAGCTTAACATGGCCATTCTCTGGTATTTTAGGCTGAGAAAAGACAACATAAAAACAAAGAAGTGACTATGCCAGTCAGGAAACACTCAGATCTCACATCTTTCCTCAGGCAGTCTGCCCTTCTGCTAAGCACTGTTGCTTATTCCATTCCAAAGCTAGTTTCTCCTGTTTTTCTTCCTCAAGGCCTTAGGTATAAGGAAAGAGGCATTCTTTATAAAATAATCTTCCTAGTCTGCAATGCATTTGTTTTAATCTGTTTTTTACCCCCAAATAAACAAAAGAAAAAGACATCAACACCTTGAATAGTCCTAAATATATAGTGGTACACAGAGAAGGAAACAGACAGAATGACTGACAAATCTTGACCTAGATTTCCAACTGTGGTATAAAAAATAAGAGTGGGCTTGTAAGATCTACAGAGCAGGCTTCCTGTTTTTATTCTGGATCCTAGCTGTGTTGTATTTGCCTAGTATTATGACCTTTAAATGATAAGTTTTCAATAACACCATTTTATTTATCCTTTATGATTCTTCACGAGGAGCTTTCATGAGGGAGATCATGCTTATATTCAAATATTTAAAATGCAAGAAGGATACATTAGAAATCATAAAAGATAAAATATAAAGCACTTTTAAGGGTCAGAGGAGTGAGTACTTACTTCTGACAGTGAGGATCAATGGGATTTCCATAATAATGGGAACATTTAATGGATATTGGAAGCTAGGATTCCAAAACAAAGAGATCAAGAAAATGGAAGGAAGGAAGGAATGACATAAGCAAATATAGAAATGCAGGAAAATAAGCCTATTTGATTGAGCTGATGAGTATGTGGAAAAATATTTGCCTCTGAAATTTAATTAGAACCAGATCCAAGAAGAAAAGGAATATCAAGCTAAGCTCTTTGGGTTTTAGCCTTAAATGCATTTGAAAAAAGAAGGTAGTACAGGCTATGCTTAACAATCCTCATCTGCAGAATGACTTGTTGGAGATAAGAATACCAATAAAAAAGATGTTACAATGGTTAATCTGAGTGGTAATGTATACTACTCTCACTTTAATTAGCCTTGAAAAAGAGTTAGTCACTCTTTTTGCCCAACAAATAGATGCTGCTATGATTTCTATTGCAGCTGATTTTTGTGACACTTCCTTCTGAAAATAACCACAGTTATAAAGAAGTGATTTTTTTTATTCAGAATGATTTCCTTCCTTTGTTTCTTAAAGATGTGACCTCTTTAAGAGGGTTGAAATATGCAGCAGAGGACTTGTGTGCTTGTCCAAAATTTGACAGCTACTAATTAGGTCCAAGGTGGTTCTGGAAAGACTCTTAGCTTGAGAAGCTATCAATATCAACAACTGAGAGAGGAGAAGGAATTATTAATAAAAAAGAGAAGAAAAGGAGGAATATTTCTTGACATCTGGGTACTTACTGTCTAATGAGAAACAGGCATGTTACTATAAAACCAACAGAAAAAGCAAAGAGATAAACATACATAATTTAGCCAAGCTCAGATTAAATATCAGGGCTAAAAAATAATGGGAGAATAATATAAAGGTAAAGAGAAGAGCTTCTTACAGTGTCTTTATATATTTTTAATTACTTTTCTGAAGAATAGGAGTAAAAAATATTTGGAAAGATAGGTACACGTTTTAAAGCGATATTATTCAGCCATAAAAAAGAATGAAATTTGCCATCTGCAACAACATGATGGACCTAGAGAGTGCTGTGCTGAGTGAAGTAAGTCAGTCAGAGAAGGAAACATGCCATATGATTTCACATACATATAGAACCCAGAGAACAGGATAAACAAACAAACAAAACAGTAACAGACTCATTGACACAGAGTATATTTTGAAGGTTGCCAGATGAGGAGGTGATGGTCATGGAGATGAGTGAAGGAGTGAAGGGATTAAGAGGTACAAATTGGTAATTGCACAACAGTCATGGGGATTTTGTGAATGACATTGTAATAACTATGAATGGTGTCAGATGGGTACTGGATTTATCGTGGTGATCACTTTGTTAAGTAATATAAATGTCTAATCATTGTGCTGTACACCTGAAACTAATATAATACTATATGTCAACTGTAATTGAATAATAAAAAATATTTTTTAAAGAGCTAAACAGAGGAGCAAAGAGTGAGAAGAATTAAGAAATGGAATAAGTGACTTAACCTCCAAAAAATGTTTCCAGAGATTTAATTTATATGTCACTTTGTGTTTCCTTTGCATTGATTGAAGATGTTTACAAAAAGGTTCATTTAGAAATCCATAAGCAAATGTTCCAGATACTTCTGTCATGGACATACAGCTGAGAGATATTTCTAACTGACCTGTTTAGGATACCAGAATCAGCAAGTAACTGATTACAGAAAGGCGTGAAACAAATTTAAGTAAATAGTCACTGTCTCAATTCTAGAAGTTTCTTGTCTTCTTTCTTCCCCCCACAGATGACATGGCTTATGGCCCGTGGGAAGCAGACGATGGTCATCGAGTTTCTCTTTTCTATATTCCTGCATGTGCATGAAGGTGGCTTATTATTCCTTATTCCCTTGCTTATCATCTATGGATTAATCATAATTGGGAACCTAATCATATTCATTGTCATTCAGTTGGACATGGTCCTGCACACCCCCATGTATTTCTTCTTCAGTGTCCTCTCTTTTCTGGAGATCTGGTATACCACAACCACCATCCCTAAGATACTCTCCAGCCTAGTCAGTGATCAGAAGACCATCTCTCTGGCTGGCTGCCTCATGCAGATGTACTTCTTCCATTCTCTTGGTATCACAGAAGGCTGTGTCCTGACAGTGATGGCTATTGACAGGTATATAGGTATCTGTCATCCTCTTCATTACCCAACTATCATGACTTCCAAACTTTGTATTCAGCTGACAGCTGGGTCCTGCCTATGTGGCTTTCTCCTTGTATGCCCTGAGATTGTGTGGATTGCCAACCTACCTTTCTGTGGCTCCAATGAGATCCAGCAGATTTTCTGTGACTTTACATCTGTGCTAAGCTTGGCCTGCACAGATACTTCCCTGGTGGTCATTGCAGATGCCATACATGTGGTGGAGATTTTGGCCTCCTTCTTGGTCATTGCCTTGTCCTATATTTGAATCATCATGGTGATTCTTGGGATGCCCTCAACTGAGGGCTGTCACATGGACTTTTCCACCCGGGCTGACCATCTTGCTGTGTTCTTGCTAATTTTTGGCACTGTTGCTGTTATGTATTTGCAATTCTCAGCCACCTACTCAGTTTTTTGGGACACTGTGATTGCTATCACTTTTGTTATCCTTGCTCCCTTCCTCAATCCCATTATCTATAGTTTGAGAAACAAGGATATGAAAGATGCTATTGGGAGACTTTTCTGCTATCAGTAGAGGGCTGGTGGTTTTGGAAACTTGATCTAGATCCTAGAGACTCTGAAGAACCTCCTGGAATTTTGGAATTTTCCTATATCTTATCTTGTTCATGATTATGTGCTTTTTCTATTGGCAGAGCTATGTGTTTTATTATTATAAACAAGAATTAAAAAAATTGCTGTATCCAGGTAATTGATGGCAATTGCATAGCCTGTTTACATCAATGCCTACCACGTTTATGGTAGCTGAAGCAGAATACATGGTTCTCCTTTTTTACAGCATGGGTTAGTTTCTTCCTTATACTCTCCCAGCTGGGATCATAATTTCTCTACTGTGGTTCCATATGACACTGAGACGAGAAACCAGAATAGAGGAGACATGAAGAACATTATATTTTTGAAAATTGCTACTATTAAATTCTTCCTAATCTTTATTCCAGTAATAAGTCTCCCGTTGCTCAGTATCTCATATTAATAAACCATTTCTTGGGTCTAGAGAGGAAAAATTTCCACTTTTAGCTTATTTAATCTACAAACTCAATTCAAAAGCTACAAACCAATTATATACATCATATGTTCTAGAATGTTAGGACAAATGAAATGACATAAAATTAATATAAATAATAGTACACTATATTTCTCTAGCAACTTACTATTTTAAGTGTTTTTCCATATACAAATCATCTTGATGTTTGTTTGTTTGTTTGTTTGTTTTTAGACATGGCAACCTTTGTTTGATATCGTAGATTGCAAAGACCTTGTCAGGTACGATCCTTTATTTTATTTGTTGTTTGTTTGTTTGTTGTTTGTTTTTATGTCAACAGCACCTGGTCTTTCTAGGTGGTCTCCTATTCAGGTGCTAACCAGGCCCAACCCTGCTTAGCTTCCGAGATCTGATGGGATCGAGCTTGTTCAGGGTAGCATTGCCATAGACCATCTTGCAATTTAAAATATTCTAAAGTAATTAGGTCAAATATTACCACTATCTAAATGTTGGATCTAAAGCTCACAATTTAACAATTTGCCTAAGGTCATGTAGTTAGTTGACATAACTGGAACTTAGCCTGAGGACTCTACTACATTCTATATATTCTATATATCTGTCCTCAATACATTCATACTCTTGTTTCATCTATCTGGTGTTCAGAAAATGGAATTATACAAACTTCTTTCCCTAAATTTTTTATAAAACCTTATCCATCTTTGATGAGTCATAGTAATTATTGGTTCTTTTCTCTGTGAATTTTCTAGTCCTAAGGTGTTTTTAATATCATAGAAAGACTATGGGAATACGGGGTTGAAGGACTAGATTTTGTACTTTTCCCTTCACTAAGTTGTGCCATTTCCTACCCAGTCTGTCATATTATGTGATTGATCAGATAAGCAGTTTTCATCAGAACTCATGATTCAGAAAATTTGAAAGCGAAACCTATGTATTTGCATTTCTAAAAAGCTCTCAAGAAAATTTTGACAATGGGTTAGATTTGGGTCTAAAATCATTTCTAGACCTATGGCTTTTTGATATTTATAAGAGATAAGATTTCTGAGTAATGTCTGAGTTTATGGTGAGAATCTTACATGTATTGTCTCATTTATCGTCACAACAATCCTGTAGAATAAATATATACCCTTCTTTTTCCAAATGAGAAGAATAAAACATAGAGTTTTAATAACTAGTCAAGTATACAGAGATAATTATTAGGAATCCAGGTCAGAAACTCAATATTATGTGATCTCAGAGCCAGGCTCTTATTTACCATAATCTTGTGCTCATTCCTTATATATTTTATTCTAAAGCAATTAGCAAACCGAAGAAGAGTTCAAAAACATATAGTATTCAGTGAATAAATTTGATTACTAATTATTATGCAGAAGGTCTATGGCCATGCTACCCTAAACAAGCCCGATCCCATCAGATCTTGGAAGCTAAGCAAGGCCAGGCCTGGTTAGTACTTGGATGGGAGATCACCTATAGGTGTAAAAAAATTATAAAATAAGGGATTGTAAGCTGACAAGTTTCTTGCAATCTGTGAGGTCAACCAAGAGTTGCCTAGCCTAAAATATATATATATAGTACAGAAAGTAGTGAAAAAGTTTACTTCAGATTTCAAGATTTATTCATTAAATTTTGTTTAGTAGCAATTCTATATTAGGTAATCTGTTAGGTGCAGAGGAGTCATTTAGTGACTACTGTATCATGGTTTGGGCCTCTGAAGGCCTTGAGTCTAAAGAATCATTATTAATGTTATTAATAAAAATGCTGTTATCTATTGAATTCACTTTTTTTCTTGGCATGAGATGCAATAGTCCCTATAAAACATTGCCTTAACCATTAAACTATTCTGTTTTCTCTAAACCTTACAATGTTTAGTATTTGTGCTTCAACAAATTTGTGCTTTGAGATATATATATATATATATATATATATATATATATATATACACACATATATATATACACATATATATATATATATCTTTATTTTGTCCTTTTATTGCTCTCAATTCTACTCATTGACTTTTTTACCAGAACATCCTTAACCTTTGAAATTAAAGCTCAAAAATGATTATTTTTGCCACTATTGTACCCTATTTTTCAATATTACTCCAAAAGTTTCCTCACACTGATATCCCTGGCGCTGATGTCAGAACCAATATGGGCCCTTATTTTGATGTGACTTACTGTCTGTCTTTCTGTTTTTCTTGTTGTTTTTTGTTTGTTCCACATCTCCCTTCAGACTAAGTGTCCACAGACAGCAGGAATAAGGGTTTTTTTTATTCTTCTGAAGATCATACCACTCAGCACGGAATTCTGTAGATTATCTATTACTATTCAAAATTTGCTGTTGGCTAGTGAACCAACTTATGGAGAGGCTTATCTTGCTGAGAAGACAGGTGAATCAACATCTGTGAAAGCAAAAGAAAAAGAGAAAAAAGAGATAGACTTGGTGACAACTATGACAAGCAGTGTTCATATCAGCCTAAGGTAGTAAAAGAAAAAGAAATAAAGGAGAAAGAATCTGCCATCTGGATGGAGGCAGAATTCAAAAAGCCAGAATAAGATAATAATTCCATTCAGAATGATGTCAGAAGAATGATGGGGTGAGTGATCTCCCTTAATCTCTCCCCTTGAAATTAGAAAAAAAAAAAATGAACAGCTACAATCCAACAGAAATCATCCAGCCCAGCATATCAGATCATCTGAAAGTAGGTAAATCCAGTGAGCAAGAGAAGAGAAAAGAAAGAGGAGCAAAGACTAGAATAAAGACTGTTGCTATGTTTCCTTCCTGCAGGTTGCAAGAAAAAGAGAAATTACGTGCAATTTGTGCTCTTTGAATCTCTGAGCAGTCCTTCCTAAGTGAGTGTTCAGCATATTTCCCACTGGCAGAGTCCAGTGACCAGAGCAGAGAAAAGGGCAGAGACAAAATACAGAGGGGAACAGCTGTATTTTAGTAACTACCATGGCCAGGCAGAAAGCTGAGTCATGGCGTCTGCCCACCTACCTCCACCTTCTAAGAGCGTTCCTCTCTGTACCTTTCCAGAGCTATTATCAAACCCCAGTACTATCTATGGTCATGCCACCCTGAACATGCCCTACCTTGTCTGATCTAGGAAGCTAAGAAGGATCAGGCTTGGTTAGTACTTGGATGGAAAATCACCTAGGAATACTAGGTGCTGTAGGCATTTAAAAATAAATAAATAAACAAATAAACAAACAAATAAATAAAAACAGTACTGCATCTGGCTCTTGTGGCAATATTGAGATTTCAGGGGCTCTTCAGAGGATGGAGTCCCATTGCCTTTTACATTCTCTCATGGATTGAGTCTTGAGACTGAGGCAACCTGGTTGAAAAGAGAGACACATTCTTCCCAAAGGAGTAAAAGGCATTTTCTCACACAGAGCAGAGATTCAGAGGTCCTGGGAAGTGCAGGATGCTTGGGTGCCACCTACTGGAAAATGAAGCAAAAACCTCTTCTTATCAACCTGCTAAAGAAAGATCACTCTCATAATAAATCTTTTGAAACAAAAAATTTACACTCCTGTAAATGCCTGGGTGGAGAAATAGTCCATCAAATTACCATGAACAGCCCGGGTGACAAGGCAGCTCAGAAAGAAAGTAAAATATCTCAAGGAAATAAGCTTAAAGACACAAAAATATGCTATTTAAATAATAAAGAATTCAGAATTGTACTTCTGAAAAAACTCAACAAGATGCAAAAAAATTCAGACTAACAATTTCAGAAAATTAGAAACAAAATAAATAAACAGAATGAATACTTTAACAAGGAGGTTGAAACCCTAGAAAAGAAGCAAATAGAAATTCTGGAGATGAAGAACATATTGAAAGAGTTGAAGAATGAAATAGCAAGCTTTGGAAATAGAGCTGACCAGATGAAGAAAAGAATCAATGCTATCGAGACAGAAATCTGGTAAATGACACAGAAGGTAGAAGAGAGAGACATGAGAATAAAAAAATAAATAAATGAACTTTACAAGAATTATCTGATACCATCAGGAAAAGCAACACAAGAATAAAGGTATACTGGGAGGAAAAGAGAGGAAGAAGAGAACAGAGTATATTCAAACAAATAGCAAATAGCAAGAATTACTCAAACCTGTGGAAAGACCTGGACCTCTGAATCTAATAAACAACAGAACACCCAATTATCTCAACCCTAAAAGGCCTTCTCCAAAACACATTATATTAACATTGTCAAATATTAATGACTAAAAAAGAATTCTCAAGGCAGTCAATATGACAGTAACTTATAAAGGAAAACCCATTAAACTATTATCAGACTACTCAGCACAAACCTTACAAGCAAGGAAGGAGTGAAACCAACTATTCAGACTCTTGAAAGAAAGACTCAGCCAAGAATAATATATTAATTCAGCAAAGCTCTTCTTTAAATATCATAAAGAAATAAAGACCTTTCCAGACTTACAATGAGGGAGCTGCATCTAATGTAGCTGTTTGACAAGGTCACAGCATACAGTGTGGCACCTTTGCAAGGCTTAGGCTGCCCCAGATGGGTTCTTTGTGGCTCCCTCGGTGTGAGTGCGTTAGCATGTGTGTTATGTGTGGGATACTTAATACAGCCCCTTATGCAGATTGGTAATGGGAATTTGGGGGGTCTGGAGGAAGCAAATACATTAGAGCCAGAAGAAGAGCCGTGTCCTGGCTTATATGAAAGTTTATCAAAAAAACCTTATGCATTGCCTCTGAGAAGCAGGATGGGAACATCAGAACATCTTAGACCTACTCAGAAGCCTGTGACAGTCAGTGTCACAGGAGTGTACTCAGAGGATGGCAGAAAGTGGATAGTCATAGGAGGAAAGAAAGTAGATGCCTCTGGCTTGAATCCATAGGAACAATTAATCAGGCAGAGACCTCCATACATAGGAGAATTAGGACTTAGAACTTTACATGAATAGCTATGTACTTTTTATAGGTATTATATAAGAATCTTAGAATAGTGTTGCCATCCAGGCAAGTATTATAGTTGGTAAGATTAGTAATTAACAATAAAAATAGCTTAAGTACTGAGAGAAGCAAGACCACAGTGTGGGCACCAACTTAACAGACAATGTGTTCAAGAAACAATAGCCACAATCTGCAGTAAGAGATAGTGTGAGGAAGTAGCCTAGTTGAGAAAGTGGCCTGGTGGAGTTCTGAGAAATCCAGATTAAAGGACAGGCTTGCCTCAGCAGATTGGTGAAGCTGTGAATCTGCAATGATTTAATTATAGAAAAGTCTGTTGGAGTGGAGAAACGGTGCGGGCTTGCTTCTGTAACCCTGGAGTATAAAAATGTAACTGTTAAGACAATAGAGAGAGATCTTGATGCATTATCCCTGAGTACTGTCCCTTCCTTTGCCGACTCCGCAGACACCCGTTGGGATCTGGACTCTGGAGCTAGGGCTGGCCCCCAGCAATACAAAAGCTGAGGGAATTTTCCACAACAAGGCCTGTGTTACAGGAAATACTAAAAGGGATCATCCTACCAGAAGCAAAATGACTAAAAAGACAAAACTATGAGTAAAATGACTAACAGGAAGATAGAAGCAGAAAAGTACAACTCTTATAAAGAACAAGGTATTATGAGCATAAACATTAGATAATGATTAAAGGCAAAAAAAAAAAACTCTAAAGAGTGAAAAAACAGCTGCTGCAACTTAGAGATGAATGTTCAGCACACATAGTAATAATTTAAGACAGGAAAAACAGAAGGGGGAGGCGTTAAAGATCCAAATCCTCAAAGGAAAATTAAGATAAGGTGCATGCATGCAGAAAAAAAAATGAATAGTGTGTGTGTGTGTGTGTGTGTGTAATTATACATAAACTTAATGTTAATCACAGTCCATAAATTCAGAGCTGAGACACATAGTCAAAAAAAAAAATTGAGACAACAGAAAAAAAAATTCACAAAACAGCACCAAATACAAATAACAGAAGAAATGCAAGGATAAAGAAACAATGGAAACACTGAGCTACTAGAAAACAATAGACAAAATGATTATAGTAAAACCTCATACTTTTATAATTGCCCTAAATGTAAATGGAATGAGCTTACCAATAAAAAGGCACAGAGTTGCAGAACAGATCAAAAAACAAATTCCAACCATATGCTTCTTTCAAGAGACATATCACAGCTGGAAGACAAATACAGACACAAAGTGAAAGGTTGGGAAATGATACTCCAAGCAAATGGCATCCAGAGAAAAGTGAATATAGCTGTACTTACATCTGATGAAATAGACTTCAAAATAAAAAAGTAATGAGAGACAGTGATGGACACTTCATAATGATAAAGGGGACAATACATCAAGAAGACCTAATAGTTATTAATATCTATGCTCCCAGTCAGGGAGTGCCAAAATATATAAAGCATTTACTAACAGAACTAAAGAGAAAAACTGAAAAAAAAAAAAAAAAACAGTAGTAGAGAAACTAAGTATCACACTGTCAGATATGGACAGATCATCTAAAGAGAGCATTATTAAGGAAATAATATCTTTATATGATACAGTAGAATAATTGAACATAATCAACATTATACAGCATTTCATCTCAAAATAGTAGTTTATATATCCTTCTCTAGTACACGTGAAACATTCCTGAGGATAGACCACATTTTGGAACACAAAATTAGCCTCAACAAATTTAGAAGATTGAAATCACACAAAGCATATTTTCCAACCATAATGCTTTGAAACTGGAGATCAACTGTAAAAAGAGAGTGGGAAGAACCACAAATATGTTGTGATTAAACAAAATGCTACTGAAGAATGACCAAGTCAGAGAGGAAATAAAAAGAGAAATCAAGAGATATATGGAAACAAGTAAGAATGAACGTACAACATATCGAAACTATGGAGATGCAGCAAAAACTGTAACAATAGAAAAGTTTATATCATTACAGGCCTATCTCAAGAAATAAGAATGAGCCCAAATAAACAACCTCATATTATAGCTTAAAAAACTAGAACAGGAAGAACAAATGATGCTGAAAGTCAGCAGAAGAAAGGAAATAAATTAGAGCAGAATTAAATAGAACTGAGAACAAGAAGACATGGAAGAAATAAATGCAATGAAATGCTGGTTCTTTGAGAAGATTAATAAAATTGACAAAACCTTGGCTAGACTCACTAAAGAAAAAGAGAAAGGACTCAAATAAACAAAATCAGGAGTGAAAGAGAAGTTATGATAGATATCAATGAAATACAGAGGATCACACAAGAATACTGTAAAAAATTACATGACACAAATTCAATAATCTAGAAGAAATGAACAAGTCCTTAGAAATATAATTTCTTCCTAGATTAAATCATGAAGAATTAGAAAATCTAAACCAATCAATAGTAAGGAAATTGAAATAATCATCAAAACCTACCAAAATGTAAAAGTCCAGGACTAGATGGCTTTACCAGTGAATTATACCAAACATTTAAGATGACTTCATACCCCTTTTTCTCAAATAGATGGGCAAATAATTTTTGACAAAGAAGACAAACACATATGCAATGGAGAAAGGAAAGCACTTCAATAAATGGGGCTGGGAAAATTGGAAAGCCACATGCAAAAGTATGAAACTAGACAGCTGTCTGTCACCATACGCTAAAATTAACTCAAATGGATCAAAGACCTAAATATAAGAATTGAAACAGTAAATGTCATAGAAGAAAACATAGATACTAACCTCTCTAGGTTTTTCTGAATTTGACCTCAAGGCAAGTGAAGTAGGAATCCCCCCACCTAAAAAAGAAAAAATGAGACTATATCAAACTAAAAAGATTCTGCACACCAAAAGAAACCATCAAAAAGACAAAGCGGCAATCTTGAGATAATTATGCTAAGAGAAATAATTCAGACAGAAACATATTTTACTCATACGTGGGCTATACATCTGAAAAAAAAAAAAAAGAAAGAAACAAACAGAGACTTGCAAAACCCAGTAGTGGATTAGTAGTTGCCAGAGGGAAGGGAGGAGAGGAGAGGCAGATAGGAGTAAATGGGGTCAAATACTTGGTGATGCAAGAAATTTAACTTTGGGTGGTAAACACACAATGAAATGTACATATGACATATTAGTGAATTGTCCACTTTTAATCTACATAATTTAATTAACCAATATCACCCAATACATTTAATAAAAATAGAGAGAAATATATATGCAAATACATATTTTTTTTTTTTTTTTTGCTATGAAAAGAACGCAGAATATAAAGAACAAAGCTTGGAATACAGAATATTTATATAGTGTGGTCAGGCATGACTTCTTTGAAGAAAGGGTGTTAAAGTACATACCAGAATAATGAGAATGCATTACCTGGTAAAAGAAATCCTAGATACAGGTGTTTCCTTCAGCACGATAATAAGAGTTTATTCTAGGAGTATTCGAAGCAGAGAGGAGTGTGAATTTAAAACTTAGAGAATTTAGCTGATTTGTATTTTATATGAAGTCTTTGCAGTCATGTTGCCCTTTACAGAGAGTGAGATTATGATAAACTAAAGCCACTCTGAAAGTGAATGTTGAGGTACTTCAACAAACATGTAGAAGAGTTAAAGGCTCTTCAGCTGGAAGAAAAGATAGTAAAAGCAAAATATGAAAGCAGTTTTCTAGTGATTGTGGATCTTAGTGTTGAATTAGATCCAGAAGGTTGCCTTAGGCCAATGAGTAAAAATGTCAGGGAAATGAATTTCAGTTTATAAAAACTAAATTTTAAACATTATAGAGTGACTACTTGATAGGGAAATTATAAATTAGATGGGAAACACTAAAAGAAAATAGCATAGTGGTTGGGAGGGAAAAAGTTATGGCTCACCTAGTATTTATTATACTTTGTATTCTGCATTTTATGTATTTTCCCTGAGAAAGATAAAGGCATTCAAAGCTATCCCATTGTGTTCTCACAGAATACCATCAGACAAGGTCACTCTGTGATCAGGACGATGTGAGAAAGAAAAAGAGACTACCTATTAATTACTTATAATCACACAGACAATCAAAATTACTATGTAAATATCAATTAAAAAGAAATCTCCCTCTCCTAGTTAATTGAGTAACTATTGCTTCTTTATCAATTACAGCTTTAGCCTACCTTCTAGATAAGACTTATTAAGATAGTCATAGAATTATCCTATTAACTGACAGGATCCAATTCAGTGCAAGCCTCAATTCATAGTGCCCTCCCACAAATAACCTAACAAGAGCATATCTTATAACAATTCTTAACACTCTCTACTGAAAATCTCCACAGTCTACATGATGTGTGATTTTCCTAACTGTAAAAAAAATCAGTGAACTCAATGTCAATGTGAGAAGCATCCAAGTTTGTAGAGAATTTTTATAAGTTTGAACTACACTAATAACAGTGGAAAGCAAGATTGCAAATGCCTGGAAAAGGACACTTTTGCAGTTTAGTTTATACATTTGTAATTAAAGAGAGAACATAACACAGACTACATGAAGGTGGGAGAAAGAAAGGCACAAGATAGTTAACAAGATTATGTGCTCCTTTGAGAAATCTGAAAAATGGCATTTTTTCCAAGTGTGTTAACCTAGATGTACCAAAACAATAAACAGGCCTTGCTTAAAGCAAAAATAAAGCTTTTACTAGTGGAAGTCCTATGGTGTGATTACCCACCATAACTGCCTAGTTAGGAATTTATGATTAGATTACCTTTGATTAGATTTATTATAGAGCTTTTTATTTTTTCCACATCAATTTTGTTAAACTATAGGTAAGTTTCTGTTCTTTGGCAGGTAAGTATTACCATGTTGTTAATTCTCAAAGCAAGCCAAATATGCCCTCTTTAAGAGTGAAGAGAACAAAGCTGTGAGAAATTAACATACTGAGATGTATTACAGTTATTGGGAGGAGTTTAATTAACAATTTTTTACTCTACATCTATTAAGTGAAACAGAAATATGTGTTTAGAACTAACAGAGTTACTTTTTGTATTTCATCTCACTTTACCCTCACAACCCACATTTATACAGGAGAAAATACAAATTCAAAGAGATAAGCGAATGCTTAATAGAATGTAGGTAGTGAGTGGTGGTCAGGACAGATCTTGAAATAGGCACAATTTGTGCTACGTGACCTTGGTTACATTCCTTCAACTGTTACTGAATTAGGAAGTCCTGGAACTCCTGGACTTTGGTGCTTGGGATCCGGTTGACAAAAAATTGAAGGCAGATACCCAGCAGTTTGTAATCATGCTAGTTTTACTGAAAGCAAAAGTATACTTCTCAGGTGAGGAAGTAGGCTGCCAGGACTGGTCAACTTCAGATAAAGAATACTCTCTGAAAGGATAGTGGGCTGCTAAGAGAGGTCAGCCCCTAAAGCTCCCTGCTTTATGCTCTTTTATTCTGCCTGCAAGGCTTTGGTCCTCCCCTTTTCACTGTAGTCCTTCCTTCCCCTACAAGCATTGATTGACAGACAGGTTTCTTATGCATCCTTCTGAACATGTGTACTGTGGGGAGCCGCCCAGGAGAAGGAACCGGATAAGGTTCTGGGCTGGCGAGGGAGCTGCCATTGCACTCTGGTATCTGTTTACAGATAAAACCAACCTGTGCCCATCGTTCCCAGGAAGTTTCCCTGTGAACATAGCCCTTAGATGCAGTTGAAGACTTATGACGCCAAGTAATAGATTCTATGCACATAAGTAAAAGTTTAATAAATATACTGTTCCCAGGAGACTATTCCCAAGAGATTGTTCTCAGGAGATGATTGTTTGAAAACTTTGCTGTATCTTGGAAATGATAAATGTATAAAAAGCCTCTGTAAAATAAAGACAAGGTCAGTTCCTTAGAACTGAACCTCTCGACCCCATACTTTCTGTCTCTCTTTTCTTCTTCACCGCTAACTGTTGTCTCTTTCAGGACCTGAGTGTTGCCGGCAGGCTTCGGCAGTGTACAACCATAATGCACTTGGTCTGCCCATAAAGGGGGTCAAAACTGAAATATAAATTTATTATGATGACCATGTAATGAAGAAGAGGTGAATTCTAGTCACACCAGCTGTCCTATGCCTGCCTATGTTGGGGAATGTCTCTATCATTGCATCACTATTGTGTCAGGTCTGACAGTTAAGTCAAGGCTCTTTTTCATTTTCACTGCTCTGGGGTGGAGGACTAGTATAACTCCTACCTCAGAGCCATTATAACACTTCTGGAGGCAGCTGAGCTTAGAAGTAATAAGCACAGATTCTGGGGTCAGAGTGCTTTGGTTCATAATCCTGGCATGGGCACTTACTGGCTGTGTGATCTTGGGCACATTATTACTCTCTGTGCCTCGGTTTCCTCAAACGTAAAGTGGGAATAACATTGTACCAACCTCATAGAGCAATTGTGAGGATTATATTAAGATGGGACATCACTTGTAAAATTCTTCATCTCTTAGCAGGGAAATAAAATGGGACACCTCTTGCAGAGTTCATTCTTTTAGTAACCCTAGTTAAGTTTTCTTCCCTTTTTTCTTTGGAAAAAAGGCCCTCTCCCTCAAATCCTGATAATTTCCCTGGCACTCAAATTCTCTGGCTATTGACAAGGGTCATCAGCCTATTGTTAAGCAGAAATGGTGTTAAGCCAGATAGGGCCCTTAGAGTCTGAGGATGGATGGGACTTTAGGCCAAAGGTCTTTTTACTCTTTAAGAAACATTAACTAAGCTGAAAGGGACTTAGTTTCAGCTGCAGTGACCCCTTGCTGAAAGGTAAAAATGCCTTCAGCTGCTGTGACCCCTTGCTGACCCTTAGCTAAAGGTAAAAATGCCTTCAGCTGCTATGACCCCTTGCTGAAAGGAAAAGAAAACAATCAACACCTACCTAACCTCACACCACCTTAGATACAGCCAATCGGGTAGGGACAAGTTTGGAATTTCCACGCCTGCTCTGTATAAATACCTGCTTCCCCAGAGTTTTGGGCTCTTGTTCCAACACTACTGCATCAGTGTTGTTCGAGAGTCTGGACTGAAGTCTGAATAAAAACCTTCATGTGATTGCATTGGTGTTGGCTCCTTGATGGTCTGGTGGGATTCGCAACTTTGGGCACAACACAAGCCTATCTCCCTTTACTCACTTAATAGGCAAATCAATAATAGAAATTAATAGATGTATGATTTAAATAACGAGTTTGTATTTTATTTTCTTTGTCTAGAGGCTAAGGTGGCACTTCAGCAGGAAACCCAAGATTGCATCCTGACTAAGGCAGAAAGGGAAAGAGCTCTACAAAACCCCTGTAGGCGAAGACTATGGCCATTCTCAGCAGGAATCATACTGAAGAAGAGACTTCCTGTCCCTCAACATCCATACTAATAATAAGGGGGTTTATGGCTCTTAGAAAAGAGGTAGGCAGGAAAGTTGAGGTTTTGGGTCTGCCTGCAAAGACACTGAGGTCATCCTATCTTAGAAGCAGTCTGCCCTAATCTGCCCACAATTAAGCCAGAAGGCATTTTTTAACACACACACAAAAACACCAGTAAGCAGAAATTTAGGTACCAGTTTAAGCCAGTCACTCACACCTGTGCAATGAAGGACCTTCAACTCACCTGAGTCTCATATCATTATATGATGCTTATGCCTGGAAGTTCATTAATATTATAACAGACTGAATTCTGGGAACAAACGTGCAGAAAGCAAAAGGATGAATCACTGAGTCCTGTCAATCTTAGTTGTCAATCAAGGACCACCCACAGCAAAAAAAGATAAAAACCCTGGAGTATTTGTTATTAGACCTTCTGAGCCACATTTCACTCAGGCTTGCTTTCCTTTCTAATAAAATTTCTTTTCTACTGTTTTTTCATGTCTTGCTCAATTCTTTGTTTGAGACATCAAGAACCTGGACAATGTGCCAGGAGAGGATCCCCACTCTCCAGTAACAATATTATTTGAGATATTCATTATGCTTAGAATGATATGAGTTACCTAGCAAAATCTCAGTAAGTGGGTATCTTATTAGAGCTGATGCAGGAAAGGGCAAATTTCCCTGAGCTGGTTGGGGGAGACCAAGCCTTGCACTGAGAGAAGAGAAGAAGATCCTTTGGTGAGGAGTGTAGAAAGAATTCAACACACAAACCAAAGTTAGAGTCAAAATGAAAGTTTATTAGAAAAGAGATAACACTCCACAGAGAGGAGACAGAGAGTGAGAGAGACAGAGACTTGGAAAGGTAATGTGTGGGTGTGGGGCGGGGGGCAGGGATTGAATGTTCAGGGAATTAATTTTATATATTTCTTAGTTCCTGCAAGTTATAGTTTAAAAGATTTTAACCTATTTCCTATGGTATGAGTATGAAAGAGGGAAAATATGTAGTGTGAAAAGTAATAATAGTGAAAAGCCTGCTGGCAGTTTCTAGCCTATAATACATAGGTTCCCCATGGTTTTAGCCATAGGAAATGAATGATTTTATTTTGTGTAGGGGAGCCACTGAAGGACTCTGTTGTTCCCGTTTCCCCTTGCACAGCTGTGGGGAAATGGGTTATTTAGCAATCCCAGTAGAAATCGTCCTTTGTACTGCAGGTGTCTTACTGGCCTTGCTGCAGAGCTAATCAGCATACTGCGCAGTCTCAGAAGGTAGCTTGAATTAACATTTTTAATTATCTTGCTTCCTCCCTATATTAGATCCAGGATTGAAATAAAGACATGTGAGGCTCCAAATTCATGCTTTTTTTCCAGAACAGGCAGCTTCTATCCAGAGGCTTCTCAAAGGAAGAACAAAGTTGGGCTGGAAAAGCAAAATGACATCAAAGGCAATTAAAAAGAAATACAAAGCATCTTTGGATTTATGAAGTGAGACAAGGAAATGTAATAGTGCATGTGTTTATGAAAAGAGTATTTGAAAGGTTTAGGGTTGTATTTTTAGAGCCGGAGTCCAAGTCTAGATTAGAAGTCAATGGAGATGGGGACAACATTGGGTGTTGAGGAAGGAGTGAAGATATAGCAAGCATTTTTGGCTTCTCTGAGCCCACCCAGAAGAAGGCAAAATTAGTCTCTATTCAAGCGCTCCCTCAGGAGCCTAGTCTCAGCCACATTGTTAACTGCCTCAGGAGATAAGGGTCTCTCCTGTGTCTGTGCCCCTAAGGGCCTGAAACAGTCAGGGTTAGCTCTGGGAACTATGCCCTGTAAAGATAGAACTCATTGAAGAAAAGGAAAGGCTCCAAGATCTAAACTCAATTTCGCCAATATATGTGAGCCAGGCGAGACCTGATGTCCAGTGGCAGGTAAGTGATCTGGGGGCTACTCTGTCTATAGTAATTGGGGATCTGAAAGATGGGTTCTATAATAAGGGATTTGAAAACAGATACTTGGAAGGCAAAGAGTTGATTCAGTAGAAAGGTGACTGAAACAACTTGCACTTAGAATGTCCAGTTTTGAGGATCATAGAGTATGATTAGGAGAGACTTTAAAGTTCATCTTTTCTTCGTCATCTGCATTTGATACTTAAATTCACTCTTCAAGAGATTGGTTAATACCTGCTTTAACAATGTTGAGAGACAGGAAATTGCCCTATTGTGCTGCCAGAGACTAACTATATGCTTACATGGATGGCAGAAAGTAAAGGTTTCTGAGAATATTATTCTTAAAATAGGAGCTGTGACTCTAAAGATCTAATGAGTTATTGTATCAACCAATAGCAGCTGTATTTGAAAGATTTCACCTAGAGAGGACCATCACAGGTTCTCTAATGGGGGGTACTTTTTATAATATTTATTTTATTTTTTAATTACAGTTAGTTTTAGGTTTATAACATTGTGATTAGATATTTATATGTTTTTCTCAATAAATCTAGTACCCATACTGGTGATGTAAGAATTAAAGATCTAGAGGTCTTCAGGATGCTCCTGACATCATTCCATGTTTGCAAAACCTTACTTGGTCTACACATACAGTTGGCTTCAGAAAAGCTAATTTGCAGAAAGATAAAATATTGTCAATAACAACTACCTGCACACAAAAGATGATCAAAACAATTTTTTTTTAAATTTGATTTCTCTGCGTAAGTGAGAGTAATGATGGGTTCTTCAATAGGATTAGGAAAGGAAGGCAGGACAAAATTTGTGATGCTAAATTCATTTAGAAATGTTGATCTTGGGATACTGATACTGATGCAAGACAGCAAATTTCCCCAAGTTGGAGGGAGACCAAGCCTTGCACTTAGAGAAAAAGAGAATCCGTTGGAGGAGAGTATAAAAAGAATTCAACACACACACCAAAGTTAGAGTCAAAAGGAAATTTTATTAGAAAAAAGATCATACCACAAGTATGGTTTCCTCTCAGAGTCAGAGAGTGAGGGGGGCAATGAGATAGACAGTAAGAGACAGAGTAAAGGCACTGAGAGGGACTTAGAGGAACAGAGACAGTAAGAGGAGCACAATGAGAAAGAGAAAAAGCACTGAAAAGGGACCCTGAGTGTTCAAGGAATTCAGTTTATATATCATTCTTCAGTTCCCATTTCCTTTGATACTGACATATAGTGAGGGAGGGGAAAGAGAAAAGTATTTTAGCATGAAAAGGTAACAATATGTAGAGTGAAAGGCCTGCTGGCAGTTCCTAGCCTTTAAATCCATAGGTTACCCATGATTTTAGCCATAGGGAATGACTCTTGGTGCCTGTTTTCCCTTCACAGTTGTGGGGAATGAGCTTTTAGCAATCTCAGCAGAAGCCTTTCTTTGTTCTGAGGTGTCCTCCTTGCCTGACTGCTGGGGTAATTAAATATTGCAGTCTCTGATTGTGGCTTGATTAACATTTTAATTCTCATGCCTCCTCCCTGTGTTAGAAGGACATAGAAGAAATAAGTAACTTTTTTCAGGGGAGTTTGGAAAGGCTTCACTAAAGAGCTGACATTGGACCTAATTTTGAAAGATGAAAAGGTGTTGCCAAATGGAGAAGAGGTGCTGGAAGGTATATCAGAAACAAATGGTTAGGAGAGGCAAAGTTGCCAGAATTGCAATGTGCTTCCTGTAATCAGAGAGTTAAATAAACAGTCCCTTTAGAATAGAAAAGATTCAAGAAGAATGTCTTAAACAGTAATTTAAAAAATTATTTTAGCATGTTAAAATAACAAACCCAAAAGTTTATTTTAACTGCAGGTCATTTGCATTTGAGAGCAATTATTGGATTTGAATGAATAGTGTGTACAAAAGGGAAAGTATTAAGAGGGGTCTACTAATTATAAAACTAGTTGTTAAATTAATTAGTTTGATTAAACAATTGTTGCAGGAAGCGACACCCAATGGAGGAATTCAGACTCTCACACAACTTTGTTAGAGGAAGGAGAATTTAATGCCAGCAGAGAGCGTGGGGCATCCAACAGACCCAAAGCATGATCTCCCTTTGGTTAGATTTCTTACAGCTTATATACCCTCCCAGTGTGCAGTGTCCATGCAAGGGCCCTGTGATTCCTTTGTCTGAGGTTTTACATGTCCCTCCTTACTCAGAGTGGGAAGGGGCAGCTTTGGTGGAGGGCTGCAAGGAAGGAATTTCCAGAACCTTGGTGTTATTGTTGTAGCCGCCAGCCCCTAATAGACACACGGACCACCAGAAATCGGTGATTTATAGGAAACACACTCTTTATTCAGCCAGCTGGGTCTGCCAAGGGTATGCAGACCCCAAATTAAGCCCCCCAAAATGTAGAGGTACAGGGTTTTTAAGCCTTAAACCCCATTCTTTATTTTGTCTGAACACAAAAGTCTATTTTTTTCTTCTTTTTATTAACTATCAACTCACAGGTCGGTTGTGCAAGTGGGGGTACAGAAGCAGAAAGCTTACTGTTAGAATGTTGTGTTCCTATGGGTGATAGCCTATGTTTCTATGGGCAATAGCCAAGCAGCAATTTTCCAGCCAGCACATTATCAGCACTTTTATTGGATTCTTGGACAAAGAGATGGCACTCCTCGGCTTACAACCAGGGAGCAGCATTGATGCATTGATGTTTGAGCTGCTCAGGGGGTTCCTTATCCAAAGGCTGAGCTCTCGCCATAACACAGCAAAGAGTTCCACAGTCTTGACATTCCTAACAGCTACAGATATAGGGAAGGGACTGGATAATCATTGAGGTGGGGGATGCAGCTGTGGAAAACATGTTAACTGAAGACCATAGAGCAGAATAAAGGGAGAGAGCAGTTTTAACCAGCTGAGTTGGTTATTTCTGTAGCCCTCTCCTTTGCATCTATTTTTACTTTCAGATGCCTCCTCTTCTCTCTCACAATTAGTTTTTATCAAATACATTTACAGTGACAGCCATTATGCTAAACATTAGGATTACAAAAATAAGCAAGAGACTGCAGTTTGTCAGTTTAGTGGCTAAAATTTGGACAACCCTCTTCAAATGTAGTGCGATCTATACATGATATGGTATGACTAAGACTGGCTATCATTTTTATACATTTAAAAACACATCTTTTATGTTTTTGTTGAGATGGTTTTCTCTCTCTCTCTCTCCCTCTCTCCCTCTCTCCCTCCCTCCCTCCCTCTCTCTCTCTTTGCATCTTCTTCATAATGTGATTAAAAACAAGATAATGTGCAATATGTTTTCCATGATATATTACCAAGCAAGTTATAGTTCTAATCTATATTTATATAGTAGATTTTTTGGAAATGCAGGATTCATGTATGTTGCTAATTTATCATGTTTGTTTTTTAGTCTGCATTATCTCAGCAAATGTGTTAACCATTCGACTCATTTTTCTATCAGAAACACTCACAAGGCAAATTCACACCATCATCTCTGAGCTAGAGGTTAAAATAATTAAATATTAGTGATATTTTTAAAATTAAATCTGATCATATGATTTGTCTCTATAATATATTTTTCTCAGTGGTTCCCTATGCCTTCTGGGACAAGGTCCTGAATCACTGGATGAGCTTTCCCAGTTATCTTATTATTAAGGACAGCCCTAATTCAGGTAGCTTTTAGCTCAGCTTCTGCACATGTGCTTTTGTCTGAAATGCTTCTTTTCCTTTTATTTAACTAACTTCCATTCTTGTGGGAAAATTCAGGTCAGAAGCTTTCTTTTCTAAGAAGTCTTTTTTATTTATTCTGATTCAAGAATAGTGCAGGGCCCTATACTTCACAGTCTTCTTGAGATTACTGACTGATGTGTCTACTTCCCTAGGATGTGGTAAGCTTTCTGGAAGCATAACTTTCACCTAGTTGAATTCTATACTCCTTATTACTGACACATATATATATATAAGTGAAGTGAAAAATAAGAAAAGAATTGCCACTTCATTAATCTCATATACAGAAATTACTCTTTGAGATTTAACTGAAAGAAAAACTATGATTGCGGAGGGTAGATAGAAAGTTTGGAGAAGGCCACATAGTATACAAATAAACAGAATGGAGTTAGTATATATAATTTCAAATTTTGTTTCCATGACATGGTATCTATTTGAAATAGAAAAATGTCATAATCTATTTTCTTTATTCCTGAACTTTATCATCTTTAAAATAGATATGGAAATAGATTTCATTTGTTGGGTAAAAAATAAGTAAACTATTGAATGCAAAACACTTGTAAAAATGCTTGATGCTTGAGCGCTAATAAGAATAAGGTATTATTTTTAGGATAGTACAAATAGTAGTAACAGCAGCAATAGTAATTAAAGTGCTAAATTTAAATTAAAAAAAAAAGAAGAAATAAAGTTTGGAGTTAGATTTGGAATTTACCTAAACTCAGTTTTTCTCCTTACCTTCTCCATCTCAGCCTCTCATGAAACAACACAATCATTCAAGCTTGGTTGAATTTGTGCTCCTTGGTTTCCCTGAAGGAGGACCTGTCACAGGTTGGCTTTTTGTCCTGTTGTTGGTGGCATACCTGTTCACTATCTGTGGCAACATGCTCATCTTCTTAGTTATACAACTAGATGTAACTCTACACAAACCCATGTACCACTTTATCAGTGTTCTCTCTTTCTTGGAGCTCTGGTATACAGCTACCACAATCCCCAATATGTTAGCTAATCTTCTCAGTGAGAAGAAGACCATCTCTTTTGCAGGATGCTTCCTTCAGACCTACTTCTTCCACTCTCTAGGAGCCTCTGAATGCTACCTTCTTACAGCCATGGCCTATGACCGCTACCTGGCTATCTGCCGGCCCCTCCACTACCCTGCAATTATGACACCAACACTCTGTGCGAAGATAGCTGCTGGTTGTTGGACTTGTGGTTTTCTGTGTCCCATTTCTGAAGTCATCCTGGTCTCCCAGCTTCCTTTCTGTGGCTACAATAAAATTGAACACATCTTCTGTGACTTTCCACCTCTGCTGACCCTAGCCTGTGAAGACACAACCACTAACGTCCTGGTGGATTTTACCATCAATGCCTTTATTATCCTTATTACCTTCCTTTTTATTATCATTTCTTATGGAAGAATCATTTGGACCATACTGAAAATGAAAACAACAGTAGGAAGAAAGAAAGCCTTTTCTACATGTGGCTCACATCTCATTGTGATCCTCACCTTCTTTGGGAGCATTATCTTCATGTATGTTCGGCTAAAGAAGAGCTATTCACTCATCGTTGATCGGACACTTGCAGTAATATACTCTGTATTAATACCACTAGTCAACCCAATTATCTACAGTCTCCGTAGCAAGGAACTCATTAAGTCCATTAAGAGAATCATCTTTCAGAAAGGGAAGAGAGTTAGTGCAACTCACCATTGACCTCCTACCAACATCCTTCCTCGACTTTATTGTTAATCTCATAAATGTTCCATGCACCTTTTTTGTCCTGACCTTGAGTAATCACACATGCAACGGATCTCATCTCCTCTCATCTTTCAATGACTTTATTTTTTTGTTTTTATTTTTTTTGTAAATCTTTATGTTTTCCATTCTTTATCTTATTAGTGTTTTCTGCGTGTAATAATACACTAGTATCTACATTATTATACTTTTATTAAATTTATTTGAGTGATGTCGTTAATAAAATTATATAGGTTTTAAGTGTGCAATTTAATAATATGCCATATGTACATACCTTGTATGATCATCACCCAAAGTTAAATTTCCTTTCACAAAGGGGATCAAATATATGGTGAAAGTAGTATATTCATTCTTAAAAACAAGCATACAAAAGATCTAGCCACAGCAGTAAGATTAGAAAAAAATTATAGGCATCCACATTGGAAAGGAAGATGTAAAACTGTCATTATTTGCAGATGACATGATATTACATACAGAAAATTCTAAAGACTCCACCAAAAGAAATATTCGAACTAATAAATAAGTTCAGTAAAATTTCAGAATACAGAATTAATATACAAAAACATGTTGCATTTTTATACACCAATAATGAACAATAGAAGGGGAAATTAAGAAAATAATTCCACTTACAATTGCATTAAAAAGCATAAAATAGCTAGAAATACATTTAATTAAAGAAATGAAAGACCTATTCTCTAAAAGCTATAAGACACTAGAGAAAGATATTGGAGGAGATATAAATAAATGGAAATATATGACTTGCTCATGGATTGGAACAATTAATATTGTAAAAAGGTTTTTACTATTTAATGCAATATACATATTTCATGCAATCCCTATTAAAATATCAATGGTATTCTTCTCAGTATTAGAACTAATCCTAAAAGTCACATGGAACCACATAAGACTTAAATAGCCAAAAAGCAATTTTAAGAAAGAACAAAAGTTTGATATCACTCTACCTGATATCAAACTAAACTACAAGCCTACAATAATCAGCATGGTACTGGGATAAAATCAGACATATAGATTGATGTAATATAATAAAAAAAACCCAAAATAAAATTTTTGCTTGTACAGCCAATTTACCTATGATGAAGAAAGGAAGAATATACAATGGGGTAAAGGAAGTCTCATCAATAAGTGATATTGGAAAAGTGGGATAGATACATGTAAAAAAAAAATGAAGTACAACCACTTTATTACACCATATACAAAAAATAAACTCAAAATGTATTAAAGATTTAAATGTAAGAACTGAAAACATAAAACTTCTAAAAGAAAACATAGAAAGTAAATTCTCTAGAATTGCTCTTATTAATATTTTTTCTGACATGTTGCCTTAAATAAGGGCAACAAAAGTAAAAATAAACATATGGGCTACTACCCTCATACTCTCTCAGACTGATCACCATGAGGTTCCATGGGAATCTGAGCAAGCCCTATCAGAATTGTCGCTAACACTGACAGGAACTGAGACTGAAGATAACAAGCATGATTAAAAATCTATAAAAAATAAATAAATAAAAAGGTATTTTTAAGGCTTTATATAAAGCAGGGATCCAAGAGGCTTAGGTGCCATCTACTGGAAATCAAAAGAAAAGTGCCTTCTTTGCAGGAGGCTAAAGGGAGAACTTTATGTAATAAAACTTCTTTCTGGAAAAAAAGCAGAATATACTTTCATTAATGCCTAGGTGAAAGAATAATCTATTAAACACCACAAACAGCCAAGGTGACAAGGCATGTCAGAGAAAAGAGAAATATCACTAAAAAATAAGCTTACATACATAGAAATATGGAACTTAATTGACAGAATTCAAGATGGTACTTCTGAAAAAACTCAGTGAATTCTTCAATGAGTCATATCAATAATTTCAGGTATTGATAAAATACCTAGAGGAGCAGACCCAGGAGATTAAAACTCTCAAAAAGAACCAAGTATAACCTCTGGAGAAGAAGAACACACAGCAAGAGTTGAAAAATGAAATAAAAAGCTTGGGAAAGAGAGTCGACCAAATTAAGAAAAAGCTCAGTAATATTGAAGACAGACATTTAAAATAAATCAGAAAGAAGAATAGAGAAACCAAATAATGAAAATAATAAAAGAGAAATTCAAGAACTAGCTGATATCATCAGGAGAGGAGACATAAGAATAATGGGCATTATCAAAGGTGAAGAAAATAAGCAGGGACTAGAAAGCATTTTTCTTCAAATAGTTGACAATAATTTGCCAAATCTAAAGAATAAACTGGAGCTTGGAATTCAAGAAGTCAACAGAACATCAAATTATCTCTACTCAAAAAGCCATTCACCAAGATACATTGTATTAAAATGATCAAAAGTCAATGACAAAACAGAATTCTCAGTGAAGCCAGGAAGAAAAAAATGGTAGTTTATAATGAAAAACCCATTAGATTATCCTCAGTCTTCTCAGCACAAAACAGAAACAAATGGAATAAAATTATTTAAATTATGAAGTGAAATGACATACCAATTATAATAATGTACCCAGCTAATCTCTCTTTTAGATATGAAGGAGAAATAAAGACCTTTCTAGACATACAAAAATTGAGGGGATTCTCCACTACGAGGCCTGCACTACAGAAAATACTGAAAGGGGTCAGCTAATCTAAAACAAAATAACAACAACAAAAAAACATAATTAGGAGTAGGGTGACTATCAATCAAATAGAAGCAGAGGAGAGTAACCCTTACTAAGAGCAGGCCATTACAAGCTTAAATAATAAGAAGAGAATTACTTTAGCAAGATAGTAATGAACATTCAGTATACATAGGAACAAACTGAGATAACAATGACTAAAGAGGGAATAATTCAAATATCCAGATTTGCAATGGAGAATGGAGATAAGGTACATGCAAAAGAAAATAGATGATTATACACACACACACATATGTATATACATGTGTGTGTGTGTGTGTGTATAATTATTCTTTACATGCTCATAATGGTAACTACATGGCAAAGATTCAGAACCAAAGTATATAACATAAAACAAAAAGGATCATAGGGGAAACCCATAAAACCAACCAAAATAAAGAAAACATAAACATAAGGACAAGAAAGCAATGAAAACACTGAGCTACCAGAAAGCAAAAGATAAAATGGCTATAATAAGATCTCATATTTCAATAATCACTCTAAATGTAAAAGGATTGAACTCACCAATAAAAAGGTACAGAGTTGCAGAATAGATCGAGAAACAAACCCCCACCATATGCTGCCTCCAGAAGACAAATCTCAGCTCCAAAGACAAATATAGACTCAAAGTGAAAGGTTGGAAAATAATATTTCAAGTATATGTCATTCAGAGAAGCAAAAGTAGCAGTATTAATATCAGACAAAATAGACTTCAAATTAAAAAAGGAAAGTAAAATACTAAGGGACACTTCATAATGATAAAGAGAATCATGCACCAAGAAGACATAACACTTATTAATATCTATACTTCCAATTAGGGAGCCACAAAATATGTGGCTATACTAACAGCACTGAATGGAGAAACTTACCAAAACATATTAGGGGACCTAAATACCCACTGTCAGATATGGAAAAATTATTTAAACAGAAAATTAATAAGGGAATACCATTCTTAAATGACACATTAGACAACTGGAAATAATTAACATTTACTGAACCTTCCATCTCAAAACAGCTACTTATACATTCCTCTCTACTTCACGGAACTTTCTCATGAATCAACCACATACTGGAACACAGAGATAGCATTAACAAATATAAGAGGGTTGAAATTATACCAACCATATTCTCTGATCATAATGCTTTGAAAATAGAGATCAAATGAAGAAAGAAATTGGGAAGAACCACGAATACGTTGACTTTAAACAACATGGTATTAAAGAATAACTGGGTCTGAGAATAAATAAAAAAGATCAAGAGATATACAGAAACAAAAGATAATGATAGTAAAACATATAAATACTTTTGGACATGGCAAAAACTGTCATCAGAGAAAAATTCATATTATTACAGGCCCATCTCCAAAAACAAAAATGAGCCCAAATAAACAACCTAACACTTCATCTTAAAGAACTAGAAAAGTAAGAACAAATGAAGCCTAAAGTCAGCAGAAGGAAAGGAATCATCAAAATTAGAACAGAAATAAAAGAAATTGAAAAGAAAAAGAAAAAATAAATGCAACAAAGAGCTGGTTATTTGAGAAGATTAATAAAATTGACAAACCCCTGGCTAGACTCAATAAAGAGAGAGAGAGAGAGAGAGAGAGAGAGAGAGAGAGAGAGAGAGGACATAAATAAAATAAGGAATGAAAGAGGAGAAATTATGATTAATATTACAGAAATACAAAGGATCATATAAGAATAATATGAAAAAAGAAGGATCATATAAGAATAATATGAAAAAAGTATATAACTCCAAATTTAATAACCTAGACAAAATGGACCAGTACTTAGAACAATAAAAATTTTTTGGACTGAATGAAAAAGAACTGAAAAATCTAAATAGGCTGATCAGCAGTATGGAAATTGAAACAATCATAAACAACTACCAAATGTAAAAGTCCAGGACCAGATTGCTTCACTAGGGAATTCTCCCAAACATTCAAAGAATATTTAAGACCTATTCTCCTCAAACTCTTCCAAAAAATTGAAGAGGTAATAATACTTCCAAACTCATTTTATGAGGCCCATGTTATTCTCTTACCAAAACCTGATAGAGATAACACAAGAAAAGGAAAACTACAGACCAATGTCTCTCATGACCACAGAGGCAAAATACCTAAATAAGATACTAGTGAAGCAAATACAGCAACATATTAAAATTATTATACACCACGTTCAAGTGGGCTTCATCCCAAATGCACAGGGATGGTTGAACATACGCAAATTGATTTATGTGATCCACCACATAAACAAATTAAAAAATAAGAAATATGATCATATCAATAGTTGCAGAAAAAGCCTTTGACAAGATACAACATCCATTTATGATCAAAACACTTAACAAAATTGGTATAGAAGAGAAGTACCTTAACATAATAAAAGCCATATATGACAAGCCCTCAGCCAACATTATACTTCATGATGAAAAACAAAAAAAACTTTCCTCTGGGAAAGATCTGGGACAAGAAAAGGCTGTCCACTATTGCCATTGTTATTCAATATGACATTGGAGGTCCTAGCAAGTGCAATCAGGCAAGAGAAAAATATAAGAGGCATCCAAAGAGGAAACAAAGAAGTCAAACTGTCACTATTTGTGGAAGACGTGATTCTCTAGATAGAAAATCCTAAAGACTCCATAAAACCACTTAGAAATAATAAGCAAATATAGTAAAGTATCTGAATACAAAATCAATGTTCAAAAATCCAAAGCATTTCTATATTCTAATTGTGAATTGTTAGAAAAAGAAGTGAGAAAAATAATTCCTTTTGCAATTGCAACAAGAAAGAATAAAATGTCTTGCAATATATCTAACAAATCATGTGTATGAACTATATAATGAAAACTGTAAGACCCTATTAAAAGAAATTGAAGAATGTACCAAAAAAAGGAGATTTTTTGTTCTTGGATTAGAAGAATCAACATAGTTAAAATGACCAAATTACCTAAAGCATTATACAAATTTAATGCAATCCCTATCAAAATCCCATCAGCATTTTAAAAAAATGAGAATAAAAAATCTTCAGATTTGTACGGAAGCACAAAAGACCCTGAATTGCCAAAGCCATCTTGAGGAAAAAATAACGAGGCTGGTGGCATCACTCTGTTTGACTTTAAATTATACCACTGAATAACATTAATCAAAACAGCATGGTATTGGCAGAAAAACAGACACACGAACCAGTGGAATAAAATCTAAAGTCCAGAAATAAACCCATATTTATATAGGCAAATAATTTTAACAAAAAGCAATAAATATGCAGTGGAGAAAGGAAAGCCTCTTCAATAAATGGTCCTGGAAAATCTGGAAAGACACGCAAAAGAATGAAACTAAACTGTTGTCTATCACCACACACCAAAATTAACTCAAAATGGATTAAAGGCCTGAATATAAGACCTGAAACAATAAACTGCATAGAATAAAACCTGGGAACAAAACTCAAGAACCTTTAAATAAAGAGAATTTTATGAATTTGACCTCAAATGCAAGGCAAGTAAAAACAAGTGATGGATAAAAACTACATCAAAATAAACAGGTTCTGCTCAGCAAAAGAAACTATCAGTAAAGTAGAGACAACCATCTGAATGGGAAAATATATTTTCAAGCAACAACTCCAATTAGGTCCTAATATCCAAATATACAAAGAACTCATAAAACTTTAATAATAATAATAATAATAATAATAATAATAATAATAATAATAAATCCAATCAAAAAATGGACAGAGAACCTGAACAGACACTTCTCCCTAGAGGAAGTACAAATGACCAACAAATACTTGAAAAGAAGTTCAACATTGCTAGCTATTGGGAAAATGCAAATCAAACCCATAATGAGATATCATCTTATACCTGTTAGAATAGCTATAATTAACAGGACAATAGTAAATGTTGAGGAGGATGCAGAGATAAAGGAACCTTCATACACTGCTGGTGGGACTGCAAATTGGTACAGCCACTGTGGAAAACAGTATCGAGGTTCCTCAGAAAATTAAGAATAGATCTACCATATGACCCAGCAATCACTCTACTGGGTATTTATCCCCAAAGACTGAAAATCCATATTCAAAAAGATATTTGTACACTAATGTTTGTAGAAGTATTATTCACAGTGGCCAGGACATAGAAGCAACCAAAATGTCTTATGATAAATGATTGAATAAAGAAGTGGTATACACACACACACACACACACACACACACACACACACACACACACACACACAATGGAATATTACTTAGCCATAAGAAGAGATGAGATACTGCCATTTGTGACAACATGGATGGACCTCGAGATAATCTTCCTAAGTGAAATAAGCCAGACGGAAAAAGTTGAAAGTCACATGAGGTCACTTATATGTGGGATATAAACTTAAAAACAGCAAATGAAGAATACAAACAGAGATACATGGACATGGACTATAGACTAGTGGTTACCACAGGGTAGGATGTGGTAGAGGATTGGGGAGGTAAATGTGGTAAAAGAGGGTCAAATATAAGGGGTTAGGGGAAGGGTTAATTGTGTAAAATGGATCAAATGTATGTTAGCTGAAGGAAACTGAACTTTGGGTGGTAAACATACAATAGAATATACAGGTGTCAAATTATAATGTACTCCTAAAAGTTATATAATTGTATTAATGAATGTTTCTCCAATAAATTTGATTTAAAAAAATGTGGGATTATATCAAACTAAACAAGTTTGTTCACAGCAAGGAGACGATTAATAAACAAAAAGGAACTGACAAAATGGAAGAAGATATTTACAAATGATACAGCCAATAAGGAATTAATATCCAAAATATATAAAAACTCATATAACTTAATACCATAAAAAATAATCTAATCAAAAAATGAATAGATCTGAGTAGTCATTTCTCCAAAAAAGTATGTAATATTTAGTGTATAATGTCTTATTCTAAATAAGAGTTACAATTTTCTACTTCTCTCCACCTGTTACTCACCTTAACTTATAGTTTTGTATCTTTTGTTTTAGGTAGAATGACCCCTATAGTATTTTCTGTAATGCAGGACTTATACTAAAAACTTTCCTCAGCTCTGGAAAGATCTTCATTTCTCCTTCATGTTTAAAGGATAACTGTTCTAGATATATTATTTTTTGGCTGGTAGTCTCTCAATAGTTTAAATATTTGATTCCTATCCCTCTTAGTTTATAGAGTTTCTGCTTTATGTATAAATCTGACAACAATCTAATAGGATTTTCTTCATAGGTAATATCTTCTTTTCCTTGGCTGCCTTTAGCATTCTTTCTTTGTCATTAATTTTTGACCATTTTAATATGTGTCCAGAATAAGGCTTTATGGGTTAAGATAATTACTTGTTCTCTTTGTTGCTTGAATTTGAGGATTCAGTATTTTCCATAGGTATGAGAAGTTTATGTCAACTATTTGTATAAATAGGTTTCTGTTTCCTTTTCCCTTTCTTTTTCTGGTATACCTATTATTCTTATGTTACTTTTTCTGATAGAGTCAGATAGTTCTTGTAGAGTGTTTTTTCCCCACTTTTTTTATTTTTTTTTATTTCTTTTCACTTTTTTCCATGTGTTATTTCCAGGTTTTCATTTTCAATATCACTAATTCTTTTCTCTGTCTGGTCAGCTGTATTTTCTAAGCTCACTATATCATTCTTCATCACTTTCGTTGGGTTCCTCAACTCCAGAATTTCTATTTTGTTGTTATTTAAAGTTTCAATGTCTTTGGTAAAGTATTTTTTATCATTAATTTTATTTCAGAGTTTATTAAACTGCCTGAGTTTTCGTGTATATAGTTGAATTTTTTAAAACTGCAATCTTGAGCTTTCTGTCATTTAAAAAAGTGAAGAAGAAAACAATAGCTACTGCAACTTGGAAATAAATTCACAGCATAAGTAGAGATAATTGTGACAACAAAAACAAAAAGGGAGGGAATAAAAGCCTGCATTTACAAATGGGAATGGATACAAGGTGCGTGTAGAAGAAAGGACTACTGTATATATGAAGCTTTCTTTTACATTAACTTACACACACACAATCTAGAAAACACATGTAACATAAAAAAGAGGGAACAGACAAAAAATTATATAATATACCAAACAAAAATACAGACAGAAACACAGGGGCAAAGAAACAATGGAGACACTGAGCTACCAGAAAACAAAAGATGGAATGAATATAAAAAGTTCTAATATATCAATAATTACCCTAAATACAAATAAACTAAACTCACCAATAAAGAGGCACAAAGTAACAAATTGCATTAAAAAAATCAGAGCAGAGAGGAAAAAATGACATAGATGATAGAGGCTCTGTTCATTCCTCTTGAGACCAAATAAAAACTGTGACAGAAACAAGGATCAAACAGCAAAAAATAAAAATAATAAATAAAAAATAAATCTTCTGGGATCTATATGAACAAGCACTAGAACTAGGGACAGAAATAAAAAATATCCCTACAGGTAGGATGGGACAAGGACATGAGGCTACCTGGTCCTGAGTGACCGAGTGAGGCAGAGGCCATAACAGCAGCTGGCAGCTGTAGACACTTCTTAAAAGAGCCATTCACAGTGACAAACCAGCTCACTCTGAGCACCTGTGCTGGGTTGGCTGCACAGGAGGCACCAGGGGCTTACAGAGGGACATGGAGTTGTCATGGAGGCAAGACTTGCTCTATATAGAAGTGCCTGCAATATCTATTGCTCCTCTATTGAGCCACACCTCACCTCCCCATCCTCCAGTGTGTTGATTAAGAGTTGTCATAGCGGAGATGTCATCAAACTGAATAACAAAAGTCATTTCACTTAGAGAATTCTCTGAAACTCTGCCTCCCCCAACTCGTGACCCTATCCAAGCAACATTCAAGTGTGTTCTCAGCAAGTCAGGCACCCTTTGCTGAGCAACTTCTAGACTCACACTGCTGGCAGGTGACTGTGGGTTCTGGCATGGTCATTTGAGGCAACTATAAGTACAGCATCTGTGACTTGCTTGCTGATTCTTAACAGGTGGACCTGGAGTGGCACAGCCTTGGGCTAAATTCGGCCTACAGCTAAATCCTTCTCAGGACTGTGCCACTAGACAACTACTTCACATAGCCACATTAACAAGACCTAGAAAAGTAAGGGCTTTGTTTAATACATAGAAATAGACACAGAAAGGAAGCCAAAATAAAAAAGCAAGGAAGCAGAAACCATATGAGAGAATAGAATAGAGATCCAGAAATAATGGAATCAAGAAACCTAACATGCAGAGTTCAAAACACTGGTTATAAAGATGCTAAATGAACTTAGGGGAAGTGTAGATGGATTCAGTAAGAACTTTAACAAAGAGATAAAAAACATGAAAATGAAAATGGAAATTTTAAAAGAGAACGAATCAGAAATGAAGAACACATTGTATGAGATGAAAAGTATAGTAAATGGAATAAACAAAGTGAATAAAGAAGAGGATCAAATGACCTATATAGAAGATGGGAAACCGAGAACATTAATTCAGAATGGCAAGAAACAAGAAGTCAAGACTATAATGATAATTTAAGGAACCTATGAGACACTATTAAATGTAAAAAAAAAGAAAAAAAAAGAAAAAAAATATGTCGTAGGGTACCAAAAGGAAAACAAGATGTTGAAGAGCTATTTAAAGAAATAATGATTTAAAAAACTTCCTTAACATAGTAAAAGGAAAAGACATACAACCCCAGGAAGCTCAGAGAGTACCAAATAGATGAACCCAAAGAGGCCCACACCAAGACACATCATTTAAATGCCAAGGGTTAAATATAAACAGGTTATCTTAAATGCAGCAAGAGAAAGGCAGTTAGTTATCTACAAGGGAGCACCCAAAAGACTGGCAGCTGATTTCTCAAAAGAAACTATCCAGGACTGAGAGATTGGTACAAAATATTTGACATGATGAAAACCCAGGATCTACAACCAAGAATTCTTTATCCAGCAAAGCTATCATTTAGAGTTAAAGACAGACAAAAATGAGCTGAGAGAATTTATCAACACCAAGCCAGTATTATAGGAAATGTTGGAGAAATTTCTTTAAGAAGAAAAAAATGCACCAAAAACAGGAATAAAAAAGAGTATAAGTACATTCTTACCAATAAGTACCTCAAATGGAAAAGAATTAAGTCTTCCAACCAAACGATCGGTTGAATGAATAAGAAAACAAGACCCCTACATATGCTACCTTCAAGATACTTACTTCAGATTAAAAAATACACAAAGACTAAAAGGAAGGGGATGGAAAAAGATGTTGCCTTGATAGACCCAGAGGGTATTACACTGAATGAAATGAAATGAAATGAATAGGAAAAGACAAATATCGCATGATTTCATGTACATGTGGAATCTAAAGAACAAAATTAACAAAACAACAAAAGCAGAAATAAACTCATAGATATAGAGAAATACTAGATGGGAGGGGATTTGGGGGGACAGCAAAAAAATGCAAGGTGATTAAGAGGTACAAATGTATAGTTGCGGATTAGACATGGAGATGTAGAGTGCAGCATGGGGAAGATGGTTAATAATGTCATACTAAATACATAAGGAAGAAGAAGGGTACTAGATATAGTGGGTGATCACTTTCTAAGTTATGTAGATCATTGATCACTATGTTATACAACTTAAAGTGGTATATTATTTTATGCCAACTATAACTGAAAAAAATCATTGAATTGTACAATGTAAATACAAGCAAGTAATTGTCTATTATATTTCAATAAAGCCAAAAATATATTCTGCCTTAAAAAAATACTTCACAGCTACAAAAAGAAATATGAACTCTTAAGAATGAAAAATGATTCTCCAAGCAAATGGTATCCAGAGCAAGTGGGCATAGTGTACTTATTCTTGAGAAAACAGACTTTGATATAAAAACAAACAAACAAAAGGTAACAAGAGAAAAAATGGATATTTCATAATAATCAAGGGAAGAATATAATCAAGAAAATATAATATTTATCAATATGTATGCTCTCAAACAGGAAACACCAAAAATAAACAAAGCAAGAAAAAGCACAAATATATAGATATTAAACAAAGTGCTACTGAAGAATGAATGGGTCAGGAAGAAATAAAAGAAGAGATTAAGAGAAACAAATGAAAATACAATATATTAAACTTTTGGATACAGCAAAAGTGGTAATAAGAGGAAAGTTTATATCATTACAGGTCTATCTCCAGAAATAAAAATGAGCCCCCAAATAAACAACCTTACATTATACTTAAAAATACTAGGAGAAAACAAATGAACCCCAAAGTCACCAGAAGGAAGAAAATAAAAATTAGAGAATTAAATGAAACTGGGAAGGAAAGGACAATAGATAAAATTAATGCAATGAACAACACCTGGTTCTTTAAAAAGATCAATAAAATTGACAAACCTCTGCCTAGACTGACTAAGGGAAAAACAGAAAAGACACAAATAAAATCAGAAATGAAAGAGGAAATGTTATGGATACCACAGAAATACAAAGTATCATACCAGTATACTATAAAATATTGTATGCCACCAAATTTAATAACCTAAAAGAAATGGACAAGTTCTTAGAAATATAAAGCTTTCCTCTACTGAATCATATCAAAAAAACCTGAAAAATCTAAACAGATCAATCAACAATAAAGAAATTGAAACGATCATCAAAAACCACCCCTAAAATAAAATTCCAGGGACAAATGGCTTTGCTAGTGAATTCTACCACACATTTATAGATGATTTAATACCAGTTATTTTCAAATTCCTTCATAAAGTTGAAGAAAAGGCAGTACTTTCTAACTTATTTTATGGGGCCAATATTATCATGATACAAAACCTGGTAAAAATAACACACAAAAATTAAACTATAGACAAATATCTCTGATGAATACAGATGCAGAAATCTTAAAGTACTAGCTAATCAAATATAATACATTGACATCACAATCAAATGGGGTTCATTCCAGGGCACAAGGATGATTTAACATATACAAATCGATTAGTGTGATATACCACATAAGCAAAATAAAGGATAAAAACTATATGATTGTATCAATAAATACAGAAAATGCTTTTGACAAAATATAGCATTCATTTATAATTAAAACACTTAATAAAATGGGTGTAGAAAGGAAGTACCTTAACATAAAGAGGCTATATGTGGTGAACTCTTAGCAATATCATACTTCATGGTGAAAAACTGAAAGCTTTCCCTCTAAAATCAGGAAAAAGAGAAGCACAACCACTTTTGCTACTCTTATTCAATACAGTATTGAAAGTTCTTGCTAGAGCAATTAGACAAGAGATAAAATAAAAGGCTTCAAAACAATATAAGTCAAATTGTCACTTTCTGAAGATGACATGATTCTCTATATAGAAAATCCTAAAGACTCCACTGAAAAACTGTTAGAAACAATAAACACATACAATAACGATGAAGGACATAAAATCAATGTGTAAAAGCCCATAGCGTTTCTATACACCAAGAATAAATTTTCAGAAAAAGAAATTTAAATTTTTCATTTTGCAATTGCAACAAAAAGGACAAACTTTTTAGGTATAAACCTAACAAAGCATCTGAAGGACCTATATACTGAAAACTGTAAGATATTTTGAAAGAAATTGAAGACACACAAATAAATAAAAAGATATTCCATGTTCATGAATTGGACTAGTTAACATAGTAAAAATGGTTATATTACCCAAAGCAATATATACATTTAATGCACTCCCTATTAGAATCTCAGTGTCATTAAATATATATATACATACATATGTGTGTGTGTGTGTGTGTATTAGATTTGTATGAAATCACAACAAACCCAAAATAGCCAAAACAATCCTGAGAAAAATTAATGAGGTCAGAAGTTTCACACTGCCTAGCTTCAAATTATACTGCAAAGTGTCAATAATCAAAACAGCTTATTGCCAGAAAAACAGACACACAGACCAATGGAACAGAATTGAGAATCCAGAAATAAACCCCTGTGTATATAGGCAAATAATTTTTGACAAAGGAGCCAAAAATATACAGTAGAGAAAAAAAGCCTCTTCAATAAATGGTACTGGGAAAATTGGTAAGCCACATGCAAAAGAATGAAACTACACTACTATCTTGCACCATACACTAAAACTAAATCAAAATAGATTAAATACCTTAATATAAGATCAAAAACAGTAAATGGCATGAAAAAACAATAGGTGCTAAACTCATAAACCTTGAACTTAGAGAAGATTTTTATGAATCTGAAGCAAAAGCAAAAATGAAAAAAGCAAAAATCAAACTAAAAAGCTCAGCAAAAGAAGTCAAAATGAAAAGACAACCAACTGAATAGGACAAAATTATAAATAATACTTTCAATAAAGGGCTAATATACAAAAAATATTTTAAAAGCTCATACAATTCAAAACAAGAAGAAAACAAACAATCTAATTAAATAATTGCTAAAACATGGGAGGGTTTTAGGGGGCTGAAAAAATAATGAAGCGATGAAGAAGTACAAATTAGTAGTTACAAAACAGTCACAGTGACATAAAGTATAGCATAGAAAATATAGTCAGTTTTTTTGTAATGGCTATAGAGCCAGATGGGTGCTAGAGTAATCAGGGGATCACTTCATAAACTATATTAATGTATAATCATTCTACCATATACATGAAGCTAATTTTATATCTATATATCGTGATGGAATAAAATTTAACTTTGGGTGGTGAATAAACAATGCAATATACATATGATGTATTACATAATGGTACACTTGAAACTTATTTGATTTTAT
This sequence comes from Cynopterus sphinx, assembly GCA_030015415.1. NCBI lineage: Eukaryota > Metazoa > Chordata > Mammalia > Chiroptera > Pteropodidae > Cynopterus > Cynopterus sphinx. The sequence continues at coordinate 22,457,830 of CM057392.1, read as the reverse complement.
CAACCAATGTCGCTTCAATAAACTTAATTTAAAAAATAAAAATAAAAATAAAAAAGAGTAATTACTAAAAAGAGAATTATTATCTGTATTTTCAAACTAGCAGAGAAAATCAGTTTATAGGAAAAAATATTTAAAAATTTATAAAACCAATTAGAGACAGAAAGGAAGAAAAAAATTTAGAGAGAAAATAATTTTTAAAAACAAGAATCAAAAGCACTTTTGTAGACCTATTTTCAAACATAATCAAATCATCAATATGTAAATATATTAAATATACCTTTCATAATATAAATATCAAATTAGATCTTTTAATCCAGTTATATGCTGTCCACGATGCATATATCTAAACATACAGACACAAAATATGGAAAGAAATAGAGAAAAAGTTTGGTGTGCGAATATTAATAATAAGCCAAATGAAGTATTAGCAATATAGAGAAAAACTTTAAAGTATCATAAAGTATCACCAAAAACATAATATTTCCACCTAAGTTACATCTAATAACATAGCTTTAAATTACATAATTAAAAAAATGACCAAATCAACACATTTTAACATGTCTCAGAAATGAAAATGATTATGGCAAGCAAATAAATAACAAAGGTTATGGAAAAGTTCAGCTTAAGCCAGATGATAGATGATAGATTGATAAATGATGATGAGAGAGAGAGAGAGAGATGATAGATGATAGATAGATAAATAGAAATTATTTAAATATCATAATATATACATAATGAAGCTTAAGCTACATATGTCATATGTAGTAATATAATGTATAAATTACATATTATATATAAACTTATGTGTATGTATATATCCTACATACCAAACATAGAGGAAATACATACTTTATTACACATGAAGCATTTATAAAACTAATATAATTTATAAGAAGATTCTATTTTAAAATATACACTACTTACTAATTTCTTTGAACATAGCAATTGAATTTGATGAAGGAAATAGATTGAGAAGAGATTATTGAAAGGAGAGGTAGGCATCCAAAATAAATGTTATCTCCTTGGTTATGTTACTTTAACCAGCATTGGAGATGTTTAGTCCAAAGATATGTTACATGGGAGAAAATCTTTTATAGCAAAGTAAACAATGAAACATTTATTTTTTGAAAGAATAAAGTCTGTATTCAATCATGCATGGGAATACCACTGGTTAAACTAATCCAAACCAGAGTTTTTCATGGCCAACATTTAGACTTAGTGCTTTGTTCTCTGAGGTTTCAATTTCGGTTTGAGGGAAATTAAAATTGAGAAAATGAGAGTCTCCTATCTGAGTTTTAGAGGAACAGTGTTTAATCCCTCACCTTCAGAGTATTTAAATCTTTTACTAAAGGGTTTAGGTATAAGAATAACAATTTTCTAGTTTCAAAATAAAAAGAATTGTGTCATATAAAAGACAGTAAATTTCAAACTTGGGGAAAAATTACTGCATTCTAAGCAGGACTCTGTTACCTATGTGTGCAATGGCAAGCTGTTTTTGTTTGTTTGTGAAAAAAGTTCATATGACAGTTCTTTGTCCTGTGTAACTTTGCGAAATTTGGACAGCAGCCTTTGCCACTGGAATTCCAGAAAGCAAAAACTAAAGATTGAATGGCACTTCTGGATGGAGCTGTACAACAGGAGAGCCCTGGGAGTAATTCTCAGCTCAGAACAATAATAAAGGTACCAAAAGCATTGATTAATTATGATATATTTGATAAGCATTATGGACCCTATACTCAGAATTTTATATACATTATAACATTTAATCTTTGGAATCCTTGAAGATCCTATGTTATAGATAGAAACCATGAGACTCAGGATACTTATGATAATTCTTCAAGCTTCTCCAGCTATAAAGTGTAAAAACCAAGATTTATGTTTAGGAAGTATGATCTTAAAGGCCTTGGTTTTTGTAACCATGTTAAGCGTACTTTAATAAAGAGAAGCTATCTGATAATAAGATATATCTAACAGTGAAGGAGACTGCTTTGTTTTAGCATCTAAACAGAGGCTGGATTGCCTGAGGAGTGGTTCCCACATCAAGTGTAGATGTCTTCTAACAGGAGTCTTCTAAAGTGACTTCAAGTTTAGAATAAATGGGAAAAATAGCTATTCTCTCATACTGATGACCATAATAGTGCCCTTGCAAAAAGCACTATTATGCACAGAATATGCTTTACTGAATGAGGCTCAGGTAGGAAGAGGTCAACAGAATAAAACAATTAACAATATAAATGGAATTATTTATTTTATTACTTTATTTTTTATTTTATTTCAGTTTTTATTAAATTTATTGGAGTGACATTGGTTAATAACATAAAATAGGTTTCAAGCATTTTTTCCATTTTCTTTTTGCATATTTAGTTTTAAAATATTGTGGTCAGAGAATATGCTTGGTATGATTTCAGTCTTCTTGAATTTGTTGAAGCTAGTTCTATGTCCCAACATATGATCTATTCTTGAGAATGTTCCTTGTGTACTAGAGAAGACTGTATAGTCTGGTGTTTGGTGATGAAAGGCTCTGTAATTGTCAATTATGTCTAATTAGTCTCATGTGTCATTTAAGGTTGCTATTTCCTTATTGGTTTTCTGTTTGGATTATCTATCTATAGCTGTCAATGGGGTATTTAGGTCCCCAGCTATAATTGTGTTTTTGTTAGTTTCCCCTTTTAGTCCATTAGAAGTTGCTTTCTATATTTTAATATTTCCTGTATGGGAGCATATATATTGATATGCTATGTCTTTCTGATGTATGGTCCCCTTACTCATTATGAAATGTCTATCTTTGTCTCTCATTATGTTTTTCATTTTGAAGACTGTTTTATCAGATATAAGTAGGGTTACGCCCACTTTTCTCTGGATGCCATTTGCTTGGACTGCTGTTTTTCACCCATTTCCTTTGCATCTGTAATTATCCTTGCAGCTGAGGACCCTTACGCGCTCTGAAGCTCAGATCTCTCTGACATACTCATGTGAAGGTTAGGTGTTATTTGTTGAATTGTAGATTTTGTTTGTTATTACTTTAAGGGGAGAGATCCAGGAAATTCTAACTCTGCCATGCTGCTGTCATCACTAAGGCTTACTTTATTTATTTTCCGCTTAATTGATGTGTAATTGACAAATAGATATTCTATGTGATCAAGTTGTACAACTTGGTGTTTTAATAAGTGTATGCCTTGTCAAATAATCACCACAATCAAGCTATTTAAAACATCTGTCACCAATGACAGCTGCACCACTTACAGTGCTACCAAGTTGGCTACTGCTACAGCAGTGGGGAGGGCTGTTGTTAGCAAATGTTGCTGCCAGAATAATGCTGCTGCTAGGCTGCCATCTTTGCCTCTGGGCAGGTGCTGGTGGTAACTATGCTGCAGGTAAGACATCCTGGCTTCCTGCCTGCTCCTTTCTCACTTGTAAGTCACAAATATAACCTAGGCCTTATCACTATGCCAAAGTAATCTCCTATTTCTTTAGTTTCTGTGATCATGCCTGCTTTAAATAAACACCAACAAAAGTAATAAATATGAAGTCTCTCAGTTACCATTCAATTCATGTCCTCTGCTAAATAATCAAGATAGTTAAAAGTTCTACCTTCTTGAAATATCTCTTTCTTTTTGTACTGTTCTTACCACTGCATTATTTCTATATATGAGAAAAACAACTGTTATCTAAAGAAAGGATATTAAATCAGCCTCAAAAAAATATCCATTACCTCACATAGTAATCACTTTCTTTGTTTCTTTGTGTGTGTGAGTGAGTGTGTGTGTGTGTGTGTGTGTGTGTGTGTGTGTGTGTGTGTGTGTGTGTGTGTGTGTGTAAGGACTCATATTTTATTTTATTATTTTATTTTTTAATTAATTTATATTTATGGTGACATTGGTTAATGAAATCCAGTAAGTTTCAGCTGTATACTTTAATAGTAAGGCATATATATATTTACAGAGTGTGTTCACCTCCCATAGTTACATTTCTTTCTGCCACCATGTGTTTGACCCCCTTTATTCCACTTATCTCCCTCCTCCCCCGACTCCCTACCCTCTGGCAACCACGAGTCTATTATCTATCTCCGTGAGTCTACGTTTTTATGTCCTGTTCATTTGTAGCTTTTAGGTTTATATCCCACATATAAGTGATATGTGATTTTCAACTCTTTCAGTCTGGCTTATTTCACTTAGCATGATTATGTGGATGTCCATCCATGTTGTTGCAAATGGCAATATTTTCTCTCTTCTTATGGCTGAGTAATATTCCATACCACAGTTTCTTAGCCAATCATCTATGTTAGGACACTTCATTTGCTTCCATGTCCTGGTCATTGTGGATAATGCTGCTATGAACATCAGTGTGCAAATATCTTTTTAGATATAGGTTTTTAAGTCTTTGGGGTAAAGACCTAGTAGAGGAATTGCTGAATTATATGGTAGATCAAGTCTTAGTTTTTTGAGAAATATTTATACTGTTTTCAATAGTGGCTGTATTAATTTGCAATCTCACTAGCAGTGTATGAGGGATCCTTTTTCTCTGCATCCTCTCCAACATTTGTTATTACTTTTCCTGTTGATTATAACAGGTGTGATATGACATCTCATTGTGGTTTTGATTTGCATTTCCACATTAGCTAGTGATGTTGAGCTTCTTTTCAAATATTTTTGGCCATCTGTACATCATTTAGAACTCTTAAAGTCCACTCTCTTAGCAAATTCCCAGCATACAGTACAGTCCCATTGATTGTGGACTCCATGCAGCCCATTAGGTCTTCAGAATAAAATCACAAAATTTCAGTGACCTTTATTTTCTAGCCTAGTATTTGTTTAATTTTATGTGTGTTTGATGTTGATCTGTGTTCTATATGGATGGGTCTTGTTATTCTTTTTAAATATTTTTTATCCTTACTTATAATTTATCTGCCTGGTAGATTATTTACTCAGGTGAAGGTATAAACATTTTACTACAATAGTGGCTATGTTTTTTCTTATACTTCTCCTACTAAATTACTAAAAAGCACTGAACACAGACCTACTCCATTGCAAAAAGAACATGCAAACTGGGCAGGCTGGCTCTCAAGAGAAGCAGAGGTATGGGCCGCATACAGCCAGTTCCTCTTCCAATGTCACAACATTCTTGAACTTGTTCTAAATCATCTTGAGGTTTGTCAAAAACATATTGCTAGAACCCACCCTCAAAGTTTCTAATTTAATAGGTCTTGTATGCACATTCTCATTAAAATACAATTCCTTATTTATAGTTAAGAAGATTCCAAGTTTTTTGAGCTTATTTATTCCCTAACCAATCAATGCCCCTTTGTTTGGGAAAAGCTTAAAAAAGGATTTACTGACTTGCTCACTAAGTTACTCAAAGAATTTAAAAACTTATTTATAATTTTTTTATATTTAGAACTTTATGATAATAGAGAACAAAATACTTTTTCAACAACTCTGCAGACTCACATAAATTATATTTAAAAGGATTTTTTTTTTCTAACTAGCCTACATGTAAGTAAAAGTGATATATTGTCTGATTTCTGGGTTCATACTGGTTCTGAAAATTTTTCATTTGGCAGGAATGTAGAAATAGTGAATACTCAGTCAACAGAATCAGATCCTCTGGTTTTTAAAATACTGTTCTTTCTTTTTGCTCAGTAAAGTTAAAATTTTTTAATTGACTTTAGATTTTTTACCTAGCAACTGACTTTGGAAAGAGATTTATTCATTTTCCTGCTGTGGTAAATTTAATCAAAAAATGGACATAAAATATTGAGGTATTAATGGTATGTCTGTATTAAGAGAATCTAAAATTAGGAAAGAGCATGATTTGGTTCTGTGAAGTAGGTAGCCAATTCCTACCTCTAGAAAGGAAATTAGAGATAGCAGAAAGCCAAAAGTAGAAAGGCTCACCAGAGAAAGCTTTGTAAAACCTTATGACAGGCCATGGATTCTGTAAGTAGGATAATTGGTCTATGAGAAAGATAACCCCAAATGAAGTCTATGACTCACCAGCTTTCCTTTCCCATCCACTCAGTGCCACAAACTTTCTGCTTCAGGTAAACACAGTAACTTAGAAGCCAAAGGACATAGTGATAATAATGGAAAGAGTTAGAAACCTTAATGCTTTCCCATTTCCAGCCAAATTCTAAATTCTTATGTAATCTTGGTTATTTTCTACCTCTCAATTTCAGTTTTATCTTCTGTAAAAAGAGGCTTTGACCAGATGTCTCCTTAGACCCTGCTTAATTCAGAAGTTTAGTAATTCAATAGTAGATTCACATATTTTGAAATAGTGTTTTCTCAAAGTAAGTCTTCAAAAAAAAAATTTCTTCAATGGGAAAGGAAAAAAAAATCACAGGTTTGTTTTTTTGTACCATGTTGTTGTTTTTCTTACCACATGATTAGTCTTTATGATTTAGTAATGTTAAAATGTGTTTCCCTTTATTTAGGATCCACCAAAGTCAGAGTAGAGAATGTAGACCAGATCTGAGCTGGATGGCCAGGGAAAATTGACCCGAGGCTGAACTTACATGGTCAAAAAACAAAAACAAAACTTTGAGTTGAACAACCTATCCCCATTCAATATGTGGGGATTCCAGAAGATTCCATGATCTCATTTAGGATTACTGAATTGGAAGGGAGACCAATGCTATTTTATGTCACCCACACATATTTTCCTCCCATTAAGATAAGTTAAAATAAACACCAATTCATCCGTGCATTAGAAACAAAGTATTACCCTCTGGATTGACTTGAGGTATTAAATTTTTCATGTAAATTACTGATTTGATATTAAGTCCTATTTCTGGATTCCTGTAAACACTTCTGTCCTAGATCCACCCACACTAGCAGGCCTTTTACTGTATAACTTAGAATAAAGGAATGAAGGGGTGACCATATCACTGACTAGCATTATTAAAATAAGCTTCAATATTGTGTGTGTGTGTATATGTATATGTATGTATAAATATATGTATGTATGTATATATATATGTGTATATATATGTATATATACATAAAACAAATGTTATATGTATACATATGTGTGTGTGTGTGTGTGTGTGTGTGTGTGTATATATATATACACACACATACATACATACATACAATGGAATGCTACTCAAGTATAAGAAAGAATGAAATACTGCTATTTGTGACACATGATGGATTTGGGGAGTATGATGCTAAGGGAGATAAGACAGATGGAAAAGGATAAGAGATAAATAATTTCACTCATATGTGGGATATAAAACAGAGTAGAAACAAAACAAATAAAAACATAGAGAATAGTACGGTGGTTACCAATGGGAAAGGAGAGTGGGGAGAATATAGGGAGTAAAGTAGGTCAAATATATGGTGACAGAAAAAGACTAGACTTTGGGCTGTGAGCACACAATGCAATATATAAAGGATGTATCATAGAATTCTACACTTGAAACTTATCTAATGTTATTAACAAATGTCATTCTAATAAATTAATTTTTAAATCAATTATTTCAACATCATTAGTCAAGAACAGGGAAACTGAAACTAATTTACCTTATTGGTTAAAAAAATGCTCTTTGAAAACAGAAGTCCTGCCTCACTTTTATATATCCTCTTTGTTCCCAGAACTAGTTTTATACTGAAGAACTTCTATCAATGACATTGCCTGATTGAATAATGATTTTTAATTTAAAGTGCAGGACATATTTCTACTCACTTTTAACTCTCAACACAACTAGCACCTTCATCTCTAACCTCCTAATTTCCCATTAAATAGTAATTCTCAGCTCTAGCTTTAAATATTCTTTTATTGTAGAATTGCCAGGAACCTGAACTTCATATTCTTATGAACACTTTTCCAATGGCTTATCAATCCACACTTGAACATTTACCTAAAAAGTTTTTTTTCATTTTGCTTTTGCTAACTCAATTTATTACTTTCTCAATGCTTCCCTATGAATTCTGTCTTGAACATGATCTCACAGTATCTTTGGTTCTTTCATATTTTTCACAATTCTATCTCTCTAAGTTCCAAGTCCACCTAAACATCTACACTTGAATCCTTATTTTTTTAATTTATGTGTTTTTTCATTCATATTAGATGAGCATTAATTCAGAGCCCTCTTTCTACCAATTTCTCAATTTTTCTTAATCCAGGACTCAGTTTATTTTAATTTGTATATGTAGTATGTTTGACAAATTATGTGTTTGATTATTTGATTAACCAAATAAATTATGATTTTACCAAATAAATGGCTTATGACTCTACAGATCCTCAAGGTCCCTTCATCATAGCCCTGATCCTCCAGATGATCTTCCTGACAGCCTCTTTCAATTCCTTGGTACAAAAAATATTTAAAAATTAGATTGAGAAAACAGGTAAGAAAAGCATACACCAATGCAATAACTTTGTCTATGCTCTCAGGGCGACTCTCAAGTGGCTCTACATAGACAATGAAAGCAGAGTCAAAGAATAGTTTCATTACAGTTATATGAGAGAAACAGTTACAATTATATAGAAGGCCTTGGTGCAGCTGGCTGCTGAGGGCATCTTTGTCATTGCATTCAGGATACCTCCATAGATTCCTCAAATGAACACAAGATTGTATGTGCTGATTATGTAAATCACTACAATATGGACTGGAGCATGCTAGCCTGTGACTATATATGGCAACTTCATTAGTGGTGCCAAGTACCAAATGTAATGGGCCACCACTTTCAAACTGAAGGGGAAAAAAATCTATGAGAATGGCTGGCACAAATGCAGCTGTGAAACCAGCCACTTAGCGATTCCTGTTAGACATAACTGTGCTTTTCTGCAAAAGATGGCAATATAGCAGTCCTGTGCCATGACAACCAACAAATAGCACTTATTTAGCCTAAGAAAAGGAAGACATACAGATAGAAAAAGCATACAGCTGATGGGATGGCTGAATATCCTTGGAGCAAGGTATGAAGCAGTATGGGCACTGTGGTATTGACATACCAGAATTTCAAAAAGGAGAGAACACTGATAAAGACTTTCCATTGACATGGAAAGTCTAGAATCTGCCTGAACCAAAATGATAATTAACAAATTTCCTGCCAGTGTGAGGAGATAGATGCACAGGGTTCTGAGAATGCAAAAGATTGTAGGGTTTTAGTGGGAATTAAGTCAGCAAAGATAACATTCTCAGTTCATGTGTGATTGACATGATCCATGATTTCTGAGAATGAGGGTCAAAGACAGATGAACTACTTTAAGTTTCTTCTTGAGAAATTTCCCTAAAGCCTAAAAGTATGTATAAGCCTGAAAATAACTTATGTATTATCAAACTGACTTCCTTCACATTTCAAAAGAGGTGCTAAAGACCAGAAGCCAGAAGTAATTTGCATAATATCACAGTCTGTTGCTGACAGTTGGAGTATAGGTCAGGTTTCTTGCTTTACAGGCTAGTACTTTTATTGTATAGAATGGGACAGCAGAGCCTCAGGTTCTAGAATTTTCTCCCACATAGCACAAGAGAAACACACATATCATTAAAATCCAAATGAAATATTTCATGATTCCGTAAAACATCCTTCTGTACCATACCCCCTGTATCCAATAATCAGTTGGACTTAATTGTGAAATAAGGAAACAAATATTTTCTAAAATTTAACTGCTAAGACTCCTTCAGGGAGCTTCTCTGTAACTCAAAATGTTCTCAGCAAGGTCCTAAGAAGGAAGAAATGGGAGAAGAAAGAAATGTGAATACTCTTGGAAGAGTTCCTCAGAGTTCAGAGCAGTAGGGCCAAAGGAGAAATCAATGAGTAGATATGGTGCATGTTAAGAAAGAATTCCCAAAAGAAATTATGAATCAGAAACTCCTGTTTGCATGCGTGTGCTGGCGCCCACTCATATGCGAGTACGCATGCACACACGCATGCATTGATAAAGTCAGGACCGTGCAGTGTCAATCTAGAAGGATTTTAGTATAAGAAAAAGACAAATTCTTCAAAAACTGTCTTTTTAAACTAGGTCAAAATGAATATTGAGCCTAGTCATTTCTTTTCTTCAACTTTTTCTTCTCTTAAATGAAGATGTATAAATAATTGCCTTATAAAGCCCCTTGACCTCTCTGCTACTCTGTAGTTTTCTAAAGCCACTTAAAAAATGTTTCGGGGGCAAGGTCTATATCAATGTACCAAGAGTTTTCACACCACATATCTAACATATAACACCTGTAAAAGGTCCAAGCTCTCTCTTAGTCTTTTTCTTCAGATAATCTTATCTCTACTGCCCACTACCTGACTGTTTTGCTAACATTCAGACTTGTAGCTTCTTGTTCAGTGTCACTTCTGCTTCCAATATACTTCCCTTCTTATATTTCATGTTCCTTCAAATGTTAGTCTACTTGCTGTATGTTCCCTGAGGTTGCTGGGTATGATTAGCTCTCAGTAGGTATTCTGAAAAACGATGTTGGGCACAAGGAAGTGAAGGCAATCAGTTTTATTTCTCAAATGATTTTGTTCAACTCTGCAAACTAGATTGTTGGGCTCTGGAATCCAATCTCAAGGACATTGGCTTTTTGGGTTTGCTAAAACTTTCCGCAATTTCCACATATCTTTGTATGGGGAGATAAAACCCATGATACATAATCTTATGCACATATGGAGAGTAATTCCTTGAGTAGCCCATAAATGAGTGTCATGTTTAAAACACTACCTTACAAAGAGTTTTCTCATCCAGATTCTCTTTCTGATAACCACAAATCTCATCACCATATGAGACCAATCACCATGAGCACTACTATCACTTCTGTGCTGACTATCTCTATTCCTCTTACCACTGCCTCTACTTTCATTATGTCCTCTATCTCTCATTCATTGGCTTAATAACCTTTTATCAAATTCTAAAGCACTTCTCTAAGTGCACTATTCTAAACTTGCATTACCAGTATTGCTATCATTTCTTATACCACTTCCACTACTATTACATGAGGACTTCCTCATGAGGCTAATTTAACTTTTTTATAATCATTTTTATTTATATTCATATAATCAATATTTTCATCAAAAGTCTTGATGACTTTGAATTATAATTTGAGCTCTGACCTCATCTGAATATTATATCCAAGCATCTACTTAGATAAATATGCAATTCAGAAAATAATAGAATAAAAGTATTTATCAATTAGAAGTAATACATTTGAATCAAATGTATATTTTTTTAATCAAAGGTGGGCACAAAATAGCTGTTAAATTAAATTTTAGATAAAGAGGTAACCATAAAAGATGAATGAGTACTGAAAAAAAAGATATTGTTGAATCTTCTGCAATTCAGTTGAAGAAGCTTCCTGCAGGAGCTGGAGATTATTGAAAAAAATGAAAAAAAGGTATTTGTTTTTGAGAGCACTAATATTACTTTGGGTTTGGAAGATGGTTTTTTTTTTTTAAAAAAATCTCAAATATTTAGACAATCAGAGAGTCTCATTCAACCTCAACCAGCATAAAGCCTACATCCCACTTCATGTGAAACACTTGATTTTTCTCCAGGATGGATAGTTGCAACTGCCCTTTCACTAAATTACTGCATCCTCCACATTACCGAATACCAAAAGCACTCTTTGTTTTTATCTTCGTTTCATGGATTTGTATAGATTAACCATCTATCTAGTCTTTTTCATTGAATAATTGTGCTGTATTCAGAGTGGCCACTTATTATTTTTAGTTCCTTATAGATTCACATCACATTGGTATTCCTAAATCTTTCTTTTATAAATCAGACTCTGAGACAGACTTGCTTCTTCCTATGTGGTGTTGAATTGTTTATCTGTATTTGTTGGCATTACTGAGGAGATAAAAAGACTATTGATATTATATAAATACCTGAGCATAGGAACTGTAGACATTATCTAAAATCAGTAGTGCAGAAATCAAAAAAATATACTAAAGAATTAGAGCCTTCTAAATTTAGTCAGGCCTTTCCTAGCCAAAAAAGTGTTTCTTCTTCTTTATGTCATTAACTTTTAGTAGAAAGTGCTGTACCTAGCATTTATTCTCTTTCAGAAATGGAATGAGAGAGGAAATAAGACCTGTGACTCCATTAAGTGATGATTTTGAGAGTAATATGGCATCTAAAATTATCTTTACTTAAAACTTAAGTGAAAAGGTAAGATTCACATGTTTGAAAATTCAAAGTGTAATTGCTAATATTTGAAACAAGTATATATTTAGTAAAAATTAGAAATAAACACATTATTAATTATCGTAAGGTGATGGCATTATATGTGATTTTAACATTTTATTCATCTAAAGATTTTATGTGCTACATTTCTATGTAATGCATTCTTTAAAATTTGATTTAAAGTATAACCAAATAATATGAGAAATATAAAAAATAGCAATCATTTATTCTTTTGTTTAAAACATCTTTTAAATCTTTTTTATGCCCAGGCCTTATGCTAGAAACTGGGGAAAGTGAGATACATAAAGCACAGTTCTTTTCATTAAGATATTTAGTGTAGAGTTTGGGAAACAGACCCTCATTTGAGGCAATTATATTTTAAAACTACATGAATGTTTTAAACATAAGAAAAAGTTTCAATTTCATACACAAATAAATTTGAAACTGAAAACTAGAAGATACCATTTCTCCGTTTTTATGTTTACAAAGGTCCAAAAGTTTGAGAAAACACTTTATAAAAGTCACTGTAGGTAAACAAAGTCACTATGAGAAATACTTTCATCTATTCCTGGTGGAAAAACTAAATGACATAACACTTTTTGAGAAAAATTTAGAAATATTTGCCTAAATTACATGTGCATTTTGCACCATGATCCAGGAATCCCATTCACAAAATCTGTATGCACAGATATGAAATGATTTATGAAAAAGGTTATTTATTGTAGTTCTGTATTTAATAGCTGAAAACTGAAGCATCCCAAGAGTTCTTCAATATAGGAGAAGTTAAACACAGTTAAATGTAATGAAGTTACTTTTAAATACAGAAAGCACTCTCTACAGGGAAATGAAAACTCTCCAAGATTTCTTATTAAGAAAAAAAAAAAAAAAAAAAAGCAAAGACAGAAAAAAGTGTTTAGCATGAAGCCTTAAACTTAAAAATGGGGGATTATGAAATATTCTTATATCTGAGTTTTGCATATAATAATATTATAATCATAGAGGAAAAATTATTAAAAATGATCTATCAGGGTTAGGATCAGGAACAGAGAGGAGCAAATAGATTGGGAAATTGGAGTAGCAAGACTTCTCTATGTAAATACTTTTAGATTGATTTGATTTTTGAACCCTCTAGCTGTATTATTTGTTGAAGCAAAGAAATTATATTTAGAAAATCATGTTAAAGAGAGGTAGATAAGGGTAAAGGGGGTCAAATATACAGTGATGGAAAGAAATTTAACTTTGGTGAGCACACATGCAATATACATATGATGCATTACTAAATTGTACACTTGAAACCTATATAATTTTATTAACCTATGTCACCACTAATACATACATACATACATACATACATACATACATACATACATACATACAATTATGTTAGTTCAGTGGTATGCTGTGGTGATATGTTCTTGTTTGCCCTCAACAACTCTGGCATTATATGTGGGTTGCTGTTGATAACACCTGCTCTCTAATATATTTCAGTTTGGACAACAAACCATATAAACATTCTATGTGATAAAATTTTAACCTCAATGCTAGTGCAGTGTATAATCTGATTATGGCATATTTCAGTCCTGGCTTATTCTCATCTCTCCTGCTCGAACAGTTGTCCAAATGTCACCAGGAGAGAAGCAGCCATAAGTTGGGCCTTATCTTGGGCACTTATGCACCCTAAAGCATTGCTTCTCAAACTTTTTTACTGACATGTAACACATAAAATGTGATAAATGTGTAGAAAACCCTTAGGTGAAAATGAAGAGGCAATCATCAGGGACTCCAATTCTCTCAGGGCCTATCTGATGCTTCAAAGGGCATGCATTAGGGGTGGAAAGTCAGTTACTCAGCATTACTGTTATATATATATATCAGTTGGGAACCTGCACTAAAGATGATCTAAGTGTCATATTATAAAAGAAAAGACCTCAGGAGTTTTGCAAGAGAGAAAAGACAGGGGAGTTCAAAGCTATAAATAGTTCTAAGAAAGAGACTACTGGTGGAGTTTTAGGAGAGATACTTACTATTACACTCATTTGACTGTTAAGAGTTTATTCATTCATTTATTCATTCATTCATGAATGAAAACCAAGCACTGTACTAAAAGTCAATGATGCTGCCTTGAGTTGTCAACTATTTATGTCTCCAAAACAGGATTGTAAGCCCCCAAGCTTACTGCATGGTATAGACCCCATGGAGATGAGACCCATAGGGCTATTAATTATTGTGTTAGCAATTAAAGCCATTGCAAAGATAAGGAACTTCCAACCATTCTTTGGTGCTGCCACCTCAGTAGTTTTTGGTGTGCCCACCACAACCACTATCTCAAAAAGAACTGTCAGAGTGAAATGAGGTGCAAGAGGAGAGAATAGATGAGAGCTTAAATGCAGTAGACTACACAGGCCAGCAGAATGCAGTACTGCACTGTGTATTTAGGGAAACAACATATACTTCGTGAGAGCAGGGAGCATTCTTCAGGTTACGCAAAGTTGACTTTGGTCACTAATCAAAAGAAGATGCTTTACATGAAATGTTAATATTTCTACTGACTTCATACATAATAAAAATGGGATATAATACACACACACACACACACACACACACACACACACACACACACACAAGCTGCCTCAAGAAATCCTCACTATAGACATATGTGAAAACTTTGAAGTAATGATGGATAAGATTTAATAGTGCTTAAGGTTCCGTTATTGTTTTCATTTTACAGATGAGGAAACTGAGGCACAGGGAAGCTGTGCATTGCTGAAGATCACATAGCAAGTAAATGGTGGCACTAATGTCTGAACCCAGGCAGACAGGCATCAAAATCCATACTCTAACTACTACACTGCCCTTCCTCTGACATGATGAGTTTAATTTATGTATTGAAAACTTAGCATATGTTATTTCATTTAACTTTTGAACTCTTTGTTGTATATTTTTTAAAAGAAAGACAAAATCAAGGTCAGAGAAAAATTACTTTCTTTTTTGGGGGGGGATCACGTAGTCAAAAAGTGGCAAAACTTGGATTTGTATGAACTCTTTTTGCTTTCTGTTCTGGATGCTTAGGTTTTACCCATCTGGGTCTAGTTCAGATTCTCCTTTCCTTAATAAATGTTGAAATCATAGATTTAAACTCCCTAAGCAGGAAGAGATGTAAGCAGTCATCTACCCCCAGCCTCTCCTTTGACAGATGGAAAGAATGAGACTGAGAAAGTCTTGCCAAGGCCACCAGCCTACTGGTGTGGATCTAGGATTAACTTCATGTCTCTTTACAGCAAATTCAATAATCTTTGTAATTTCATTATGTAAATATTGGATTAGGTCTTCCTTTTTCAGAGGGATAGTATGAGGATTAAATAAAAGCATTTGAAAGCAGCTATCACTGTTGCTGGCATAAGGCAGACATACAAAAATAATAGTTTATATCTTAGCACTTATATAAGAATGAAAAGTAGGTAAATATTTAAAACCTATACAATAGCCTAATCTCTGCTGAGATTTTGGTCCTGTCTTTCTCACAATTTTCTGACATCCTTTGGCAGGTATTTGACCTTCAATTCACACATCACTAAAGTATGGAAATTGAACCTGAGCATTTCAATCTCTGCTCAACAGAAGAAGTGGCTGGGGAATGGGGAGAGATAAGAGAAGATAGAATATGATCAGAGCATTAGGTTTCTTTCTTTGCTCAAAATGTCAAATTTCAATCTGCTTTCTAATTTGTACATTTATACTTTATATACAAGATTTGCAAAGCATTTGGTTTCTCTGCTGCTTGTTTGTTGTTCTTATTTGGCTCCAGATAAGGTATATTCTATGACATTAAAAATGAACTCAGACAACACCCTTATTTCCAATACCTTATTTTTGCCTCATTGGAGAATAATTATTTTCTCTAGCTTCCAGCCTCATGCCCAATAGGCTCATTCTCTCCTCCATTAAGCTATGTTTGATCACAAGATAGACCTAGATCACTGAAATCTACTTTGATACTTTCTGCCCGTGGCTCATTGCTTTATATCTGAAATTTACACAAGTTATAATTTTAGTCTTCTTGCTCCTGAAAGGGACTTAGTTTTTTTCAAGTCTTAGCTCAGCTGCTATGACCCCTTGCTGAAAGGAAAAAAAAAAAAACAAAAAAAAAAAAACAATCAACCCCTACCTAACCTCACACCACCCTAGATACAACCAATCAGGTAGGGACAAGTCTGGAATTCCCACGCTTGCTCTGTATAAAAACCTGCTTCCCCAGAGTTCGAGGCTCTCGTTCCAAACTGCTGCATCAGTGTTTTTTGAGAGTCCGGACTCGAGTCTGAATAAAAACCCTCATGTGATTGCATTGGTGTTGGCTCCTTGGTGGTCTTCTGGAATTTGCAACTTTAGGCACAACAGTTTCCAATATTGTATTTCACCTTTTCAATCTTTCTTCAGGAATTCTATCTTGACTAAAATGTTTACTCTAAGCTTTAGTTAGTCTTTCTCTCAGTAAGGCATGAAGTCATAAATTCAGCAAAACCATTCCTGATTTTTTTTCCTCCCCATTTCACTTCTCCCCCATTTCATTAGAATGAAATCAAAGACATACTTTCTCTTTCTTTACATGTTTGAACTTTGATAAATCCAGGACCATGTTTTTTTGAGTGGGTATTTGCTATATGTTTGATGAATAATCTGATTGATTCTTTCAGTGATATTTACTTTTACTCTGACAAGATAATTAACTAATCAACTCAATGAATTCAACAGTTAACAAAAAGCTGAGCTGTAATAATAGAGTTTGTCAGGGTGCCTTCAAAATTGTCCGGATCCTGACAGTGACCCTTTGCATGGCTTCCTTCACCTCCCTGTTATGAAGGGTATATATAGTGGGATTGAGGAAAGGAGTAAAAAGAGCATATACCAAGGCAATACATTTCTCCATGCCCTTGAGGTGAATTCTAGGTGAGCCCACATAAACTGTAAAGACAGAAGTATAGAGTGCCACCACAGTCATGTGGGAGAAACAGGTGGAGAAAGCCTTTGCACAGCTGGCAGCTGAGGGCAGTGTCACCACAGCTCTCAGCAAAGCCCGATAGAGCCCCAAAATGAACAAAAAGTTGCACTCAGTGGCTACTCGAATCACTGCCCCATGGACCCGAACATACTAGCTTGTGTCCACACATGTCAATTCTAATAGTGGTGCTAGATCACAAAAGTAATGGGCTACCTCTTTCAAACAGAGTGGCTGTGAGCCTAGCAGGTACAAGTGCAGCTGAAAAGCCAACCAACCAAGTAGCCCCTGCTAGTCATAGCTGTAACTTTCTGCTTATGAGAGCATAATAGTGAAGTGGGTGACAGATGGCAAGGTAGCGATCCAGAGCCATGACACCCAACAGATAGCACTCAGCCATGCCCAATGAATAGAAAACATACAGCGGGATGAAGCACAGAGCTGATGAGATGGGTGAACATCCATGGAGCAAGGTATGCAGCAGTGTGGGCACTGTGGTGTTGACATACCAGAATTCCAAGAAGGAGAGGACACTGATAAAGAAGTACATCGGTGTGAAAAGTTCAGAATCTGCTTGAACCAGGATGATAATGAACAAGTTTCCTGCTAGGGTAAGGAGAGAGATGCACAGGATGCCCTAGAATGCAAGAGGCTGCAGGGTTTCGGTGGTAGTAAAACCAGCAAGGATGAACACTTGAGTCCATATATGATTGGCATGATCCATAATTCCTGAGAACAAGGGACAAAGATAAAATAACTACTACTTCTGCATTTTTCCTTTATTCAGAAAATTTTCTAGTTCTAAGAACACTGAATGTGAACACCTAAAAGAAACTTGGATATTTTCTAAGAAAAACTACAGTGTCAAAGGAAGAAGAAGTTGGAACCATATCCTAGAATCTCTGCTGACAGGGCTGGAACTAGAAACCAAGGCTCCTGATTATAGTTCATTTTTTATGTTATATTAGGCTCTAGATACTCAGGCAACTGAATTTATTTCTTACTCTGCCATCAGTAAAAAAGAGAGAGGAAAATTCCTACTTCTATCTTTCCTATAGTTTCTAATGGTAACATAAAAGCTATACTGACATATGGTGAAAGAATGATAGTCATCCTTTAAAAATGACTGTTGAGGCAGAAGTATAGGTCAAATTCATAAAATTTATAAATTTATCTCTAAATCCAAGGTCCATGAGTTTAATACTTATGTCTTTTTTTTCTATGCAATGTATTGTTTCAGGTCTTATATTTAGATTTTTAATTCATTTTGAGTTATATTTGGTATATGGTGACAGATAGCAGTCTAGTTTCATTATTTTACATGTGACTTTCCAATTTTTCCAGAACAATTCATTGAAGAGGCTTTCATTCCTACTCTATATTTTTGGCTTTTTGTTGAAAATTATTCGCCCATTTATATGTGGTTTACTTCTGGGCTCACAATTATCTTCCATAGGTCTGTGTGTCTGTTTTTATTTATTTATTTATTTATTTATTTATTTGTTTGTTTGTTTATTTATTTGTTCGTTCGTTCGTTCATTCATCCATTCATTCATTCATTTTTCCAATACAATGCTGTTTTGATTATCACCACTTTATAGTATAATTTGAAATTAGGCAATGAGATACATCAGAACATTTTTTTCCCCTCAAGATTACTTTGGCTATTTTGGGTGTTTTGTTATTCCATACAAATCTTATACTTTTTTTTGTTTTTGTTTCATTTAAATTGGCATTGGGATTTTTCTGGGGTTTGCATTAAATCTTTATATTACTTTGGATATTATGGCCATTTTAACTGTTTTTCTTCCAATTCGTGAACTCAAAATATCTTCATTTTGTGTGTGTCATCTTCAACTTTTTAAAATAATGTCTTATAGTTTTCAATATATAGGTTCTTCACATGCTTTAAGGTTATTTCTAGGTGCAATTGCAAAAAGAATAGTTTTTCTTTTATTTTTTTCCCTGAAATTTTACTGTTGGTGCATAGAAACACAATGAATTTTTGTTCATTTATTTTGTATTCTGTGTCATTATTTATTTATTGTTTCTAATAGTTTCTCTCTTTTTTGGTGGAATCTTTAGGGTTTTATATGAAATATTGTTTTCCAGGAAAACAAATGTGATCCAAAAGTTAAAAAATATGTTATCAAAAGTACCTTAAATAATATGAGCTGAGAAATCACAGTGATTCTGTCATTTATTCATTAAATATATTTATTAAATGCTTTCTATTTTACATACTCAAACCATGGAAAGTATGATATGCATAAATCATATTCCCTTTCTTCAAAATGCTTAAATTGGAGTGGCAGAGACATTTAAAATACCCACAGGGCACTGAAATATATAAAAAGATACTCAACCTAACTCATAATGAGATGTATGCACACTAACTCATGATGAGATACATGCAAATTTAAATACATTGAGATACTTTCCTCACCTTTATATCCACAAAGATACAAAGTAATGAAACACAATTCGTTGGCATGGTTACAGAGAAAAACACCTTTTCATACATTGTTTAGAAGAGATAAGATAGCATAACAAATTAGGAAGAAAATTAAGCAATAATTATGCATACTACATATTCATTTATGCCCATCAGTCACATTTCCAAGAATTCATCATTTAGCTGTATTTGAGCATAATATGAAATAATGTATATAATAAGTTATTCATTGTAATTCTGTTTGTAATAGCAAGACTGGAAGCAACACATTAGCCTTTCAATAAGTGACTGTTGAATTAAACACACAATGGAACAAGATGGAGCTGTTTGCCAAAATTCAATTTCTGCAGTGATATAAAATGATCTCCTGAGATCATATAAGAATATTTATACTTACTTGTTTTTACATAAAGAAAAACTACATGGTTATAAGAAACACCAATGAAAGTTGTAGGGATTAGGGATGGCAAGAGGTAAAAAGGGGAATGTAAGCTGGGGTGGAGAAATATTCTCCTATATATACAATTTATAAATTGTTTTGACTTTTAAAACAATGTAGGTATATTATCTGTTAAAAAAATATATTTGACTTTAAGCAGTGAACACACAACGCAAAATACAGGTAATGTGTTATTGAACTGTACACTCAAAACCTATGTGATCTTATTAACCAATGTAACTCTAATTAATTTAATTAAAATGCATAAATGAAATAAATGTTTATTTTTAATGTACATGTCAATATACTGACAGAATGCATTTACATATCCTGGTTTGCTCAAGTGCATTCCGGTTATTATTTATTGTCTCAGAATAATTATGAATACTGCCTTGCTTCATTCTTTTTTTTCCCTGACATTATTTTTATTAGATAATTTTTATTTTTCAAATACAGTGACATACAATATTATATTAGTTTCAGGTGTACACATAGTGATTAGACATTTATATAAGTTACAAAATGATCATCCCAACAAATCTAGTACCAATCTGATGATCTGACACCATAAATAGTTAATATAATATTATTGACTATATTCCTTAGGATGCTATACTCTACATCCTAATACCAATTTGCACTTCTTATGCTTGTCCTCTTTTTTATCCATCCTCTAATCCCCCTTCCATCTGGAAATCATCCAAATGTTTTTCATATCTGTGTTTATTTGTGTTTTGTTTTTTCTTTATTACATTTTGTAGTTTCCACATATAAGTGAAATTACATGACATATGTATTTTTCTGTCTGTCTTACTTCACTCCGCACAATACTCTCTAGCCCATCCATGTTGTTGCAGGTAGCAAGATTTCATTCTTTTTTATGGTTGATATTCCATTGGATATATATGTACCACCTCTTATTTTTTTAAATAATTAATTAATTTACTTTTATGGCAACATTGGTTAAATAAATCCAATAAGTTTCAGCTGTACACTTTAACAATAAGGCGTATATATATTTACACAGTGTGTTCATCTCCCATAGTTAGATTTCTTTCTGTCACAACATATTTGACCCCCTTTACCCCATCTACCTCCTCTTTCCTCTCACAACCCCTACTCTCTGGTAACCACTAGTCTATAGTCCATGTCCACAAGCCTCTGTTTGTTCTGTTCATTTGTTGCTTTTAGATTTATATCTCATATATAAGTGATATGTGATTTTCAACTTTTTCTGTCTGGCTTATTTTAGCATTATTATCTCGAGGTCCACCCATTTTGTTGCAAATGGCAATATTTCATTTCTTCTTATGGATGAATAATATTCCATTGTATATATGTACCACAGTTTCTTTAGCCAATCATCTATTGTAGGACATTCAGTAGCTTCCACATCCTGGCCAACATAAATAATGCTGCTATGAATATGGATGTGCAAATATAATTTTAGATATTGGTTTTCAAGTCTTTAAGGTAAATATCCAGTAGAAGGATAGCTGGATCATATGGTAGATCTATTCTTAGTTTTTAGAGGAACCATCATAGTGGTTGTACCAATTTTCAGTCTCACTAGCAGTGTATGAGGGTACCTTTTTATTTTAAAGAAATTTTTCCCATCATTTTGCTTTTATTCTTTGTATGTCTTTTGACCTGTTGTGAATCTCTTTTAGGCAGTATATGTGAGGCTTTTCTTTTTTCTTATCCATCGGTCACTCTGTCTTTTTATTGCAGCATTTAATTCATTTACATTCAAAGTAATTTTTGCTAGATATGTAGTTATTGCCATTTTATTATTCATATTTTAATTAAATTTATTGAGGTGTATTGGTTAATAAAATCATATAGGTTTAAAGTGTAGAATTTAATAACAAATCATTCATACATTGCATTCTGTGTTCACCATTGAAAGTCCAACCTCCTTTACTTACCATATGTTTGACCCCCTTATTATATTATTCATATTTTTTATCTTTAATTTTTTTTCTTTTAAAGGAGTTTTTTTTAACTTTTCAGGTTTAGTGGTGATGAACTCCTTTAGTTTATTCTTGGCTGGTGAGTTCTTTATCTGTCCTTAGATTCTAAATGATAGCTGTGCTGGGTAGAGTAATCTTGGTAGTAGGTCCTTGCTTTTCATCACTTGGAATGTTTTATGCTAAGCCCTTCTAGCCTGCAAAGCTTCTTTTGAGAGGTCAGATGACAGTCTTACAGGAACTCCCTTGTGAGTAACTAACTGCTTTTCTCTTGCTGCTTTTAAGATTCCTTCTCTGTCTTTAACCTTTGATGTTTGAATTATAGTGTGTCTTGGTGTGGGCCTTTTTGGATTCATCGTCTTTTGGACTCTGTGTTTGTCAGGTTTGTATGTCTATTTCCTTCACTAGGTTAAGGAAGTTTTCTGTCATTATCTTTTTAAATGGTTTTTGATTTATTGCTCTCTCTTCTTCTTCTTCTTCTTCTTCTTCTTCTTCTTCTTCTTCTTCTTCTTCTTCTTCTTCTTCTTCTTCTTCTAGTAACCCTAATGGTGCAAATGTTGGTGCACTTCATGTTATCATAGATGCCCCTTAAGCTTTTCTCATTTTTTTTCTTTTGGATTTTTTTTCTTGTTACCTTTCAGATTTGATGTTTAATGCTACTATATTTACTCCAACGCTGAAGCTAAGAGTGGAGCTAAGAGGAGTTCCTAGGACTCCAACAGCACTCTTTTTCACTCAGCCACCATAGTTGCTGCTTTTCACAGCCAGAATTTATGGGAACTTCTCCCCTCAGCACTGGAATTCTGGACTGAGAATTCCAGTATGGAGCTGGACCCCTCATTCCCTCATTCTTCAGGAGAGACCTCTAAAGCCTAGATATCCCTCCCAATTTTTAACTGCCACACGAGAGTGTGGGACTAGCTCCTTCAGCCTCTCTGCTTCTAGTAGCAATCTTAACATGGTTTCTTATGTATATTCCTAGTTATAGGATTTCTGTTCAGCTAGACTTCAGGAGGGTCTCAATGATAATCTGTAGTTTAGGTGTAATTTTGATGTGGTAATAGAAGGAGGCAAGCATAGTATTTACCTACTCCCCCATCCTGTATTTTTTAACATCCAGATATGTCCTTTGTTTAATTTTAATACTTTGCTTGTACCTCAGCATGCTCTTAGTCTTCCTTCAAGTAATGTAGTTCTGACTCAGAGGCACTGCTATACCATTACACTTCAGTTGAGCACTCACTGGGCTAGATGGTCTGTAATTTTCTCTTTTCTGCTTCATTCTTAAAAATATTTCACCTTTACTTAGATGGAAAACTATATAAACACCATGGGTAATATAATGTTAGCTTTGTTTCTACTTTAGAATATGTGATTTGAATATATATGTACATAAACATATATATTACTTTTTGAATATGTATATATATATACATAAGTACATTGCTCTAGATGAAGAGGAATGAGTGAAATAAGTATATATATTTTTTATCTAAAAATTGGTATTATGAATATATTTATTTGTAATACTGTTTTCTCAGAAACAAAATGTGGTTCAACAATTAGAAAAAGTGTTATCAAAATAGCTTATGTAATATAAGAGGAGAAATCATAGTGATTGTGATATATATATTTCAATACACTTATTATATGAATTATATAAGTTTTTATGCCTAACACAGATATATAGAAATAAGTATGTATATATATAGTATATATAATACATATATATTACATATAATATATATAATATATACTTCTCTTATTACTATCTTAGACTGACAAAACTAATGTCAATATCAAAGAAGGAATGAGTCAAAGAGTTGGCTCCAAGACACCTACCACAATGTGTCATGTTGATGCATTGCATTTTGTTACATCATAGCAAAAGGGAAAAATGATAATAATATTTGTGTGACACACTAAAGTAAACAGAAAGACTGCTGGCTGGCAAATAAAAACTGTAGTTTCTTCAGACTGTAGTTTCCTCAGGCTGTATCTTATCACTCAAGGGGTGAGGTGTAGAGCCATCAGTAATCCAGCTCACCTAATATCTGTGTTTGTTGGAAAGCTCTGGTTTTAGGAAAATATGAATGAAAAGACCTCAGAAGGTTTTAGGGACTAGAAGATTGTAAAGTAAAAGGGAAGGTGAGTTTGGAGCATAAAACTGATCTAAAAAAGGGGGGGTAGGGAATGACACCTGCTGGAGTTATAAGAAGAATGCTTAATTTATATCACTCTCATTTGATTCTTAGTAGTCCAATCATTTATTCATTAATTTGTTCATTTATTCACAAATGAATGAATATACTGAGTTCCAACTAGAAATCAGTGATTCTTTTTGGACTGCCACCAGGAATGTGCTGGCCAAGTAGTATTTTTTTGCCTCCATAACCACCCCTCAATAAAGGAATTTGAAATAACCACAGCGCAGGAGAACAGGAAGAGTAAGAAAGAAAAGAATAAGGCTCAAAAATCCATGCATTGTGGATAGTATAAATTTCATCAGGGTACAGAAAAATACACAGAACGTTCTAGTATGACCTTGAATACCTAGCCCTAAAGAAGATGCTTGATTGAAAGTATTACCCAATCTACTGACCCACATGTGACAAAAATGTGAGGTATGTGTAAAACTAGTTATGCTCAAGAAAAAAAATTCCCACTGCAGAAATTTATGTAGCAAATTTAAAATAATAATGACTATCTTATATATTATGTTTATTGTTCTGTTTTACATGTGTAAAATAATTTGACCCTATCACAAAAATACTTTGAATAAGGTTATTCTCTCCCCCCACTCACACACACATTTTATAAATGAGAAAATGAAAGAACAGAGAGGTTAAGTACATTGTTCAAGGTCATGCCTAACAAAAGTAGTAGAGGTAATGATTAAATCTAGGGAGACAGGATTCAAAATTGCTTTTCCAACAACTGCATGGCCCTTCTGAAATAAAATAAGGCTTTTTGTTGTTTATAGAGTACCTCTTAAGAGTCAGTAACACTTAAGCACTTTGCATACGTTGTAATATTTAATCTTGATAGAACTATTTAATGGAAATCATTACAATTTTTTTTAACATGGGGAAATGTCTGCTCAGGGAAGGTTAAATTTAGTTTTACTCATAATTGTATAGAAAAAAAGTGGTACCACTGGGATTTGGACCAAACACTTTTCCTCTCTATTCTGGATATTCAGATTTTACTTATCTAGGTCTAGGGCAACTCCCGCTTTCTTCAAGGAATGTTGTAATCATGGAATCAAAACTCCCTAAGCAAGAGGGAATATGAGCAGTCATCCATCCTCAGCCTTTCATTTGGCAGACAAAGAGAATGAGGCTGAGGAAGTCTTATCAAGATCACTAGCTCACTGGAGTGAATATAGGGTTGAATCCATGCCTGTTTACTATAAATTTAATAATCTTTCTATTTATATTTTACAAAAATGCAATTGAAAATAATTTTGAGCAGCATGAGCCAAGCAGTGACCTTTCTCTGCCATGATTCTGTCCTGTCTTTGTTACTAAAGAGTTCTGTATCTTTGGCAGATCGTGTCACCTCCTTTGCCCTCAATTCCTTCATTTCAAATGTCTTCATTTGAAAAGTCAGAATACTGAACTAAATCATCTCAGCAGAGAAACTAGTCAAAGAGCCAGAGAGGAAAAGAGGGCACAGGGAATAGCCAGGGCTTTGGATCCCCATTTTTACTTTCTATACCAGTCTATTTTCTACTTTGTACTTACTTGCTCTATGTCTTATATTTCTAATGCAATGTTTGTTTGAAAATATAAAATTAGATAATTTCCTGAGTGTAGTCATTGATACTTCAAGAAATCTAGATCTGCTTCTTGCTAGTGTTATGCAGCAATTGCTAACTAACATGAAGAAAGAAAAAACATTCCTAGTTCCAGGTTAACTGTCTGCTTGTGACAGACATAGACAGGGGTTCATTTTAAACAGGTAATATTATTCAGTGTTCTTACTAAAAGTCAACAAGTCTAGGGCTTCAGGCATATGGACTGATGTCCAGGAACCATGGGCTGGATAATGACCTAACTTAATTAAAAACTTCTACTTCTGGTAATGGAAAGAAACCTTGGGGAAATCTAGACAGGGTCTGAGACCCCTCATATACTAATGCACCTTCTATTTTTGCTGTCTAATGCAGAGACTGTGTACTTTAAGAAACTAAAGATTAGTCTTATTTTTACTGCTTTAACTAAATTCTTAAAAAATAAATTTATTTATTTAAATTAGTTTTAAGTATACAGTACATTGATTAGACATCTATAATTTTTATAAAATGATTCCCCCAATTGCTTTTAATAAAGCCAGGTATCATAGATCAGGGAGGATAAAATCAGGGTAATGATGAGCTCTAACATTTTTTGAACCTATCATCTTAATTGTGTCTCCCAATTATCCTTCCTTATATACCTTCCTCTCCATTTATTCTGGACAGTTACTAATTATTGAATTCATCCTTATAGATCCTATGCTAGTCTTTCATATAAAATGCACTCCTGTGCCTCCCCTAGACAAGAATACTAAATCAGTCATTTTTTCTGTGATCCTAGACTAGACATATAGCCTTTCTGAGCCTGCTTCCTAATGTATCATTTTACATATCCACTTTAATGTATACACAGACAGTATTACTGCTATTAAAACTAATTTATTGGAGGTAAACATGTAGGTATTAAATTAAATTACAGATGGCAAGTTTGAATGTACTAAATGATTGGGTAATTTTGAATGTCGTTTCATCTGATCTTAATGGCTAGAAATCCCCTTACTGATGCAGTCTCTATTCTATAGACTGAGCTCCTAGAGCCTTGGTTCTCTACTTGAAAAATAGGGAATAATTGTATGTATCCTGTCCTGCCTTGCCTCAGTGGGAAGACATTGTTGAAATGTGTGAGTGCTTGGTGAATATTAAAGAGCTCTATCAATGTGTGGGACCTGTAGGAATTCTCTACATGGGAAGAAGCCCAAACAGAATGGGCATCTCTACTCAGAAGCCCAACAGCACAAGATGATCCTAACAATATTTCAACAGTGTTCCAAAAAAATGTTAAGTATCCATTTCCCTCCTTCTCAGTTAGATCTCAGGCAGTTGTATTGAACTTTCATATACTTAGTCATTCCAGGCTTTTGTTTCAACTTCCCTTTGGTCCAGCAGAGGAGCCTTGGAACAATTGCTGAATTATTACTGCCACACATAGCCTATTCTAAGGACCTGAATGCCTAGATATCCCACAGGGAAATATCCAACTAAAGGAATCCTCCCACAAAACTTTTCTTCTGAGCACCTGAAGGGACTACAGCAAAGCACTAACAAGTTTGCTAATGGAAAGGCAAACGAGCTGCTTAATTGAGCTGGGGAAGCCAAAGGGTGAGACAAAAGGACTGTTCCCAGGAGGGAGGTGTGCCTATTTAATGAAGCACAGCCTCAACTTCAGTAATTATCAGTATTTTCTCTGCAGAGACTTCCTCTTACCTGAGTTGTGGAGTAGGGAGCTTTGATGAGGACCCAGTTTTCTCCTATTGCTTTCCTCAATTAATGCTAATTGGAAACATGAGAATGTGAACCAGAATGAAAGCAGCTTCAAAATATAGGTTTTCTGGGAATCCTTTCCCTTCTCAGTTTTGCCTAAACCATGCAGAAAACATTGTTTCTTATATTCATAGAAGGTATGTGGAGATGTAGACTGTGAATCAAAATGCCTAAGTTTTATGTTCTGTCATTAATTAACTCTGACTCAAAATGAGTCATACTCTTCCCTGACCTATATTTTTTTAAATATATAATATATGGAGATTGAACTTTATGAATTACATGGTTTCTTTGAACAGTTTTTTTTATGAACTACAATAAATTTGTTTTCATTCTGATACCAGGGTAACAGAATCAAGAATCAAGAGTAGTTTTAAGAAAAAAAAAGTTACTTTTTTATTCTTATATTTTTATTGCTTTAAATTATAGTTGGTGTACAATAATATATTAGTTTCAGGTATGCGAAATAGTGATTGGACATTTATATTACTCATGAAGTCATCATTTCACTAAATCCAGTGCTCATCTGACACCATACATAATTATTATAATACTAATGACTATATTCTTATTGCTATACTCTACATCCTTATAGCCTGTGTTTTAAACTCTGTGTCTGGTAGGTTGCTTGTCTCTATTTGTTTAGTTATTTTTCTGGAGCTTTCTTCTGTTCTTTTATTTGGAACATGTTTCTTTGTCTCTGCATTTTTCTGTGTCTGTTTCTGTGTATTCAATAGGGCTCCTAAGTCTTCCAGTCTTAGTAGTTTTATGTAGTTACTGTCCTTTGAAACCTAGTGGTTTAGTCATCCCTAGTTACCTGAGCTGGGTGCACAAGGTGTGTCACTTGTATGGATTATGTGTTCCCCCCAGTTATGGGTAAGCCTTGGTTGCTCCTTGTATGTCAATAGGAGTGATTGACACTTCGGTTATTTGTTGTGAGAACTGGTAAATGAGGGTCTGACCCTGTGAAGCATGATTCACTATGGCAGGGCTCTGGGGCCTACCCAGTTTTCCCTTTCTGTATGTCCTCTTCAAATGTAGACCTGGATGGTATTGTGGCTGTGTCCAAAGCTGGCCACCAGGTATGCTGGCCCAAAGGCTTCCTGAGTGGGTTCTAGCCCCAGGCCAAATTTAGCCATAACCTGTGCACTACCCAGAGCAATCTGGGAAGAGTCACAAAGCAATCTGCAGATGACTGACACTGTGCTGGGTTTAAAGGTGACTCAAGGGGTAAACTGAAACCTAAGGCTGGTTGTCACCAGCACTTGGCTTGGGGCTGCTCAGCAAGAGGTATGGGCATGCTGAAGTCAGATGCTGCTTATTTGGATTTAGTGAACCTTTCAGAGATTTTAGAAAATTCCACAGCATGAGCAAAGACAGGCCATGTGTATGAAAAAGCCTCTGGAAGAGGCTTGCTAGCTGGGTGGCGTGGAGTCTCAGGAATCATCAGGGTGGGGCAACGACTGTTAGCTACTTGATGGCAACTCAGATGTGGTGCCTGCCTGAGTCTCAATCCTAGTGTAGGGAGGGCTCAGGAAAGGAACAATGCCTTCTGCCGGCACTTCTGTCTAGGAGAAAACTGCTGCTTCAGCCATTGCCCTGAAGTCCAACAATTTAGTTTCTCTCTGTATGTCTCTGGCACTCTTCAAGCCACTGCCCTAGAGGAAGGAGCTTAGAGAAAGAAGTCCATCAGTAAGTCAACAAAGTACTAAAATCCCAAACAAGTTTTAGTTCTGCAGAGACACTAATATTTCTTCGGAAGCCCTGAGACTACCTACATGCCAAGATACATTATAGTGGTGGTCAGAACCACTTCTGACACTGATCAGTTATCTTTAAAGATCTGAACTCTTCTTTTGACAAGGACCAAGCAGACCAGAATGCTTTTTCAGTTTTAATCTGAAAGAGATCCAATCTAGTAACACACGAATTCTTAACTAATGCATACAAGCCCTACTGAGTTATTGGGAAGAATCAGAAGATATGAAAAAATCTCTGATCAAAGCCTGGTACTGAGAAGTTCAATTAATATTAATTCTCTGTCTTCTTCTATTTTAGCAGTCCTTGGAATACTGAAATCTTTTATTTCTCTTTTTTATTTAAAAAATATAATTACAGTTGATATAATATTATATTATTTTCAAGTGTACAACACAGTGATTAGATATTTATATAATTGTGAAGTGATCCTCTTGGTTAGTCTAGTGCCCACCTGGCACTGAACATAGGAACTACAATATTGATGACTATATTCCCTATACTATACTTTATATCCCCATGACTATTTTGTAACTATCCATTTGTACTTTGTAATACATTTACCTATTTTGCTAAGCCCCCAAACCCCTCCCATTTGGCAATCACCAGTTCATTCTTTATACCTATAAGTCTGTTTTCATTTTGTTTGTTTTTTATTTTGTTCTTTAGATTCCAAATGTACATAAAATCATATGGTATTTGTCTTTGTCTAACTTATTCCACTTAGCATAATACCCTTTAGATTTATTCATGAAATTGCAAATGGTAAGATTTCATTTATTTTTATGGCTGAGTAATATTCTATTGTATATGTGCCACATCTTTATCTAATGATCTATCAATAAATACTTAGGTTTCTTTCATATCTTAGATATTGTAAGTAATGCTGCAATGAACATAGGAATGCATATGCCTTTTCATAGTATTGTTTTGAATTTTTTTGGATTAATACCCAAAAGTGTAATTGCTAAGTCATAAGGTAGTTCTATTTTTTTCTATTTTTTAGGAACCTTCATATGGCTTCCCATAATGTCTGCAACAATTTTTTATTTCACAAACAATGCACAAAGATTCCCTTTTCTCCCTCTGCTTGCCAAGATTTGTTTTTTGATTTATTGATGATAGCAGTTCTGGAAATTGAGAAGTTTTAATATCTGTTTTTCTGATGATTAGTGATGTTGAACATCTTTTTTTTATGTCTACTGGCCATCTGTCCTCTTTTGACACATGTCAACTCAGTTTCTCTATAAACATTTTAATTGAATTGTTTGTTTTTTGGTGTTACGTTTTATGAGTTCTTTATAAATTGTTAATATTATACCTTATCTAATGTATCATTGAGGAATATCTTCTCTGATTTTGTAGGTTTTTTTTTTTATTTTGTTAATGGTTTTATTTTCTGTGCAAAAACTTTTTAGTTTGATGCGGTCTCACTCATTGATTTCTTTTCCTCTGTTTCCCTTGCCTGAGAAGATATAACTCAAAAAATATTACTAAAATACTCTAGAAGCATGATGCCTTGAAAGGTCCCATTGGTCTCTCTTCTTGAAGTTACAAGTTGAACACGTATAATTCAACAGAGAATTCCCTGATGAATGCACAAACAATTTTGAAAAATCTGCACATGGAAAATCTGAAGGTGGATAAATCAAGGCAACAGGGAAAAAGGAAAGAGAGAAGAGATTGGTACTATGAGCACAGCCTCAAACTCACTGTGGATTTTATGAGAGGGGGATCAAGTTATGAGTGCACTTTGTAGCTCTGAGCATTTCTGCCTGAGTGATCACAATGTACTGAGACTGAACCTCAGGGCAGAGAAGAAATATAGAAGTGAAATAGTCTGTCCGATCAGCCACCATTGCCAAGTAGAAAACAAAGCCAGGGACCATGGCCACCTTCCCCAACTTTCCCAGAGCTCATCCCACTCCATCCAGCACAGTCCCAGAACTAGCAAAGGATCCCAGAAAGAAACTTTAGGAGTGAGTGTTGGGGTAAAATGCAGAATATCTATAGCCCAAACTAGAGAGACAGCTCCTGAGTGGCAGATGCACATTACAGCTAATCCCAGTGACAAGGGTAGAGATAGAAAGGCAAGGCAGCTGAGATATGGCAGTTATCATTACAGGGTGGAGAGAGTGGGGGGAAAAAAAACACCAGCAGCCACTCCAAGCTCCTCTCATCACTATTCAAAGAGGTGGTAAATCCTGGGATACCTCAAGTAGCACAGCACTGCATCTGGCTACTGGGACAATCTTGGGACATCACAGGCTCACCCACCACGTTCTCCCACTGGATTGGTGCACTGCAATCAAGGTGATCTGGTCACAGAAGAGATGTCCATTTCCCCAGGAAATATAATTTTTTCCCTCTGCTTAGCAGAGATTCAAGAACCTGAAATAGAGCAAAATAGAATAAAACACTTGCACTTCAGTGATAATGTTGGAGAATTAAAAAAAACTCATTAATGAATTACTGCTCTTAAAAAAAAAAAAAACAGAGAACATTTTATCAATACCAAAGCAGTCAAATAATCCAACAAAGATGGCAAGATATCTCAGAAAGAAAGACAAATCTCCAGGAAGTAAGCTTACATACATAAAAATACATGACTTAAATGACAGATAATTCAGAACAGTACTTCTGAAAAGATTCAGTGAGATCCAAAATGAGTTATATCAACAATTTCAGAAATTCAAAAACAACAAGATTTGCAGAATGACTTCTTTAGCAAGGAGATTGAAAACCTCAAAAAGAATCAAATAGAATTTCTAGAGATGATGAGCACACTGAAAGAGATGAAAAATAAAATAGCAAGTTTGGGAAATAGAGTCAATCAAATGGAGAAAAGGATCAGTAGTATCGAAGACAGACAGCTAGAAAATTCAGAAGGAAGGAAAGAGAAACCGAAGAATGAAAAATAATGGAAGACAAATATAAGAGCTAGCTGACATCATCAGGAGAAAAAAAAACATAAAAATAATGGGCATTATCAAAGGCAAAGAAAAGGAGTGGGGATTAGAAAGCACTTTCACACAAATATTTGATGAGAATTTCTCAAATCTAAGAAATGAGGTGGAGCTTGAAGTTCAAGAGGTCAACAGAATAGCCAATTATCTCAACCCAAAAAAGACTTCTCTAAGACACATTGTATAAAATTTATCAAAAATCAATGACAGAGAAAGTATTCTCAAAGCAGCCAGGGAAAAGAAGATGATAACCTATAAAGGAAAACACATTAGAATATTGTCAGACTTCTTAGCACAAGCTTTACAAGCCAGAAAGGAGTGTGATCAAATATTCAAACTATTAAATGAAAATAATTAGCAGCCAAGAATAATGTATCCAGCTAAGCTCACCCCAAGATATGAATGAGAAATACTTTTCCAGACATATAAAAAATTGAGGAAATTCTCAGAAAAACAAAACAAAACAAAACAAAACACAACCATATGCTGCCTCCAGTAGACACATATCAGGTCCAAAGATAAATACATACTCAAAGTGAAAGGGCAGAAAAGATATTTCAAGAAAATGGCATTTAGAGAAAAGCAGGAGTAATGGTACTAATATCAGATGAAATAGACTTCAAAATAAAAAATATTAAAAAAACATACTGAGGAACACTTTATAATAATAAAGGGAATCATGCACCAAGAAGACATAACACATATTAATATTTATGCTCCCAGTCAGGGAGCCATGAAATATGTAAAGCAATTACTAACAGAACTAAAGGAGAAACAGACCAAAACACTGTTGCAGTAAGGAACTTAAACGTCTCACTCTCAGATATGGAGAGATCATCTAAACAGAAAATCAATATGGAAATAACATCCTTAAATAGAACATTAAATGAAATTTACATAATTGACAGAGCCTTTCATCCCCAACAGCTGATTACACATTCTTCTCTTGTGCACGTGGAACATACTCATGGATTGGCTGCATACTGGGACACAACGATAACCTCCACAAATATAAGAGCATTGAAATCATACCAAATATATTCTGTGATCGTAATGCTTTGAAGCTAGAGATCAATTGTAAAAGTAAAGTGGGAAAACTGCAAATACATGGAGTTTAAATAACATACAACTAAAGAATGATTATGTCAGAGAAGAAATAAAAACACAGATCAAGAGAGACTCAGAAATGAATGATAATGATAGTACAACATATCAAAGCTTTTGGGACATGGCAAAAGTGGTCATAAGAGAAAAGTTTATATAATTACAGGCCTATCTCAAAAAACAAGAATGAGTTCAAATAAACAACTTAACACTTCATCTTAAAAAGCTAGAAAAAGAAGAATAAATGAAGCCTAAAGTGAGCAGAAGGAAAAAATAATCGAAAGTAGCATAGAAAAAAAATTAAATTCAAAACAACAACAAAAAACAATAGAAAAAGTAAATGCAACAAAGAGCTGATTCTTTGAGAAGATTAATAACATTGACAAACCCCTGGCTAGACTCACTAAAAAAAGAGAAAGAACACAAATAAACACAATCAGAGATGGAAGAGGAGAAATTATGACAGACACCACAGAAATACAAAGGATCATACAGGAATAATACAAAAAAGTATATAACACCAAATTTAATGACCTAGAAGAATGGACCAGTACTAAGAAAGATACAACCTTCCTAGAATGAATCAAGAAGAACTAAAAAATCTAAATAGACCAATCAGCAGTACATAAATTGGAAAAATTATTAAATACCTACCAAGAAATAAATGTCTAGGATTAGATGGCTTCACCAGGGAATTCTTCCAAACGGTCAAAGAAGATTTAATACCTATTCTCCCCAAACTCTTCCAAAAAATTGGAGAGGTAGCAATACTCTCAAGCTCATTTTATGAGGCCCATTTTATCCTGTTACCAAAACCTGGTAAAGATAACACACACACAAAAGAAAACTACAGACTGATATCTCTTATGAACACAGATGCAAAAAATTCTAAATAAGATACTATAGAGCTGAATACAGCAACATATTATAAAGATTATACACCACGATCAAGTGGGCTTCATCACAGAGGCACAGGAATGGTTCAACATACCCAAATCGATTAATGTGATACACCACATAAACAAATTAAAATAAAAATCATATGATCATATCAATAAATGCAGAAAAAGCCTTCAACAAGATACAACATCCATTTATGATTGAAACGCTTAACAAAATCAGTGTAGAAAGAAAGTATCTTAATATAAAAAAGGCCATCCATGACAAATCTTCAGCCAACATTATACTTAATGATGAAAAACTAAAAACCTTACCTCTAAGATCAGGAACAAGGCAAGGCTGTCCAATATTGTCAGTTATTAAATATAACATCAGAGATCCTAGCAAGTGCAGTTAAGCAAGAGGAAGATATAAGAGGTATTGAAAAAGGAAATGAAGAAGTCAAACAGTCACTGTTTGCTGATGACATAATTCTATGTATAGAAAACCCTAAAGACTCCACAAGAATATGTCTAGAAATAATAAGAAAATGTAGTAAAGTTTTTGGATTCAATATCAATGTTCAAAAATCCATTGTGTTCATGTACTCCAATAATAAAGTGTCAGAAATAGAAGTGAAAAAAAAATGTCCTTTTTTGATTTCAACTAAAAGAATAAAATACCTAAGAGTAAATCTAACAAAATATGTGAAGGAAATATATAATAAAAACTGTAAGAAGAAATTGAAGAAGATACAAAGAAATGGAAAGATATTCCATGTTCTTGGATTAGAAGAATCAACATAGTTAAAATGACCAAATTACCTAAAGCATTATACAGATTTAATGCAATCCTCATCAAAACCCATTGGCATTTTTTAAAGAACTAGAATAAAAAAAAAACATCAGATTTGTATGAAAACACAAAAGACCCCAAATTGCCAAAGCTATCTGAGAAGAAAGAACAAAGCTGGAGTCATCACTCTACCTGATTTCAAATGATACTAGAAAGCAACAATAATCATTACGTCCTGATATTGGCAGAAAAACAGACACATTGACCAGTGGAACAGTATTGAGAGTCCAGAAGTAAACCCATATTTATATGGGCAAATGATTTTTTGACAAAATGGCCAAAAACATTCAGTGGAAAAAGGAAAGCCTCTTTAATAAATGATGCTGGGAAATATGGAAAACCACTTGCAAAAGAGTGAAACTAGACTGCTGTCTAACAGCACACACTAAAATTAACGCAAAATGAATTAAGAACCTGAATATAAGACCTGAAACAATAAAATGCATAGAAAAAGACATAGGAATTAAACTCAAGGACCTTTATCATAAAGAGGATTTTATGAATTTGACCTCAAAGGCCTAGGAAGTAAAAGCAAAATTAAAATAATGGGACTACATCAACCTAAAAAGCTTCTGCTCAGCAAAAGGTAAAGAGACAACCATTCAAATAGGAAAATATACGTGCAAACAACACCTTCAATAAGGGCCTAGTATACAAAATATAGAAAGAACTCATACAACTCCATAACAACAAAAATCAAATGATCCAATCAAAAATAGGCAGAGGACCTGAAGTGACATTTTTCCCAACAAGACATACAGTTGATCAACAAATATATGAAAAGGTGCTCAGCATCTCTAGCTATTAGGAAAATGCAAATCAAAACCACAATGAGATGCTATCTCACACCTGTTAGAATACTATTATCAACAAGGCAAGTAATAACAAATGTTGTAGAGGATATGCCTTAATGTTAAAAGTAGAGCTGAAACTTGGATTTTGTTAATCAATGTCACCATAATAAATTTAATTAATTAATTAATTTTAAAAAATCATAAGGTAGTGTTTCTCAAAATATGGTTTTTGAATTACCTAATGTGAATCACTTGAGATGCCTATTTAAAAATAATTTTTTTACTCCTTTTCCTTAAAGCTACAGAATTAAAATATCTGTAAATATATAAAGGAATAGCGAGTATGTAGAATGCTACCTGCATGTTTTCAATTTTAGTTTTTCACAACTACTTGAAACATGAAAGCAGAGAATCTATACTTGAAGATTTGGGGGGAAAGAAATAACTTGACAAGGGTTAGTTCGCTATGTAAGATATCTTGGAAGGAGATAGAATAAATGTTAAAAAGAATAGTCTATGCCTGAACAAGTATTGAACTAACATCCTAGGATAAACATTCTCTGGATAAACAGAACTGATAGATTTGATAAATAGATGGATGATAGATAGATGATAGATTAGAGATAGATGGATTAGATGATGATAGATAGATGATAGATGATAGATAGATAGATAGATGATAGATGATAGATGATGATAGATATAGATAGATAATAGATGATGATGATGATGATAGATAGATAATAGATAGATAGATGATAGATGATGATGATATAGATAGATAGATGATAGATGATGATGATGATAGATAGATGATAGATAGATGATAGATGATAGATAGATAGATGATAGATAGATAGATAGATAGATAGATAGATAGATAGATAGATAGATGATAGATAGATAGATAGATGATAGATAGATGATAGATAGACAGAGATATAGAGAGATAGATTATAGATAGGTAGATGATAGATAAATCAATAGACACAGACATCCATAAATTTATTTTGAGGACTTAAGAAGTGCCATGGATGTCTGCAAGTTGGGGTCCCAAGAAAGTTTGTGGTATAATTTCAGTCCAAGTCTAGTGGCCAGAGAACCAGGAGAGTGAATGGATATGGTGTAAGCCCTCATCTGTTTGAAGGCCCAAGAAACATCAATGCCAATGTCGAAGGTCAAAAGACAAATGGTCAAGTGCAAGCAGAGAGCACATTTATTGTTTCTCCACTTTTTTATACTTACTATTTAGGCCCTCAACAAATTTGATGATGCCCATGCACATTGGTGAGGGTGACTTTCTCTAGTCAGTCTACTGATTCAAATTCCAAATACCCTCACATCCAAATTTCCTGCACTCAAAAATAATATTTCACCAGCTACCTGGGCTTCCCTAAGTTGAGTCAAGTTAACACATAAAATTAATCATAGCCAGTGAGATGCAGGAAGGAAATATAGGACATATACAAGAGAAAAGTTGATAGGACTTGATGACTGGCAATGTAGAAAATGGACTAAAACAAAGGTAATTTTATACTTTTGATATTGGGTAACACAAATTAAATCAAGAAAATAGTTGGAAATAAGAAAATGAAATTTCAAAAGAGGTTCAAGACTGGACATATAGACTTTGGAAAAAATCATATAGAATGATTACTTAAGCCAAGGTATTATTATGTAAAGGGTCACTAGCATCACATGGTATAAACATAAAATAAAGTTTAATTTCGGAAATCAGGCAGAAAAATATCAAAGAAAAAAGAAAAGCATCTCTCTACTTTTCCTAAACCATAGAGAGAACCTTATTTGTATATACCTGAACACACCATAAAACAAGATAAAAGCAGCAGCTTTAAATTAGTACTACTCTATGTTTTGAAAGGGAGTTTGGAAGTCAGGTAAGGAAAAAATACATTGACCATGTAATAATGGGAGCTTCCTGATCAAGGAAATGTATCCTAAGGCAGGGAACCTGATTAAGCTAAGCAGTTTGTACCATGGAGCGACAGACAGTCTAGCTATATTGAGCCAACCCTGATTCAAAGATCTACTTACATGTTTATCTGTCAAAAGAGAAGAATTCATCAGCCCCCAGTAACATCTAGCCCTGTCGTTCTGAGAGTCTGGCAGAAGAAAAAAGCAAAGACTGAATTTGGAGAAGCCCTTCATTTAGTGAATGAGAGAAAGAAACAGCCACTGAAGAGGCCATGATAAAGAGCAGTTAACTGTGTGTAATGGTGGCCTGTTAGTCAAAGGAGAGGAGGAATTTCAAGAGATGTAGAAGATGGTGAAAACATCAAACATTATTGATGTTCAAAAAAATTTATGACTAAAGAAAATATGTTTAATGACATAGTTTGACCACATAGTCATTCTATTTAATGTCAAATAGTGACAAATTTTATGTGGAAGAAACAGTGAAATTACAGTAGGTAAATGTTTTATTGGTTTTATCTACACAGTACACAATTAACAATTTAGTATATTCTTAAATATTTTCTGAGTTTTTAATCTTTATATTTTTGAGGCCTGCATCAGTTTAATTTATGTATTATATAAATCCAAAAGCACAAACAGAATTTTATGTTTCAGAAATAGAAAACATAAATTTAGTTTGTCATTCTTTTTAATTATTATTCAAAACCCAAGTCTTCTTTCAAAGCTAATTCATTTTTTATCCCCAGAAACTTTTATAAGTTCAGTTGATCAATCATGTTCCTGTTTTGCTTCCTCTTGGTATCTTGTACCTAATTAATTTGCTATATAATACCTTGAAAATAATTTCAGATAAACAATTTAAGGGAAATCATTATTTTAATGTTGTCATTTTCAGTTTTCAAACTCTATTTTTCAGTTGTTTATTTACAGCATGTGCTTTCTGTCAAGAGTTCTTGATAGAAATTTCTATACTATGTTTTATTAAAATACACAAGGCAGTTAGATACTCTAGCCAGTCCAGCATCTCAGTTTAACTAATGGAAGATTCCTATTAGATGATATTCTATAAATGCTAAAATATACATGAAATTAAAGGACAAGAGGTAAAGAGAAATTTTGTAAAAGTATTTTTAAAGAAATGTCATAAATCACATGATTTACCAATGCACAACTCAAAATAAAAATTACCTTAATAGAATAGTGGAGAAAAGGCAGGTACCAAAAAATTTAATGTAATAAATTATTTAAGCTCCTTGACTTTGTTATCAAACAGTGTGGGGAGCCGTTCGTAAGAAAAAGCTTATGGACAGAAAAATAACAAATGGCATGAGAGCAAAGATGTGAGTTGTTTCCCAGAGCTCTGCCCAGGCCTTACTTCTAATCTAACCTTTGTACTTCTAACCTTTGAAGCTGCTGTCCTGCAAGAGCTTTTACAGCTGCTGCCTGGAAAGTATAAAGAGAAGAGCCTTTACAGCTGCCATCTGGGAAAGTATAGATAAGGAGATGAGTCAACTTGCAGCTAGGTCACCATGGCAACCCTGCCTTAGCAGAAAAAAACCCTTCCCCCACGTCTGGCACTATATAAGTAACTGCTTGAGCCCTCAAAAAACGAGACTTGATCAGAAAGCCTGTCTTGTCTCCATTCTTTGCGTCTCTTGTCCCCCTTCTTTTCTTGGTTTCTAGGGCCTCAGTTGAATGTCCTGCGGGCCGGGACAAAACAGGCCTGGGTACCATACATATCTTTGATCTTTACTAACCTAAGTTTTAGAATCTTCAACATTATATATCAAGATAAATATTACTATACCTCTTACGGTGTTTCAAAATTTTAAGCAAAATGGTATCTGAAAAGTACCTAACAGAATAATACCAAATTTAGCTATAATTATTTTTACTATTATTTTTATTGTTATTACTAGCTATGATATGTTTGAATGACATTTAAAATATAGTAATCATATAGAGAAATGCTTCATTTCTTCTTCTTAATTACTGTATATAAAGGTTCTATGTGATTTTCTCTAAGTTCTTTGTGTAACCAACAGTTGCAGTTTGGGCCATATTAGAAAACCAGGCATACCTTTCAAAATCTTTAAATTTGAGTACCCTGATTTTTATTTACAATCAGATAATGTATGAATGAAAACAGACAACATTTCTCCCCCAAATTAATGGTCATTATAATTATTTATTTCAAAAAAGAGAAAATATAAAAAATATAATACTTGATTAAATTTTGAACTAAGTAGAAAACTTTTATAATGTCTTTAGTCTTTTGGGAGAATGCAAACTCTTTCTGTAGGAAAGAAGATATGGCTCCTATTCCCTGATATGTACTAAACTGGTCATTTCCAACTGTACTTGGAATGGTTATGTGATTAGAAGCATTAAAAAGAACTTAACAAAAGAATATTTGGTGGCTTGCACAAAAAAGAAAGTTGAATAGAATCTAAGGAAGTACTTTAAAAAAAAAACAGATAAGCTTTAGCAATCCTAATCAAAAACTCGGTACACTGCTTTTTTATTGTGGGGGATGGGGGACAGTGCCATCAAGACATCTGGGAACATGTAACTAAAGCACAAGGGTTGAGTGTCTGAGGGGAAGCATCTAATTAGCCTGGGTTAAGATATACATGTATCCTTGGCAAAGGGTGGAATGCAGAGCAATGTGATTGTCATTTTCACTAAGAGCATATGGAAAATTGAGATATAGTAACCAAATGGAGAAAAAAATTGGAGTTCTGTGTCCAAAATAAGGGAGGAAGGGATGTTTGGCAGACAAACCAAGAAATTCTACTTTACCTTTTCAAAAATCAATTTAGACCCCAATGTGCTTGACCGAAATATTTAAGTGAGAAGTGTGGAGACAGACAAATCAAAAAGTGAAATGTGGTTGACTGAAATATTTAGGTGAGCAATGTGGAGACAGGTGTAGAGGAGTGGCATATTACTTAAAAATTATAGTGCTAGATTTCACTTTCTATCATAATGAAAATTTTATTTTCATTTTTACTATGACATGCTTGGTAGTTTAATTAGCCAATTTACTAGAACTTTTCAAAATTTACAAGTTTATGTTGCTTCAACAAAATTGTTTTCCTCTTAGAAATTTTTGGAAAGATTAAGGATAATGCTTAAATTTAATGAAAATTGCAGGAACTGAAAGCCTACATTTAACCAAGAGTTCATTTAATATTTTCTAAGAACTAAATTTAACATGTTCATTGCACTAAGAAGTTGTAGTTAAATTGCTTCACTTTGTATTGTTTCTATAATTTCTGCAAAAAAATAATTATTAAATATGTTGTGTACCAGATTACTAATGAATGAAGCAAAGCTATACAAATAAAGAATAATTAGATTGCGTTTTGCATGGTTACTTCTCTCTGTAGTCACTGTTTCTTGGTTAAATCTTCCCAAATAAATCATATATGCCTGAGGAAATATCCTCTTACAGACGAACAAAAAAGAAAATTCTTTTTATTTTAAGGTGAAATAATGTATACTTAAATAGCATCAGCTACCATTAGTTGATGCAAAAATAGTAAAAATTTGCATAGTGTCTCCCCAGGCTCTTTAGATGCAAGAGATGTTGTTTTGAAAAAGACATAGAAAGGAACCAAAGATGTTTTATTTGTATAGTATGCTTTACAACTTCTAATTTCTCTTTTCCCTCTAGTTTTTCAACATATTTAACATTAACTTTTATTAATTATATTATAACAGTTCTATAATTGATTATTAATTGTGATAATACTATCATTGCATAAAATTAAGAAAAGTATGTAAAGAAGAAAATAATCTATAATCCTGTACTTTTAAATGCTTTTAAAATTTGCATACTTTAATTATCCCCAGAGCTACACACACACACAAATCCATCCACACACAAATACATAAATTTTATCATGCATTTTTGGTTTTAAAATCTTCTTTTTTTTTCTTTTTAGTTTGTGTTATATCAAAAATATTTCATATCATTAGATATTCTTCAAAAACAGCATTTTAATGACTGTTTAATATTTCACCATGTGGACATACTGTAATTTACTTTTCTCTTCTCATATTTCTGAAAATCTAGTTTGTTTTATAAGTGGCATTTGAAAGCCGTAGTTCTTAATGAGATCCTTGGAGCCCATGATCACTCTGAAATGAAAATTCTTACTCATATGCCTACTAGTCCTTTTTGTAGAGAGATGGTTTATAATTTTCATAAAAATGTTCAAAGCTACACTTACATCAAATAAGGATGAATCAATTCAGCTACTTAGTCATATCCTATAGATTAAATGTCTTTTTTTACTCTTTCCAAAGGATTTAGCACAATGATCAAAAAAGTTTGCTAGTATCCTAATATACACTATATAGAAATAAAACACTCTCCACTTGTGTGTTTCTTCTTTATGCTCACACTACTATCATACTTATAACACTTCTGACACCAGATATATGAGTTTTCTGCTCATCAAGCAATTCTCAGCAACACCAGCTGGGTGTGCCACAATTCAATTTAATTCTAATACTAATTGGAGTTAATGCTGACTCCACAAGTTAAGGCTCAGTCCCACAAAACTGCCTCCTACTTCAGATGCCAATGAAAAATAGTAGGTCGTCAAGATACCCACAACTTTTGTCTGTCTGTCTTGCCTATAAATCAGAAGTGCCCACGACACCCCTTCTTGAATTTATTTAGTTTCTAGAACACCTCACAGAATTCAGGGAAACACTTAATTGCATTTACCAGTTTATTATGCAGTTAAGGATGTGATCAAGGATACAGATGAACAGCCAGATGAAGAAATACATAGGGTAAGACTGGGAAGCATCCTAGTTCAAGAACTTCTGTTTCCATTAAGTTCAGGTGCATCATCCTCTTTATATTTTAGAGATTTTTATGGAGTTTTCATCACAAAGGTATATCGATTATTCACTCTATTTTCAGTTATTTTCCCTCTCTGGAGAGTGGGGTATAGAAATGAAGGTTTAAAGCATCTAAATCATGACTTGTTCTTTCTGTAACCAACATTCATTCTGAAACCCACCGAGGGTCTCCTCATTAGAACCAAAAATATTCCTATCATCCAGGAAATTCTTTGGGATTTATGAGCTCTGTATTAGATGTTCCTATCATTCA
This sequence comes from Cynopterus sphinx, assembly GCA_030015415.1. Taxonomy (NCBI): domain Eukaryota; kingdom Metazoa; phylum Chordata; class Mammalia; order Chiroptera; family Pteropodidae; genus Cynopterus; species Cynopterus sphinx. Next base: position 22,414,868 of record CM057392.1, on the reverse strand, counting down.
GCAAATTATAAAGGTCTCAGGAGCGATGTATTAGGAATTGCCATCACAGCCTAAATGTTAGAACAAAACGTTTCCCTGTCACACCTATTCACAATGAGTTTTAGGATCTCTGTGTCAGGAACCAAGATTACTAATTCTTTTGAATGAGGACCTCTCTCTTATAATCCCACTTAATATTAATTACTTTAGAGTCTCAAAAAAAAAAAAGGCCATAATATTTCTTTCTGATTGTGTGTATGTGTAGGGGTGTGTATGAAAAATCACGACTGCCTACATCACTATAGTCAATGTACTTTTTCAAAGGCTTAGTAAATGGCATATCCAAGGTCCAATCTTTTGTTGTTGCTGATGGCTTGTATTTTATTTATTTATTTATTCATTTATTCATTTATTTATTTTACCAAATTTATGAATCACTTCTTTTATGTAAACAAAACATCTTTAAGCTTAAATATATACTTTTTATAAAAAGCATATGTCAAGAAGACAGTCTATTTCATGGTTTATTAGAACACTTTTTTTTTGCCTCAGCTACAGTTCTGCATTTAAAGATAAAATGATTCTTAATAGGCTTGTAATGTCAGAATATTTTTACATCAAATAGATTATAGTGTGTGTCTGTTTTTCTCAAAGATTGTTGACTTTTGGAAAGTTTTCTGTAAATTTGTATTCTTGCCATGTAAATAAAGTATGGATATTTAATAAGGCACTTTTGCTATGTTTTCCAATAGTATTTATTACTAATTAAATTCTTCTATTTACAGTAAAAATCTATGTATTTTCTGCTACATTATTTGATGTCCTCTATGTAATACCCCATATGAAAACAGTTATTTTTTCAGTACTAAGACTTTTTAAAAATTCTGTAACATTGATGTCTTCCCTCTTTCTGATAATAATAGTAATGATGATAATGGTGATGATGATATTACTAATACTTTCCACTTTGAGAGTCAGTAAGCTCTGAGTCATATTTAAAATAGTGAAGCTATCATGTATTTAATACCTTCCATGCATGTGCTCATTTAATCTAGTTAGTTTTATGTGGTTACAAGGTTATTGATGAGAAACTTTAACTCAAATGAGAAAGTGACCTATATAAAGTAATACAGCATACACGGAGAATTATTGGTATTTGACCTAGTTTCTGGCTCAACAGTTTTCTTAAAATTTTTTATTGCCTATAAGTGAGATCATACAGTATTTACTTTTTTTCTCTATCTACTTTCTCCTGGCAGAGTGCCCTCCAGGTTCATCCATGTTGCCCCCCCGCCTTTCATTTTTTAGATTAGATACTATATATTTAAGACATTCTTTGGTTTTGTGACCAAATCTGACACCTCAGAAGTACAGGATATTTCCTAAAATGATAAAGACAAATTCAAGTAAAATAAAAAGACACTTCTTTTCACATGGATCAGCAACAGAGATTAATGATTCACTTCTAATAAAATTTAACTATACAAATTAAATATTCAATAAAATAAAGAGGTAACACTAACACACAATCCACACTGAAAAAAAAAGTTAAAGACTTTTTAAGAAGCAACCAATTTTTTGAAAACTTAGATAAATAAATAAGTTAAATATATATGTATAGTTAGTATTATTAATGTTATTATGCATATAAAATTAAAGATTCCCAAACTTGACAGATAAAAAATTTTAAAAAGAATTTAGATAGAAATTTAAGTAATACTATAATTATCTTTTTAAATTATACTTGATTTCATAATTTATGGCATGGAATACTATCCTAATTTTTATTTTTACTTAAAGCACTAAATTGAAAATGCTTAAATTCTATATTTGTGTTATAACAAATACAGACTTAAACATAAATGATATGGAAGCATGGCATGATATTTAATATTGTAATAATGTTTGTTACATGAATATATCATTAAAAAGCTTGAAAAACTTGTGTTCAATTGTTAAAGTTGGATAAATTATTTTAAAGAATATTTGCAATCATTGTCTATTAATAGCATAAATATTTACCTAGTTGTTTCTATAGATGTTAATTTCAGAGATTTTTAAAAAATGCTAAATTGATTTTTTAAATAATTATTTTACTGTACTCTCTCTGGAGTTTATAAAATGCATATATTTAAGATCTTTATTATTCATGGTAGCTAAGATATTGAAACACCTGAAATGACTTTGAAAGGTGATTAGCTAAAGAAGATGAGGAATATTACTCAGCTACAAGAAAAGGTGAAATACTGCCATTTGTGAAAACATGGATGGACCTTCAGATAATCATGCTAAACAAAATAAGCTAGACAGAAAAATTTAAGAATAATATTATTTCACTCTTCTAAGATGTAGAGCTGAAAGCAAAAAGTGAACAAGAAAAACAAACAAAAATTGATAGACATAGACAACAGTTTAGTAGTTACGAGAGAGAAAAGGATGTAGTAGAAAAGGGTCAAGGGGTTCAAATATATGATAAGAGATGATTTGACTTTGGGTGGTAAGCACACAATGCAATATATGGATAATGTTCTATTAAATTATATACTTGAAGCCTATATAATCTTATTAACCAATGTCATCCCAATAAATTTAATTTATAAATTTTAATATATGTATGTGTGTATATATGTATATATATTGTTTATGGCAGTTTTTATTACTTCACAAGGTGTTTACATATTTGTGTCACTTTTGTGTACTTGGTAATGTGTGCTGTTTATAAATATAAACAGTTAAGTTGTATCATTAAATTAAATCAAGTTAAGTGAATTACCAGGACATCATAATTAAAAGAAAATACAACTTAACATTATTGTGCCAGAAGCATCATTATCAGTATCCTCTGTGAATTTGTTGTATTAGACATATCATTTAGAAATGAATTTTTATTTATTTAAGTGATTTCTGTTGTTTCAGTAAAAATAAAGTACAATAAGTATTTACTCCCATGCATTTTTTTAGCATAAATAATCACCAATAAAAAATACATTATTTCTTATACAGCAAAAGTATATATTAAGATTCAGGATGAAAATGATTATCCTCCAGTGTTTCAGAAAAAATTTTACATTGAAGGTGTATCTGAAGATGCACTAAGAGTTAAGGTATGAGCCAGTTTATTAAGATTATTAAGATAGAAAACTAAAGTAAAAGAAAAGTGCTTAACTTTTGCTGACAAATGGAGCTATGTTGTTTGGATTAACTGAGTACTTAGTCTTGCCTAAACAAAATCTTAGACTTGTAATTATGTGAGTTTAATTAGCCAAACTAAATACAGGTTAATTATGAGGTAAAAGTAAGCAAATTTCTGAGCTTTATTTTTGCTACATAAATAAGAACAAATGATTTATGATGTGTTATACTGAATAAGATATTTGAAATGTGTGTTTTTCTTATAGATTTGTATGCTTCTAATAAATTTCAACCAGGGTAATTTCAAAGGCTTTCATAATGGAGTTTCTAGTGGCAAATATAAAGTTACCATTTTCCAATAGAAGAAATAATGTATTAAGTTCTGAAATTATTTTTTCTGAAATAATTTTGAAAATTGAAAATGTTAGCTAACTGAATGTAAAACAACATTATCAATTTTAGTACTTTACTAAAAATTTAAAGACAGGTATGTCAGAAAATAATTACTAACCAACAGAATTAAAAAAAAAAGTCTAAGACTAAAGTTGCTAATTTCCATTTTTTTCTAATTAGTTATTATTAACTAAGTTTAAGAATTTTTAATGATTGAAGGTGCATAAAGTTGCAATGATTTTAATACTAAAAAATAAATATATAAATATTGCTTGCATTTGGGGTAAAAGCTTAGAAATTAGAGCATTTTAGATTCTCAGTTATATTTATTTTCTAAAAGTATTTAAATATATTTTTACATTATAGCTTTATCACTTTAAACACCCAGAGAGAAAAAATCAACCAAGCAAATTAAGCTTGCAGAATAGCTGTCATGTGTGAAAAATAGCTCTTCTACAGTGCCAAATACTGACTTCTGATCTGAATGACCAATTATAACTAAAAGTGGTCCACAAATTTAAATCAAAATTTAAAATCAATCATATATATATATATATATATGTGTGTGTGTGTGTGTGTGTGTGTGTGTGTGTGTGTGTGTGTGTGTATACATATGTGTATGTGTGTATTGAGTTATAAGTAACAATCCTTGGAGTTGATTTTTATCTTATTTTATATTTTAGTTCCATTAATTATTGATTGATTCAATTCATTTATTTAATCAGCAAATATTTTCTGAATACTTAAAGTGCATACTGTTCTAGTTATACATACAAATCAAACTAACCAAAAATTACCACCCTACTAATACAAACTATGAAAATAAATGAATAGTATATCAAGGAAATTGGTGGCTATTTAATACAAACTTCTGTGATCCAGTGAAAGACTTGTAGATATCTAGGTATGGAGTATTCTGGGCATTTCATTTAAAAGTCTCTGAAGCTAGAGAGAGCTTTAGAGGTCAGTGTGACTGAAAGACTGGTTGGAAATGAAATGGAAAATGTAGTGCAGGACTACAGTATGAAATTTATTCTAAAAATTTTAAAAAGATGTTGAACAGTATTGTCCTTTGGGGTAATATAATGCAATCTAAAATGATTTTCTAGATTTTATGCAGGATTGGAAGTTGGGTTAAGTGTTATCAGAGTAGAAATAGAGTATAATGCATTAATTTTCAAGGAGATTTGATAGTGGCTTATACCATAGTCGTAGGCATAGGAGATGGTGATAAGGGAGTCAAAAGACAGCCAAAAGAATTTGCCAATGGATTATATTAGAGAAAATGACTCATGAGTTTTTATGTTCCAAATACTTTTTCCCCTAGGTATGGTGGTGACAGAAATCAAGAGTTCATTTCTGGAGATTTTATGTTTGTGAAGCTTTTTCACTATGTAAGTATAGCTCTTGGCATGATAGTCACAGGTGATGATCTAGGTTCAGGAAAGAAATCATGATTTTAGAATAAAATCAACCTAGAAAATCGGTGCAGATATAAAAATCCAAAGACTGTTCCATGGTTACTCAACACTTAGAAGTCAGGAAAAAGATTTATCAAAGGACACTGAGAATTTACTTTCACGAGGTCGCAGAAATGCTAAGAAAATGCAGACTTCATGCACCATGTAAAGAAAAAGGTTCATAATGAAAGGGAGTGATCAACTGTCACCTGCTGCTGTGAATAAAATGCCCCTGTGTACTTTTACATAATTACTTATGATAATAAATGTATGTTGTAGTGGGAAAAAAAAACAATAAACCAAGTGCTAAAATATCCCATTAATCAAGGGTCATTAAAAAGATCTGTAGATGACTATAGCAAGAGAGTTTATTGGGTGATAAATTCAGATGATGGTATTTACTTCAGAGGAATTGGGAAAGGTGGCAAAGGAGATAGAATAATTTTATAGGAGGATTTCAGAGACATAAATATACCTTCTATCTATCTACCCCTAGGATCTGTGCTACATAAAGTATGGGAGCAACTGTTTGAGATAGCAGTTTCTTGTGTTGGAGAGAGGTGCAGGGTGGGAAGAATCAGAAAGTAATATTCATAGGTAAGGTTGAATTTTTAGGGGACATTGCCAATGATGGACTATAAATTCCAGAAGGTCCAAGGGAAAGTTTGGTGGTAGAAGTAAAAGTGAAGTAGAAAACTGAGTCATATTACAGTGTTTGAAGATCTACATGGGAAGAAGTATCTGGGTGGTGAGAGATGCCTTAGATTAAACACCTGAATTTCTTGTGATAAATAAACACAATGGGATTGATTGTTTCTCTAGGACTATTGAGAATTCTCCAGTACATTCACCTTGTCACTCTATCAGTTGATTATTCAGCCTAGGGATTAATGTTTTACATGGTGTTTTTCAGGAAACCAATTTCATGCACTGTAGTATTCTATATAAGTTGGAGAGACATAGAAACAAAGAGATAGAAAGTTTAGCCACATATTGAAACAAGTATATGTTATAATAATTAATTCAATTAGAAAAGCACAGATTGTCATGTAGATTCCAAAGGAGACATTTCAATTGGTTAAATAACAAATGATTTTCTATGGAGTGAAGAATTTGTATGACATTGAAGAGAGGTTAGAATTCCTCAGTGAATCTTTTTTTTTTATTTTTAGTATTTTATTATTAGTTTTAAGTAAATAGTACATCAGTTACACATTTATATAGTTTATGAAATGATCCCCTTGATTATTTTATCTTCCCTCTGGCTCTATACATATCCATTACATTACTGCTGACCACATTCTTTATGCTGTGCTTCCTATCCCCATGACAATCTATCAACTATTAATTTGTACTTTTTTCACCCTTTACTGTTTTCTCCCAGCCCTCCCCTATGAGCCTGTTTTCAATTTGTTTGTTCCTTTTGTTCTTTAGATTCTGTATATAAGTCAAATCACATGGTATTTATCTTTATCTGACTTATTTCTTCAGCATAATAACCTGAGTGAAACTTAGATACAGAGGACAGTCCAAAGAGGGGAAACACAGCCAGAACCCTGATGAAACAAAGTGCAGAGTATGTGGTATAATGATAAAAGGCAGGCAACTTGGGAGTAGATGGGAGTAAGAGATCTTTAAATAGTAAACATTTTATTTTTTATCTCTGTGTGTGTGTGTGTGTGTGTGTGTGTGTGTGTGTGTGTGTGTGTGTGTGTGTGTGAATATTTTCAAGTTCTGCTTTTACCCATAAAGCCTGGAATCTTCTGCCATTCCAAATTTAACCAGAGCGAAAGTGAGTTATATAATTCTCAGCTTTTACCTAGAGCAGAAAAAATCTCATTAGAAATGACACTGAATCAGGCCCAGCCAAGCTCTGGTGCTTGATGAAAATATGATTTTAAAAATAAAAGAGAAGCCTAGGATTTTTAAAAAGACTTTTATACCACATAATATATAGTATTGGTATAATGTAGTATTTCATCTACCAGACACGTATGTTAATTTTTTAGTTCATCATGAAATACATAGTGATAAATTTTAAATTAAATGTGGTGTTATATTTAGGGGAAAAAAAGATAAAGCATGCAGAATTGACCAAGAAAGATGAGATTGAAATATCAGTGAATAAAACTATACTTACAAGCTTAAACTACAGATAGTGGATTAAGAGAATTACTAAAAATATGTTAGAGGAAAGGCAACACAATGAGAGCATTACTGAAATAAATTATCCAATGTAAATAATAGTGAAAGTTGTATATATGTATTTTTGCTCTGAAATGGTATGTCTAATGTGCTTAGAGACTGTCAAAAGTGTCTTTAGTGTGTTCTAAAAATGTGGGGGGAAAAAAACAAAACAGACTGCCTTCTGCCCTTAGAGAATTGACATTCTAGTAAACTAGACCCAAAAAAGTAAATAAATAAAGCTTTTATTTATACATACATGTAGGGATTTAGTTTCTGACTCAAAAATGTGAATGTTCATGTCGCTAAAGTAAATCTTGGACAGTGTCAAAAGGACACAGAAGAAAATAATTCATCTGGGACTACCCCCTATATTTACTATGGGTTAAGGCTTACAACTGGCAATTAAATTCACTGAGTTGATTTTCACTGGTCACAAGCAATCAGTCATTTTAATTGCAAGAAGAGGGAGAAAAAAATAAAGTGGTAATTTCTCTTTCTGGTCTTTAATACAAGAATTAATATCAGTTAAAAGTATAGCTCTTAGTATATATTCAAAAGAATTAAAAGTAGAGACTTGAACAAGTATTTGTATGTCAATATTCATGGCATTATTATTCACAGTAACTTCAAATGTGGAAACAACAATTAACATATGAATGGATGAACAAAATGTGGTATATACACACAATGGAATATCATTCAATCTTAAAAAGTATATGCTAAGTGAAATAAGACCCAGGACAAATACTATATGGTTTGAAGTTCCTAGAGTAGTCCAATTCATAGAGAGAAAGTAGAATGGTGGTTATTAAGGGCTATTTTGGGTGGATAGAGGAGTTACTGTTTACTGGTCACAGAGTTTCAATTTGGGAGGATGAAAAAGTACTAGATATATGTGATGGTGATGGTTTCAGAACAGTGTGAATGTACCTAATGTAACTGAATTGTACATTTTACATGGTTAAAATAGTAACTTTTCTGTGATGTATATTTTAGCACAGTAAAATAAAAATTCCAAAAGTGGGAAGGAACATAGTTAATACTGTTAGAACGTGAAAACCATTATTTTCAAAGCTATCTTTAATTTGTATCATTTTTTCCTAGTTTGGTTTGAAAGTGAATCTCATATTCACATTCAGAAGCAAAGATTTGTGTCACTGTATTTATATTTCTTGATTATACAACTGTGATTCTTAACATTTATTCCCCAACACAGCATCAGTGATATCAGTACCAGTTGCAACAATTTGGCAGTGATGCTCACTGTGAGACATTACCTCTGCTTCTCAGCTTGCAATTAGTACATGTCAGAATCCTCCAGAAGATTCTGATTTACCCTTCTCTGGGGGAAGGCCATTAGTTGAATAAAACTAACTGAAGTCTCCTATTCTAATGAAATATGACTGATAGATTTGGTTACATCAGAATAATAGACTACTGTGACAAAGATGCTATAAATGATTAAAAGACAAAGAATTAGCTAAAAGTGAATATTTACAACATTTTTTATACTTCAGAGAAACAGTGTCCAGAATGTCAAAAGAATTTTTGAAAGCAACTATTTGGCCAATATAAACAAAATTGAAAAGTCATGTATATTATATTTGTCATATTTTCTATGTGAGATAAATAAGACTAACTTAACATTTAAGCATTACCTTTTTTGTTCCTCTTGGGCCTTTGAGAAATATTAATCAACATATATTCTTTATTAATAACAATAGTTGCCATTTATTTATCTTTATTACTTTTTGAGAACCGTACAAAATTCTTTACTTATTTTAGCCTACAGGATTTATTTAAATAAATAATCAAACAAAACAAACAAATAAAACATATAATTACAAAATAGGTGTAATTATTTCTAATTGTATTATTGTGAAAATGAAGATTAGTAAAGTTGGGTAACTTTTAAGGTGTCAATCAGCCAGCAAAGACAGAAATCAAAGTTAGATTTACCTTAGTTCAAAGACTTTTCTCGTAATATCTATATTATTTGTTGCTTCCTATGGGAAGGGAGGATTGGAATCTTAACAGAAGTAGAATGTTGGCCACAGCCACTGTTAAAGGATACAAATTTCCTTAGTGGCAAAAGTATAGAAATACACAAGGTTAACAATGTACAGAACAGTATAATTTGCTTCTTGACAGAGATTAGGGCTTCTGAGGGTTCCTAGTTCCCAATACTGGCTTGGTAATGTGAGACTGATGGAAGGAAAATAATCACAGCACATTCATGTGTTTCTCCAGTATAGCATCATTTATTAGGCCAGACTCACACCTGGCTCACGTCAAAAATAGTACTGATAGCAAACTCTCACCTCATGTTTACACTGTTGGGGAGGTTGAATTTTTACTCTACCATTCTAATTTCTTCTTGCTGGTCTAAGGAATAAATTGACATGAAAGAAATTAACAGAAGAAAATCAAATTTGATTACATATGTATATAAGGAGGTCTCATAGATATGGGACTTAAAGAAATGAACAAAGTAGGCAGTTTTTGTATTTTTTAGAAGATAAAATAGTACTTTTTAGATGATGAAGATTTGACAGGACAAAGAAATTTGGGTTTCTATGCTTCATTAGTAAGGAATAAGTAGAGTTTGGGCTTGGGGTAGTAACTTAGTAAAAAGAACAAGGTTTTATACAAGTTCCTCATCTCCAAATTCTCTATCTCTGGTGCTAAAGATGTTTCTCTTTTCTTCTGGTACAGGGAAGGTACCTTTTACATGGGGTATTTATTTTCTGCTTTCAGAGGGACATAGGAGGATTGGAGTACTCCTTTTGTGATGGCTACTTTTTACATTACTTTAATTAAAAATATCAATATGCCACTTTGGCATATTTGGGGGGGGCCCACACTAATCTCCAATAATACTGTGATTGGTACTCTAAATACTTCTCAGAAAATTAACTCATTTATTCCCCTCAATAGCCCCATGAGGTAGATACTGTGATTATTCTCAATTTACAGATGATAACACTGAGTCACAGAAACAATGAGTAACCTGCCCAAGGGGTACAACTAGTTATTGTCAAGGCCAGGATTCACAGCTATGCACTCTGGCCTGGATGGAGACTATGTTCTATGCCTCTCAGGTGGAAGAACACTTGGCTGGGAGTCAAATCACTTAAATTCAGGCCCAGATCTTCTCTTAACTCTCTATAGGATGCTAAATTTTATTACACTGAGCCACAGTTGTTTCTATTATTCAAATATTGCTTTAGAACTAGGAGCTCTTGAACATCTTTAACCTTTCTTATAGTTTATATGTTATTTACTTTAGGAAAATAACGGCATGAAGAAAAAAATGCCAAGTTCCCTAAAAATGCTATTATATTTGAGAGCTACACTTTAAACTTCTAAGAGTCTAGATTACTTAACTTTGAAATCCAAAGCATCATTTATGTTTCACAGATTTTATGGTCTAAGTCACTTAAAACTAGTACAATATTTTGTGATAATTTTCTTCCTAGTTGCTCTATATAGTGGAAATATAAACAAGTACCAGCCTGAAGTAAGGACTCATAAAATATTAATTTTGATCCTCCTTTGCCAACTATGGGACATCCAGCTTTATACAAACCATGGTTTTCTTCATGGTTACCCTGTCATCGGACCTCATATAGTTTGTATCTTGAACAAAGTAAATATACATAGATGCCTGAGCATTCATTGCTGGCTGGGCTGTGATCCTATAACTGAATTACATGTATTTAATTTGGCACTTAAACATGGTATACCATTATTATATATCCATGTACCAGTTTTCTCTACTAGAATTCAAATTTCATCTAAGCAGGCACCAGGTTACCCCATAAACTTAACATTTCAAATTGTTATACATTTTAAATTTTATATGTTCATTTAGTTTTGCATACAGCCATGCCTTTTAACCTGTTTAATCAAGACTTCCATATAATACTTGAATTAATTATTTATTTTCAGGTAAGTAAAATATTCCTTCAATTACTTTCTTGGCCTTCATCACAACATTAAGAGTAACATGAGCTATCATTTCCCTAGAAATGTCTCTTCTTGTCCAAATTAGGAGCTTGGATTTGATAATATCTTTGTAAAAGTTATGTATTTATCACAATTTTTTTCATTTATTTAACCCCACTGGAGAAACTAAATGTCAAGAAAATTTTTTTTCCTAACAACTGGTACATTTTTGTTATATGGTCACAGCCTATGTTGTGTAATAATGTTTTCCTTTCGATCTGCTGAAGGCTCAGAGCCAAATATTTGATTCAGGTATGCAATTTTACAAGTTTAATGTAATACACATGTATTACAACTTTTTCTCTTGTTTCTGTTGTAGACTTTGCTTTCTTTACCTATTTTTACATTCTTATATATTATTATATTTTTAGAAAAGACATTGTCTATTTTGGAATTCCATGGGGCATATGCGAACAGATGACTACTAATTACTCTGTTTCAAAGAGTTTGAGCATTTTAAGCCTACAATTTCTCCCTGTCTAAGTTGAGAGCTGTGAGGTATTAGCACCAGTTTCTGATATATATTTGCCTTTATTTGTCTGAACAAGTGCAAATTTTAGTTTTGTTGCTATTAGCATGAGTGGGCAAACCGAGTCTATTTTTGTAGGCACAAATGAAGTGTTTAAGATAATTTTGCATATTTATTTTTTACTCTATTTCTTTTCCATTCCCCTTCTCTATACAAATCAGTCTTTTTATTGTCACAGAAGGGAGATCTCAAACAATTTCACTCATAATGTAGTAATTCAATTTACACTTGTTAGTTTGAATGTAATTAAAATATAAATGCCTTAATTTTAATTGCTAACAATAGAAATGGGACTGTTTTTTCCCAAGGTTATATATATATATCTAGAGAATGAGAAAAGTTCAGGTCCTTAAAAGTAGATGAAAAATGGCTCGCCTAACTAAAAATTTCCTTACAAGTAAAAAGTTTGAGGACATTTTTTGCAGGTTTTAAGCCATTGGACATGATATATTAGAAAAAAAATAGTTTATTAAATGAATGGCGAAATCATTTTTCCTTTCCTAATTTACTGGCGGTACATGTATTTCAAAGTCTAATCATACTCTAGTAGCATTAGAAATTTATTTAATACCTGCATATATTTTAGATGGATTGTTGTCTTTTGAGTCAAACTTGCATTTATATAGCAGATTTTATATGTTATAGAGTAGTGTTAATTTTATGTGCTTTCCTATATTATGTTTCAAGAACTGCATTTAGCATCATCGGGTAGAGATCTGTCTGTAATATTGACACTCAATTTTAAAATCTCAGTTTTATTTCTGAAATTGAGGACTGCATTGCAAGACACAATCCCAAAGATATTTCAGGCAAATAAGAAATACTTTTGTCTGAAAAGGTCCTATAATTTCTTAAACCTCCAGTTAACTTTGTGTTGTACTGACCTGACACTATAATACAAATCTAAGCAATAATGATTAAAATAAGCCTTTTAAGAATTTTTATTCATACTTCTCTAAATATATTTTTATTTTGAACCACCTATTTATATTTACAATAGGAATAAAGTGCTAGATTTATTTAAAATATTTTATGAAAAAAACTAATTCCAAATATACCATAAAAAATAGATGACTCCTTAGTAGTTCTAATTAATTTACATTAAAGAAACCAGTGATCATGGAACAAGAGTATGTTTTTAAGAGTAATACATAAATACATAGTTATAAGTATGTTATAAGAAGAATATAATTTACATTGGTTAGTTTGTAAGTCACACTGTATATATGAAAACTTCAAAGAGACTTTAATTTTTTTTTCAAAAATAGGCAAATAAATATCTTGCTTTACAAAAACACGTTCTAATAAATAGGAAAAATAAAACTCAATGGATTAAGTAGATCCTGAAGCTTGATGTAGTAACTTACTAGTTTTTGTAAACTTACAGATTTTTTGTATTTGTTTCACTTTATTTGTTCCCAAGAATTTTCCCCCTTGATTATCATGGCTTTTTATGATCCCAATAACATATAAAAATACCAAGTCAATGAAGTTCATAGTAATTTGAAATACTCTATTACCACCTGAAGCCAATAATCCTCAAGATATGCTATTACCTTAAAATCAAAGATCTCCAGAGTATATAAAGAATTCTAAGACATTGATAAGTGAAGAAAACAAAAGACCCAAGATAAAACAACAAAACAGGAATAAGATTGAAATTTTTTTCAGAAGACTTGAATTGCCATTATACATCTGACTGAGAAGTGAGGAAGACAATTTAATGTTTAATCTGGATCCAGAAGTGCCACAACTTAAATGACAGCTTCCATCAGCAAACAGGTGTTTCATGATGGTATCCAAGAAGAAATGATTGGTGATGGACAATTCAGAAATGCTTCTCCAAAAGATGGATGATTCTTTAAAAAGTTTCAGATCACAACTCTTGCAGAAATCTCTGATGCCCAATACACTGATTCTTGGTCCAGAAAACATGGCATTTTAGGTTCCATGTGGCTGGGGTTACCCCTATAATCATGTTTCTGTGCTGTAACTAAGTGGATCCTTTGGATCAGACAGGGACCAATACACCGTAAGTCATAGTTGATGACAGTGTAAAATAGAATTCAGATGACCATGAACAAGTCAAAAAATGTCATAAACCCTTCTTTTGTTAGCTCTAATGTGCCACCATATTGTTCCTCATTTATCTGTAGGTAATTATTGAAGTAGAGGTATAGAATTCCTCCATTGATCAGGCAGAATCCTGCAATTTCCAAGAAACCTCACAATGGTAACACTCCCCAAATGACACCTAGGAACATAGCGATGATCTGTCAGAGCCATAAGATCACATCTAAAAATTCATCCTTGTCCTCCCAGACTATGTCACTCTGTAGCACCTTGCTCCAGATAGAGACATTGAGAATATAAAAATTTGCAAATTTTATGTATATATTTACAAATATGTATACAGATTATATATATTTATATATGTATGTATGTATGTATGTATGTATGTATGTATGTATATATATATATGTAAACATTCAACTTTATTAACTATTAGGTAATTGTAAAGAAAACCAAAAGAAAGCAAATGTTCACTTGAAAGGTTAAAATACAAAAGACAGACAAAACCAAATTCAAAAAAACTGGAGTTCTCATGTGTCAGTGATAAGAAATAAATTAGTAGTACATTTTGGGAAAAAATTTGCCATCACCTGTTAAGTGTGAATATATGCATATCCCCTTACTCAGAATTTCTATTAGGAGTCAATAGTACATAGGATACATTAACAATAGTATATTTGTGCAATGTAATCCTATAAAGCAATAAAAATGAATGTGACAACATATAATGATTTGGATGGATCTTAGAAATATAGTGTGAGCAAGTAAATTTAGGGAAACAAATTCAAATTTCCTGTCAACTTACATCAAGTTCTAAAACATGAAAAAATAATCCAATCAGAATAGTTATTTTGAGTGAGAGCCCTATAATGCTCTTCTTTGATCTAGATGCTAGTTAATTCCAGAGATATAATTTGAAAAATAAAATTAACAAAATGTTTATAAAGCTCCATATCTATAGAAACAAAAATATTCTGGTGATTTTATACTTTTCATGGAAGGTATAATGAAATATTTTTGACAAAAGTGGAGGAGTTCATTTTTTCTGTTAGTCTTTTGTTTAGTTAATATTAAGAAATTGTCTATTTTTAACTCCATTTAGTTTTGTTATGATTTCTAGCAAGGAAGCATGTTGGAAGATGGAGACTCTATTATTGGTATCAGTGACTGAGAGATGACAGCAATCAAGCATGGTAGGTTAGATCTGGAAAATGGGGTTGAAAGAGGGAATGTAAGTTAGAACGAAAATGCACGTGGATTTATCTGGTTCTAGGTTTCAGAATCCAGAATTGTAAGCCGGAGAGTAGGTTTATAACATGAAAATTGAGTGATCATGCTCATAGGCTAGAAATAGATTGATGAGTCTTGTAGGACACATGAGTATAGGCAGAGGCCTTCCTGATGTTTTATACTGTAACACAGTCATGAGGAATCTGAGCACCTCATGGAAGAAAGAAGGAAGAAAAAGTGAAAAGAAGCAGATTACTGAAGTCTTAGAAGGACTTAGGCACTCAAAAGAGAACAGGTATCATAGGAAAAGAACACTGTGCCTTTCAGTCACAGAAAACCCTGATAATGAGCTCAGATACATTCCTGCAGGAGTAAATAACATCTGTGCAGGGCAAAGCCAGCTGATACTGAGGTAATCAATTTTGAGAGACAGACTCCTTGTAGGTTTACTATTTTAGATTAGAGCTAAAATTAGACTGTGAGATGAGGCTAGACCAAAGGTGCAACAAACAAACAAACAAACAAGTAAATAAGAATAAGGAACATCTATAGGCAGGAAATGAATAGGAGCTCCTTCTGTCAGTTACAAAGAAAACTAGGGAATTTTTCATTTGAGACAATATAGATTAAAGTCTAATCAAATGTTATAAATATACTAAATCCCAAGTTCATGAAGAATAATGAAAATAAGTACAAAATATAAAGGCCATCAAAACAAATTTTTAATATTTAAATCTATATTTTTCTCTTTTCCAAAAGTGTAATGATGAAGACAAACCTACATTTCTATATTTTAACCACTACTGGGCTGAATAACCTTAGACACGTTTCTTAAATTCTATAGGCATCGGGTCTGCCACTGATAATAATACAATATAACAAATTTCTTATGAATATAAATTAAAAAGTGCATATGAAGAACTGAATCCAGTGCCTGGCTCCCTGAAATCTCTCAAAAAATGTTCATAGTCATTGTCTTTTTTAACTACAATATAATAGTAATCTCAGACTCGAAATGTTCTAATTCAGCATTCATAGTGCATATATTATTAAAAACACAATTCTATTGAACATTCAGATATTTTACCATTGCCCTTGAAACCAAATAGTGAGCATTTTTTTCTAGAGCTAACATTTAGCATTAATATAGAATACTATTTTTTCCTCTTATTTTAGTGGCAGAATAAGAAATATTTATAAAAGCTGACAGTTGATATGAGAAATTTCTCCATTCTGTAATGCCTATGTAAATACTATCTTTGAAATACTATTTTCACTAAAATCTCATCCCATTGAGAAATAATCAGTAGAACCACTTCAACTTACATGTTTTAAATGACATAGTTCTCTTATATCTAAAAGATCAGATTGATTGATATTTATGAGACATACTTATATGTTTCAAATAAATGACATCTTAACAATGTATTTTGATTATTTTGTACATATTTTCTATGTAAATAGTTATTGATAGCTTGATGTTTCCCTTTCAAAAACCTGTACAAATTTAAAAAAAAAAAAAAACCTCTGCATACAAAGGCATGAGGTTCTGAGAAACAAAGCTGAACAGCACAGCTAGGAGAAATTATGGCCTTCAGAGAACAATTTATCCAGAGAACAGTTTTGAAAAGAATATATTTTTTAAATGGTTAATTGGGATTTGGGGTCCTGATCATACTATACCATAGTAAACCATAAAATTTAATGAGACTATCTTCTAGGAATTAACATCTCTGAGAATTGGAGCAAAAATCTTGAAGTTTTCTTAAGTATAATTTTAAAATAATCAACAAATCATTAAAATTTCTTTTCTTTTTGCTTTTTGTAAGTTTGATTTTCTGTATTGTAGATGTACAGTCATTCACTAAACAAATGGTTTTATTATTTATTTATTTTATAATTTTATTAGTTTTACATTTACAGTACATTGGTTAGATATTTATATAGTTTATAAACCGTCTCCCTAATTGCTCCTTCTCTCCTCTGGTTTTCCACCTAGCTAGTATATTAATGTTAACTCCATTCCTGATGTTGGGTTCTCCATGCCCATGATCATTTATCAATTACTAATTTGTAATTCTTTAACACTTCACCCCATTCTACCAGCCCTGCAAAACCTCATTCCCTCTGTCTGTCACCAAATTGTCCTCTATATTTGTGTGTCTGTTTTTGATTAGTTTTTTATGTTCTTTAGATTCCACATATAAGTGAAATCATATATTTATCTTTCTCGATATGACATATTTCATTCAGCATAAAATAATCTCTAGGTCAATCTATGTCATTACAAATGATAGGATTTCATTTTTTTATGGGTGAGTAAAATTCCATTGTATACATAATTTCTTTATCCAATCATCTGTTAACGGGCATTTAGGTAGCTTCCATATATTGGCTATTGTAGATTGTGGTGCCATGAATATTGGGGTGCATAGTACTTTAAGAATTATTGTTTTGGTTTTTCTTGGATAAATATCCAGAAGTAAAATTGCTGAGTAAAAAGGTATATCCATTTTTCAATTTTTGAGAAATCCTCAGATTGTTTTCCATAGTGGCTGTACCAACTTGCAATCTCACCAACAATATATGAGGGTTCCCTTTTCTCTGCATCCTCACCAACACTTGTTCTCTAATTTATTGATAATAGCCATACTGACAGGTGTCATATGATATCACATTGTGGTTATAATTTGCATTTCTGTGATGATTAGTGACCCTGAGCATTTTTTCATGTCTATTGGCCATCTGTTATTTCCTCTTTGTAGAATTATCTGTTGAAATCTTCTGCTCATTTTTTAATAATATTTTTTATTGTTGAGCTGTACGAGTTCTTTATATATTTTGGATATTAACCTCTTATCAGATGTATCAATAGCAAATATCTTCTCCCAATCAGTCGGTTATCTTTTCGTTTTGTTGATGGTTTCCTTTGTTTAAAAAAAAAACTTTTAATTTTGATGTGGTCATATTACTTTATTCTTGCTTTTGTATCCTTTGCCTGGGGAGATATGTGTGAAAAAAAATTACTGTTAGCAATATCCTCTAGAAGTTTTATAGTTTTGGGTCTTATATTTAAGTCTTTAATCCATTTGACTCTATTCTTATATATGGTGTAAGAAGGTAGTCCAGTTTTTTTTTTCTTTTTTCTTTTTTTTCTTTTTTTTCTTTTTTTTCTCTTCTTCTTCTTCTTCTTCTTCTTCTTCTTCGTCTTCGTCTTCGTCTTCGTCTTCTTCTTCCTTCTTCCTTCTTCCTTCTTCCTTCTTCTTCTTCTTCTTCTTCTTCTTCTTCTTCTTCTTCTTCTTCTTCTTCTTCTTCTTCTTCTTCTTCTTCTTCTTCTTCTTCTTCTTCTTCTTCGTTTTGCATGTATCTGTTCCATGTATCTGTTCCAACACCACTTATTAAAGACTGTCTTTACTACATGGTATATCCTTACCTACTTTGTCATGTATTAAGTGAGTGTATAGGCATGAAATTACTTCTTGGATCTTTATTCTGTCCCACTGATCAATGTATCTGTTTATATGCCAGTACTATGCTGTTTTGATTACCGTGGCCTTGTAGTATAGTTTAATATTGGGTAGTGTGATACCTCCAACTTTGTTCTTCTTTCTTAAGATTGTCATGGCTATTTTGGGTCTTTTGTGGTTCCATATAAGTTTTAGGATGTTCTAACTCTCTGAAAAATACTATTAGTATTTTGATAGGGATGCATTAAATCTATAGATTGCTTTGAATAGTTTTGCTATTTGAATGATGTTTATTTTTCCTACCCATGAGCCTGGTATATGTTTCCATTTATTTATAACTTCTTCAGTTTTTTTTAATGATATATAATTTTCTGAGAATAGGTCTTTTACCTCCTTTGTTTATTTGATTCCCAGATATTTTATTGTGTTTGATTCAAATGTATGTATATAGGATTGTTTTTCTAATTTCTCTTTCTGAAAGTTCATCATTGGTGTATAAAAATGCCACTAACATCTGAATATTTATTTTGTAACCTGATATTTTACTGAATTCATTGAATTCCAACAGTTTTTTGGTGAAATATTTAGGGTTCTCTATTTATAGTACCATGTCATTGGCAAATAATGAGTTTTACTTCTTCCTTTCCAATTCAAATGCCTTTTATTTCTCTTTCTTGTCTGATTGCTGTGTCTAAGACTTCCAATTTAATGTTGAAGAGGAGTAATTAAAGTGGGCATCCTTGTCTTCCTAAACTTAAGGAAAATAATTTTAGCCTTTCCCCATTGACTATGATGTTAGCTATAGGTTAGTCATATATGGCCTTTAATATGTTGAGATATGTTCCTTCTATTCCCACTTTGCTGAGAGTTTTTATCATAAATGGATGCTGGATTTTGTCAAATTCTGCTTTGGGGTACAATGCTCTGAAAATATCTATTATATCCTTCAGTTCTAGTGTGTCTTTTAGGCCCATTGTTTCCTTGTTGGTTCTTTGCCTGTAAAATCCATCCATTGGTATCAATGAGATGTTAAAGTCTCCTATTATGAGTGTGTTACTGTTGAATTCTCCTTTTATATGTGCAATAATTGTTTTATGTATGTCGGGTGCATATATGTTTTTTAGGGTTATGGCCTCTTGATTTATCGATACCTTTATCATTATGTAATGCTCTTCTTTATCTCTTATTATAACCTTCATTTTAAAGTCTTTTTTTATCTGATATAAGTATTGGTACTCCAGCATTTTTATAATTTCCATTTGTGTGATGTACTAACAACTTTCAGTTTGTGAGTCTCATTTGATCTGAAGTGGCCTCTAGTAGAAAGCATATGGATGGGTATTATTTTCTTAAGCATTTGGCTACCCTGTGTCTTTTGATTAGAGCATTTAATTCATTTACTTTTAAAGTGATTACTGATAGGTACATAGCTACTGCCATTTTATTCTTATTTATTTTTTTCTATTTTCTTTTTTACCCCTTCTCTTTTTACAGAAGTCCCTTTAAGATTTCTTGCAATGCTGGCTTGTTGGTAATTAATTCCTTAAGCTTTTCCCTGTCTGAGAAGCTCTTTATCTCATCCTCCTTTTTCGTTGAAAGCCTTGCTGGGTAGTGTATTCATGATTGAAGATTCTTGTTTTTCATCACTATGAATATTTCTTACCACTTCCTTCTGGCCTGCAAAGTGGCCCACGTTCTCATAGGGATACCCCTGTAAGTAACTAATTGCCTTTATCTTGCTGCTTTTAAAATTCTGTCTTTGTTTGACCTTTTGCATTTTAATGATATGTCTCAGTGTGAGTCTGTTTTAATTTCTCTTGTTTTGGATTCTTTGTGCTTCCTGAACATGGATTTATAATTCCTTTGCCAGGTTAGGAAAGTTTTCTGTCATTATTTCTTCAAGTAGGTTCTCAAACTCTTGCTTGCTCTCTTCTCCTTCAGGTACTCTTATGATCCAGATATTGTTATGCTTCATATTGTCCAAGTGATCTCTTAAACTATTTTAATTTTTTTAAAAAATTTTGTATTCTTTTTGTTGTTCTAATTGGGTGTATTCTACTACCTTGTCTTCTAATTCACTAATTTGATCTTCTGCTTCAACCAATCTCCTGTTGAATCTTTCTAGTGTATTCTTCATTTTAGTTATTGCACTTTTCATTTCTGACTGATTCTTTTTTATGGTTCCTATGTCCTTATTATGCTTTCTATCTCTCTGTTGAGGTTCTCATTGTGCTATCTACTTTCCCCCTAAGTTCGTTGAGCATCTTGATAACAATTATTTTGAACTCTGTGTCTGGTAGGTTCCTTGCCTCCACTTCATTAATTTATTTTCTGGAGTTTTCTCCTGTTGTTTCATTTGTAGCATGTTTCTTTGTATTCTCATTTTATTACCCTCTCCATGTTCGTTTCTGTGTGTCAGAAACATTTGTTTAATCTCGCAGTCTTGGCCAGATGGCCTAATGTGGAAGGTGTCCTGTGTAGTGCAGTGGTGCACTTTGTTAATTTGTAAACCAAGTGACAAAAATTTTAAAGATGAGAAAATAAACAATAATTAAAATTTAAAATGAATAGAAGTTTAACCCTGCTTTATAAATCTGTGTTCTTAAAATATATAATTAGTTTATCTCAGGTCAAATAATCTGTTCAGTTAAATAGATTTTTAAAAATTGTATTTTAAGGTTTTGGCTCACAGGTTAAAGCCATGGCCATATAATTCTAAAATACACATTAATAAATATAATCTGCAGTCCTCATTATATGTGATATACACAATAACTATTTGATTTGTATTCTTAAATATTTCAGCAATTTCTTGATAAAGTATTTCAAAATGATTAGTTTGGCATCTGATAAGCATCTATTTCAGTAATATAACAAAAATTCTATTTTTAGAATCTTTCACTTTACTATCAGTAAAAAAATGTATAGCATTTATTAAAAAGTCATTAATAAATATACTTACTAGTGGCAGATTGATTTTTTAACAACTATTTTCAAGTCACATTTTATATGCAGGCACTGGTCACTTAGGATTATAAGATACAAAGATGAATTAGAGAATAGTCCTGCTCCCAATGAATAACAGTCAAGTGAAAAAGGTAGAAACTCATGTCTTTATCACATGCAATACCTCTAAAGCTAAATGGCTGCAAACTACTCATAGAGAAAGTGACAATAGTCTAGTTACAACAATAATTAATCTTGATTGTTTAGTTTGTGCCAAGCACTGCATTTTCCCAGCACCCATTTAGCATGTCATGGTTTTTTCATTTCTCACATAAGAAAATAAACCTTAGAGAGTTATTTTCTCAAGCTCATATGCTAATAGGGGTAGGACTGATCCTCACATCTGTTACTTCTAAATATTTATCTCTGATATTTGTTCTGCTGAATTCAAGCCAAAAATTATTAACTATTTACTGGGCATGATACCACCATACACACACACACACACACACACACACACACACACACACACATATATACATACACATATATATACATATACATATATATACATATACATATATGTGCATATATATGTATGTGTATATATTTATATATAACATAATGAGGAACAAATTATGAGTGTAATTAAGACACATAAATATGATAATATGCCAAGGTAAATGCAATAGTAAAAAATATATAAAATATGCTACTAAAAACATGTAGGTAGAAGCAGCACTCTCTAGAGGAGTCAGGACAGCTTTAAGGAAAATAATCATTTAAGCCAAGGTTTGATTTCTTTATTCAGTATTATGTACACACACACATACACACACATACACACAAACTCTGTGTGTGTGTGAATGTATGTGTGCATGTGTGCACGCACACATGTAAGCACCATAGTATAATTCAGGAGTGGACATCATTTGGCCAACAGACAAGAAACGTTTTAAGATAGAAGAATTCATCTGTGCAAAGAATTGGAATCATGAAAGAACACAGATTTTTCAGAAAAAAAAAATAGATAGTGTGGCTTGGAGTAACAGTAAGTATAAGGCAAGAAGTTGGAAG
This sequence comes from Cynopterus sphinx, assembly GCA_030015415.1. NCBI lineage: Eukaryota > Metazoa > Chordata > Mammalia > Chiroptera > Pteropodidae > Cynopterus > Cynopterus sphinx. The sequence goes on along the minus strand of CM057392.1, from coordinate 22,392,387 downwards.
AGTAAACTGGGATCACATTGAAAATAATGTACTTGTCTTAACATCCATCTTCTGGCAGTGTTGTGGCCAGTATAGAGTAGACCAAAGCAAGTATGCTCTCAAAGGCTATTTATTCGCTGGAAGCTGTCTTTGCCAAGAGCAGCCCCAAAATGTAGAGATTCAAGGTTTTTAAGCCCTAAATCCTATTCTTCATTCTGTCTGAACACAAAGATCTACTTTTCTTCTATTCACTACGTGTCAACCCACTGGCCAGGTGTGCAAGTGGGACTACAGAAGCAGAATGCTTATTGTTAGAATGTTATGTTTCTATAGTTAATAGCCTATGTTCCCATGACAGTAGCCAAGCAATAATTTCCAGTTTATCTACAATTGATTGTTTCTCATGCCCTGAAAGTAAGCGGGGTCACTCAGGCAGTTAGCATATGAACTCATTGTTACAAGTTTCATGATTAACAGAATGTGGCTAATGGTTCCAGGAACTAAGCCTCCTTTGTCTAGTTTTAGGTTTTAATTAACTTTTACCCTTGCTACATTATAGCAGGCTGTCACATTCCCTACTGGTTTTTAGGCATATATCAAATCTTTGATGTCCTATAAACTGGGGGAAACTGAGGTACCCCTATTACTTGAGTACATAATACTATTAATTTAACAGCCTGGACTCTTTGTTTAATATAATTTGTATGGCAATTTACTATACATGGTCTAAATAGCAGTCCTAGAAAAGCCAATATTAAAGGTCTAGTGATAGATGACAATAATGTTGTTAACCAGGGGGCCGCATTAAATAAATCTTTATACTATGACTGATTTTGTAGTAGGTTTTCTTCTCTTTCCTTAACTCTTTGTTTTACTAAGGCTAGACTGTCTTGAATTATGTTAGAGTGGTTGGCATAAAAACAGCAGTTTTTACCTAAAGTTATACAATTAAAGCAAGATCTATGCTTTATGCCCACATTAGTTTCACATGTATGAATTAATACATAAGATTTTTAGTTCATTTTACAGGTTCTGAAACTAAACTGTTCAAAAGGTAAATTTTGAAACTATGGTTGATGCAGTAAATGAATATTAAAACAAACAAAAACTTTATCTAAATATTTACATTTAAAATAAGGTTCTTAACTATTTAATATACTCTCTGAAATCTTATTAACATTACTTGACTTTAAACAGTTACAATCAGTAAAACAATTTTCACATAAAAGCCTGACATTCTAATTTACTGGATTTGTATTTTTCTAAGTATAATAAGTATAATTACCTATTTATAATTGGCTTTTAAGAATATGGCACACTAGTAAACATTTTATAGCAATTATCTTAAGTGAAATTACAAGTGAAAAACAAATTTCTCAATAACAGTGAGTTACTAAATTCCTTTATCTAATAGTTATTATAAAAAATTTTTAAAGCCTAAACACACAAACATGATTTCTTTTTTAGTAGGGGGGTGCACTGTGCTCTTAACAAAGCGAAGGGAAGGAGACTTACCTAACTCTCGCCAGTTTCCAATTTGTACTTATTTAATGTTTCCTTTAAAGTCCTATTCATCCTCTCTACCTGGCCTGAACTCTGTGGTCTATAAGCACAATGCAATTTCTACTCTATTTCTAGCAATTATACCACAATTTTACTAGTTACAGCGAAGAACGCCAGGTATTGCTGAACCCCAGTATTATGGGCAGGCCAAATTGAGATATTATCTCTAAAACTAACTTTTGAGCTACTACTTGTGCAGTTTCACGCTTAGAAGGAAAAGGCTCAATCTATTCGGAGTACATGTTAATGAAAACCAATAAATACGTGAATCCAAAAGTTCCAGGTGCAACTTCTGTGAAATCAAGTTCCTAGTGTTTTCCAGGTCTCTTTCCCCTGAGTCTCACTCCTTGTTCTGTGGAGGTCCTTCCTTGGTTTACTTGTGCACACACTGCACACCTATTAGCCATGTCCTTGGCTAAATTTTTCAGTCCTGGAACATAATAATTCCTTTTCAATAGTTCAATCAACTTAGTTTCTCCTAGGTGGGTGGACTGATGTGTTAAGTCCACTAAAGTCTATCCTAAAACCTAAGGAAGGAGTCGCCTTCTATCAGACAGCATTCTCCATCCTTGCTCTCTTTCTTTTCCTCCCAGTCTTTCACTTAATTTTAAGTCAAATGGAGTATACTCAGGCCTTAATTCAAGGGCCAGGGGAAGCTTCAGAGGCAAAATGTCTACGGGCCCTACTGGTTTTCCGGTAGCATCCTTTGCTATCTGATCTGCAAAGGAATTTCCTTTTGCTACCTCAGTCTCTGCATTTTGGTGCCCAGGACAATGAATTCTGGCTACCCTTTTTGGTAGTCAAATGGCTTCTAACGGAGCCGAGATCTCTTCCCCATTTTTGATTTCTTTGCCTCCCAAAGTCCCCTTTCCTTGAATAAAGCTCTATGCATGTGTGCAGTAGTAAACACATATCTACTATCAGCATAGATATTTACAGTCTTGTTCTTTCCCCACCACAGAACTTGTGTTAAGGCTATGAGTTCAGCCCTCTGTGCTGATGTCCTATGGCTTAGGACCTGTGCCCATATCACATTCCCGACTATCACTAGAGCTGCCCCGGCATACCTTACTCCTTCAGATACAAAGCTGCTTCTATTGGTAAATAATACTGTATCCGGATTAGGCCACGGCTCATCCTTCAAGTTTTGCCATAGTCTACTTACCTGCTCAAGGTGCTGAACACAGTCATGTAAAGGAGCCTGTGGGTTATCATCCAGGAGCAGCATGGAGGGGTTCAGGGCTGCAGTTTTAAAAAACTGGATCTGTGGTGGGTTAAGCAACAGTGTCTGGTACTGAGTGATCTGGGTGTTGGAAATCTATCTTTCAGGAGGGCTGCGCAGCATAGCTTCAATTGCATGTGGGGCCACAATCTGGATGTTTTGGCCCAGAATCAACTTCAAGGCTTTTTTTCTTCTTTCCCCTGAGAATTCTTCCCTTTTGGGGGGCACTCATTCTTCCAATGGCCCTTCTTTTTGCAAATGGTACATTGGTCTTTTTTTAGCCTGGGCCTTCTATTTTGGCCCTCTTTGCTAGTAGGTCTCCCTCTGTTGTTGAGGGGCTTCTCCCAAGGGGGTTGGCCCCCTTGTTGTCCTACAAACATGAATTTCTGCACATTATCCCTATTGTTAAACATCTTTTGTGCTATTTTTAGCAGCTTGGATAAATTTTCTTCCTCAAATCTTTCTAATTTCTGTAATTTCTTTCTAATATCTTGGGCCAACTGATTAACAAAAGCCAAATTAATTGCCAGTCTATTGGCTGGGTCTTTAGGATCTATAGGAATATATAAGTGATAAGACTCCAGTAACCTTTCTAAGAAGGTAGATAGTGATTTCTTTCCCTGCACTACCTCACTGACTTTAGACAAATTAATTGGATGATGGACAGCCACTCTTAAACCCTGCAACAACAACTGGCAATACCATTGGAGAGCCTCCTTACCTTGAGTGGAGTTGGGGTCCCAGTCAGGATGAATGCTGGGAAACACATGTTCCACATGAACAGGATCCATAGTAGGCTGACTTGTTGGATCTAGTACATGCTTCTTTTTTCTTCAAGAATTTTACCTTTTTTCTCTGTGTAAACAAAACTTGTAACAACTGTTGGCAATCATCTGAAGTGGGTTGATGAGTAAAGAAAATAGTCTCTAAAGGAGAGATTAATCCTTGTGATTTCTCTGGGAAAAAAAGGGTTTTGATGTTTCCAGTTATAGAGATTTTTCCTGTTATCTGAAATCTCAATTTACTATATTAATATATTTAATAGCTATAAAAATGTTATTATAGTAAAAACTAAAATTTACTATCAAGACCATGTATTTACCTAAAATATAGCTACCTAATTATTATAATAGTTTTACTGTCATGGCCTAAATCAGAGCCATGCCCTTTGCTTCTATATAAGCTCCTTGTTTCTGAATAGTCAGGTCTATTCTTAATATTCATGACATACAACATTTTATAATAACTGAAATTATGACTGATGCTATTATACAAGAACATATGAATAGCAAAAATATTGACAAATTTCTAAGAACTTTATACAATTTCTGAAACATATATTCATAAAATATAACCTAAAGAAGGTTAAGTATTATTTACTACTTGACAATGTTTTTTTAATATAATTTAATATATTAAATAGACTGAATTAGCTTAACATTTTTCTTTTACAAAGTGACAAAACTAAACCTTTGAGTTTTTTCAGGTGCTCTCTGGGAATTCTCAAAGTTATTTTGAGATAAAACAAAAATGTTATTTAGATTTTATGTTGGAAAATTTGTCATAATTTCACAAGGTTTGATCACCTGATTAAATAGGATCACAGGTCATTATGAAAGAATACTTAGCTATCTATTTAACTAATGTGATAATAAAAGATTATAAAGGTAAATATGACTATAAAAAAACCTTAGCACTCTTAATGTTAAGAAGACTCAGCTTTTAAGTAATCAAAGACATAATAAGGACTATAAAGCACAACAAATTATTTTGATAAGATATAGAGTCTTTGTTTCTAAGGTGGTATTGCTCAACAGGTAAAGAAAATTTTTTACTATCTCTTATTAGGGACAGACTCTAGTCTTGTGTCAGTACACTGTTGATATTAAAGTTTATTTTGAAATCTTATGATAAATACATTTAATTTTAGTCAACTTGACCACATAAAACAAGACTCTCTCTTTTCCTTTACAATTTCATATATTTACTTATATTTTTGTCCTTTATTTTCCTCCTTTGTACCTTAAACAACCTTTAAATAACCTGAAACTATTTTAGCATAAAATTATTCTTTTTTTCTTAAAAATACATCCTTTATATTTCAAAACACATTTTATTTTCCTTGCATACTTTGTAAACAGAATTTTTCCTTCACTTGTATTATTCCTAGTAATTCATTTACATACACTATAATTCTATTAGTATTAGTAGTCTTAATTTCTAGAGAAAACAATGAAGTAGGCAATTATAAATTGTGTTTTATATATCAGCATTTAATACATTAGCAAATTTATAAATATACCAATTTTCTAATTTTATGATTTTAAACAACTAGTAGAATTAGCATAAACTTACTTGACCAATAAACACAGGTAGAATAAAATTGTGTTTCTGATAATTTGAAGACACACCCACCTCTATTTAACCTACAATATTAAAGTATCCCTATCACTAAAGACTATCTCAGACTATGTAGACTTGACAAAACAAAGTAAAACGCTCGGATCACTCCCCACCACTCTGACAATCCTAAGAAGGCTTAATCTATCTACAAGAGCTCAATGTCTCCTAAACTATATAAAGCAGAGCTTTCCCACAAATCCACTTTCCTACACTTCCTGTACCTTAGTTTCCTCATCTTCAAAATAAGAATAAAAGAGCTAGCACCCTGCTAGGGACACCAAGAGCATACATTAAATGGAAGTCACTATCATTAAAATCTTTACTGTATCCCCCTGCTCACAAATTCTAATTTAAATCTCTCTGCATTGTTTTCAAAAGAAACCTGTGATTACCACAGATAATATCTCACGCCTGGAAGGCTGTTTGCAGGCTGAGTGGCCCCTCTGATGACCACTCTGTTTCAAATGTGGGCTAATTTAACTGGCAGAACCTTCGAAGGTCGAAGGGAGTGACGCTCTAGCTCCATAGGCTTGGGCTTGTCTCCTGAAATCCTTAAAATGGTTAGGGAGGTATTGAAAGGGGGGTGGGCATAGGACAATTTGAGGAAGAAGCCTGACTCATGTAAGTGAAAACAGGCAGAAAAGAGAAAATCCCCACAAGAGCCAGCTAAGCCAGGGCTAAGACCAGCTTTTTACCTAGCAGCCAGTCAGGCGGGGCCATGGAGGCCAGACCTAATAATCAAAATAAGTAAACTTATGAAGTCTAAGGCAATAGGAAGGTAACAGTACATTTGGTTGGTCCAGACAGACAGACACAATACAGACAGACAAGACAAATTACAGGTAACACAAAATACTAGCACACCAGAAACTGGAACCAGAAACTCTAGTGCTCCAGAATACTTAGGGGCATCCAACACGATATCAATCTATACATCAATGTAAGGAGTTTGGTCTGGGTGGCCTGGATTTCCATAAACTATACCTCTTACTTGGAAAGTCATTTGCACATTGAACGAATCTTCACTTGGCCACCAGACTCCAAAATGGGCCACCCTGGCAAAATCTCTACAAATCAAAAGGTATTACTGAAGCCCCATATCTCTGGGCCCTTCTGAAATCTTTAAAATGATTCTATAGACACTGGAGTGGTGTTGGCTTTTCAGATGTTTGTCTCATAGTTACTGTAAGAATGAAACAAGCAAAACAGACATACACAGACAGACAAATAAGCACTCACACACCAAACCGAGGTGAGGGTCTGTCGTCACAGCCCTCACTGAACCAGTAATCCTGTGTCGCATCTGACTCTCTAGGTCCTCTGGCTCCCTTTCCAACAGCCCTAGAGCATACAGGTGGTTCCCCCTTTGCCGCTGCCAAAAGGAGGGAGGATCCCGGCCCAGGCTGGGTAAAATCCGTAGAGGCCTCCCCAAAGTGCAATGGGGTTCTCCCCTCGCAGCAGCAAAAACTGAACCACCCACACAACCAACAGATCTCCTTACCTGAAGGTGCAGATCTTGCTGTGGCCTTCAAAATGCTATGGTCAGTATAGAATAGACCAAACCAAGTATGCTCTCAAAGGCTATTTATTAGCCAGTGGCTATCTTTGCCAGGAGCAGCCCCAAAATGTAGAGATACAAGGTTTTTAAGCCCTAAATCCTATTCTTCATTCTGTCTGAACACAAAGATCTACTTTTCTTCTATTCACTACCTGTCAACCCACTGGCCAGGTGTGCAAGTGGGACTACAGAAGCAGAATGCTTATTGTTAGAATGTTATGTTTATATAGTTAATAGCCTATGTTCCCATGACAGTAGCCAAGCAATAATTTCCAGTTTATCTACAATTGATTGTTTCTTATGCCCTGAAAGTAAGCAGGGTCACTCAGGCAGTTAGTGTATGAACTCATTGTTACAAGTTTCATGATTAACAGAATGTGGCTAAAGGTTTCATGAACTAGGCCTAAGGTAAAGACCTCCTTTGTCTAGTTTTAGGTTTTAAATAACTTTTACCCTTACCATAGTTCAGCAGGCTGTCACAGCAGGAGGAAGCTATCAATCATTTTTAAATTGTTGCTGGAGCAAAAAAAAAAAAAAATGAGACATGGGAGCCTGAAATTGGCAGCACCAGCTGATAGTTACTGAAATGAGAAATATCGCAGTGGTAGGATGCAGAAGGCTTGCTTATGGACTGGAAATAGAAAACAAGGAGTGAGATAAAATAGCTGAATGGTGATTACCAAGATATTTTGCTCAGTTCAATCCATAGATAGTGATGCCCCTATCAGGAGAAGGGAATACAAAAGAGGAACAAATAGGATAGCCAGAAGAGAGATGGGAGGGTGGGAGCTGAGGAAAACAAAACAAAACTAAATTGGGTTTGTCTTGATGGAATGTAATGTAACTAAGTAGAACAAGAGAGTTAAAAATAATGAGCATGTCATTTAATTTGCTTGGAATGATGAAGGATTTAGAATATAACTATAGAATTATTTAAAATTATAAATTTCTTAAACATTTTATTAATAAATAAGCTTTTAGTAAAAACCTATAACATTTTTTAAATCAAAATCAACATCAAAAACCAATTTTCTCTCAAATTGAAGGGCTCAAATTACACATTCTGTTACTATTTCTCTCAAATTGAGCACAATTTATATTGTTTCCACATGAATGAAAGTTTGAACAAATAATTTCAGAGTTCATTTTAAAGCATCATTGAGGAATATATAAGTAGTCATTTATCAGCAATAATGAAAAAAAACAAAACAATTATTTTTGAGGTAATAATATTAGTTATTCCAAAATATTTTACAAGCAAAGAAAAATAAATTTTAAAAAATGTGTCAATTATTATATAATGCAAGTTTTTATTATAATTATCATACCTTTAATATAGGATATTTCAATGTAAAACGTTAAAAATAATAAAAGAAACATTTTGATTTTTTCAGTTCAGTTTCTTTCGTTAATTTTTAAATACATATTATCCCATGATATTTGGCACCACTCTTTAAATTAAGTGAACTTAATTCTAATTAACTCTTAATTCTGGCAAATCATAATTATAATAACATAATAATAAAACCTTTATAAAGGTCTTTATAATTCAAACTATGTTGTATGTCTGTACATACCATCATTAAATTGTTGTTTCTATGCAAAGTGGTATTTTGCTGATCAGAATATGTCTTAATTATATCAACTTTTACTTAACTATACAAATACTAAAGGGCATATTTAAATTAGAAATTATTAACATTGTACTGTGGTACCTTTTTCATATTCTTATTTAAAAATCAAATACGAAGCTTTCTTATTTAAACTATTTTTTTCATTTTTTCCCACAAATCTTGAATAATCTTTTAGGTAGATCAGTATACCTGATGTTTTCCTCATTTACATTTTTTTGTAAACTGTATATATCATCTTTAAGAAATTTAAAGGGAAGGTTTCTTTGTAGTTTCTAAAAACAACAGAGCCAGCTTAAGGTAGTATAAGAAACAAAAGTTCTGTTCTTTTTGCCTCTTGTAAGCAGTTTGAAATAATGACATTAGTGGTGAAAATGTGAGATTTGATTATTTTCTCCCCAACATTCTAATACTTTTTCTACATTGTTTTTAAAGTGAGCGTTTAGTGTTGTTAAATGTTATCAAGGGGTCTAATTGAGAAGGTAAAGGTAAAGTTAGCATATTGGACTTTAATGGGCTTCAGAGATTCTTAGGACATCGCTACCTATTCTATTAATATTTCTGTATTCATAGGATTTTGTTACATAACAGAAAGAAACAGTTTTTAGGCTGCTAGAAAATTAATGGGCTCAACTAATGCCCTGTATGATAGAGGAAATTATTTAGTGATTTTCTTTTAATATTGGGCAATTACATGTATCATAATTTCAAGAAGATAGATTTTGTGAAACATGGCACAGTGAGAGATGTCACAAGATCTCTTCCCTGGAAATAAGCTGAACACCTAAAACTCAACACAAAAAAGCACCCCAGCATGTCTGAGCATGAGATTTGCACATAAGAGCTACCACATTTTAGAACTCCGAGTGTAGGATGGTGGACTGGGAGAAATAAAGAAGCTGCCCTTCATAGACGCTGGAAGTCCCTATAGGAGAAAGGGGAGGGAAGAAGTATTGTAGAGTTCCTTCAATAGCCCTTCCTGGGAGAGTTGTGAGTTCCACCAAACCTGCAGCAGGGCCCAGGCATCAGAGTATAAAGCAGAGAAGTGGGACAACAAAGAAACAAAAGCTGGTTTTATCAGCTGAAGTTGCAAAACTAAGGCAGAGCCGCAGCCCCCAAACCCCAACCAAGAGGGCCTCTACCCTCATATCCTCTGAGACCTAACACCACAGAGCCCCAGAAGAATCTAAGCAAACACTTCCAAAACTGTCACTAACAATGACAAGGACTGAAATTGAGGATAGCGAGCAATATTAAATATTTACAAAAAATAAAAAGGCATTATTAAGGCTTCATGTAAATCAGGGATCCAAGAGGCTTAGACGCCACCTACTGGAAACCAAAATAAAAATGCCTTCTTTGAAATATGCTACCTTTATATAATGAATTTCATTCTAGAAAAAGAAAAAGAGAATACACTTCCCTTAATGTCCAGGTGGATAAATAGTCCATTAAACACCATGAACAACCAAGGCATCTTGAAAGAAAGAAGAAAGAAAAAGAAAGAAAGAAAGAAAGAAAGAAAGAAAGAAAGAAAGAAAGAAAGAAAGAAAGAAAAAAAGAAAATTTTCCAAAAAATAAACTTAAAGAAATAGAAATAAGTAACTTAAATGACAGAGAATTTAGAATGGTACTTCTGAAAAAAAACTCAGTGGGTTCAGAAATGAGTTATATCAACAAATTCAGAAATAGAAAAATAATTAGATGAGCAGAGCAAGAAGATTGAAACCCTCAAAAAGAATAGAGTAGATTTTATGGAGATAAAGAACACACTGCAAGAGTTGAAAAATGAAATAGCAAGCTTGGGAAATAAAGTTAACCAAATGGAGGAAAGGACTGGTGATATCAAAGACATAAATTTAGAAATAAATCAGAAAGAAGAATAGAGAAACCAAAGATTGAAAAATAATGAAAGAGAAATACAAGAACTAGCTGATACCATCAGGAGAAGAGACATAAGAATAATGGGCTTTATTGAAGTCAAGGAAAAGGAGCAGGGACTAGAAAGTATTTTCAGATGAATAGTTGACGAGAATTTCCCAAATGTAAGGAATGAGCTGGAGCTTGGAATTCAAGAAGTCAACAAAACACCCAATTGTCTCAACCCAAAAAGGCCTTCACCAAGACACATGGTAATAAAAAGCAAAGACAAAATAGAATTCTCAGTGTAGCCAGGGAGAATAAAACAGTAACTTATAAAAGAAAAACCATTAAATTATCATTGGACTTCTCAGCACAGACCTTACAAACCAGAAAGGAATGGAATCAAACATTTAAACTATTAAGTGAAAGGAACTATCAGCTTAGAATAATGTACCCAGCTAAGCTCTCCTTTAGATATATTTAAAAAAAAATTAAGACCTATCCAGACATACAAAAATTGAGGAAATTCTCTACTACGAGGCCTACACTACAAGTAATACTGAAAGGGGTCAGCTCACCTAAAACAAAATGACCAAAAAAATAAAAACATAATTAGAAGTAAGATGACTATCAGTCAAGTAGAAGCAGAGGAGTACACCCTCACTACAAACAGGGCATTATAAGCTTAAACAATAAGAAGAGAATTGCTATAGCAAGATGGAAATAAATGTTCAGCATACATAGAGACAAACTGAGACAACAATGACTAAAAGGGAAGGATTCAAAGATACAAATTTGCAAAGTGGAATGGAGACAAGGCACTTGCAGAAGAAAATGGGCTATTGTATACATATAACTATTCTCCACACACAAAAGATTCAGAATCGAAGTATATAACATAAAACAATAAGAACCAGAGAGAAAAACCATAGAAACCAAACAAAACAAACAAACAAACAAACAAATAAAACAGATAAACAAGCACAAAGAAGTAATAAAAACACCAAGCTACCAAAAAAGAAAAATTTAAATGGCTATAAGAAGACCTGATATTTCAATAATCACACTAAATGTAAATGGGTTGAACACACCAATATAAAGGCACAGAGTTGCAGATTGAATCAAAAAACAAAACCCAACCATGCGCTCTCTCTAGGACACACATTTCAACTCCAAAGACAAATAGAGACTCAAAGTGAAAGAATAGAAAATGATGGTTCAAGCAAATGGCATTCAGAGAATTGTGTGAGTAGCAGTACTAATATCAGATGAAATAGACTTTGATATAAAAAAGGTAAAGAAAAATACTAAGGGACATTTCATAATGATAAAGAGAATCATGCACCAAGAAGATATAACATTTAATATCTATGCTCCCAATCAGGGAGCCATAAAATATGTAAATAATTTACAAACAGAACGAAAGGGAGAAACAGACTAAAACATTATTGTAGTAGGAGACTTAAATACCCCACTGTCGGATATGGACAGATCATCAAAACAGAAAATGAATAATGAAATAACATTCTTAAATTGCACATTAAACCAACTGGATATAATTGATATTGACAGAGGCTTCCATCCCAAAACAGCTGCTTATACATTTTTCTCTAGTGTACATGGAACATTCTCAAGGATTGACCACATACTGGAACATAGAGATAGCCTCAACAAATATAAGAGCATTAAAATCATACCAACCATATTCTCTAATCATAATATTTTAAAACTAGAGATCAACTGTAAAAGGAAATCAGGAAGAACCACAAATACATAGAGATTAAACAAGATGCTACTAAAGAATAACTGGGTCAAAAAAAGAAAAAAAGGAAAATCAAGAGAGAGATAGAAACAATAATAACTATAGTACAGCATATCAAAACATCTGAGTCTACGGCCATGCTACCCTGAACAAGCTGGATTTTATCTGACCTGAGAAGATAAGCATGGTTGGGTCTGGTTAGTACTTGGATGGGAGACCACCTAGAAAGACCAGGTGCTGTAGACATAAAAAATAAAAAATATGGGTTTGTAAGCTGACAAGGTTCTTGCAATCGATGAGGTCAGCCAAGAGTGGCCTCATCTAAAAAAAACTTTTGGGACACAGTATAAGTGGTTATAAGAGGAAAGTTCATAACATTATAGGCCCAAAACAAAAATGAGCTTAAGTAAATAATATAATACTTCATCATAAATTTTTTTAAAACCTAGAAAAAGAAGAACAAATAAGGCCTAACATCAGCAGAAGAAAAAAATAATAAAAATTAGAGCAGAAATAAATGAAATTGAAATCAAACGAAAAATCAATAGAAAAAATAAATGCAACAAAGAGCTGGTTCTTTGCGAAGGTTAATAAAATTGACAATCCTCTGGCTAGACTCACTAAAGGAAAAGAGTAAAAACAAATAAACAAAATCAAGGATTAAAGAGAGAAAATAATGATTGATATTGCAAAATTACAAAGAATCATATGAGAATACTATGAAAAATATATAACACTGATTTTAATAACATAGAAGAAATGGACCAGTACTTAGAAAAATACTTTTCTAGACTGAAACAAGAAGAGCTGGGAAATCTAAATAGACCTATCAGCAGTATAGAAATTGAAACACTGTTCAAAAACCTACCAAAAAGTAAAAGTCCAAGACCAGATGGTATCACCAGTGAATTCTACCAAACATTCAAAGAAAATTTAATACTTATTCTCTTCAAACTTTTCCAAAAAATCGAAGAGGAGGCAAGAAATGGGTTATAAGAAAACATAGGACCTTGGACTTAAAGAGGACTATGTGAATTTGACGTCAAAAGCAGGGGAAGTAAAAGCTAAAATAAATGAAAGAGAGTACATCGAACTAAAAAGCTTCTGCTCAGCTAAAGAAATTGTCAACAAGGTAAAGAGACAACCACCAGAATGAGAAATACATTTGCAAGCAACACCTTCAATAAGGGCCTAATATCTAAAATATACAGAGAATAACCACCATCGAAACCTAATTCAATCAAAAAATAGGCAGAAAACCAGAACAGACACTTTTCCATAGAGAACAAAAGTGATCAACATTGCTAGCTATAGTGAAATGCACACCAAAACCACAATGAGATGCCTGGTGGAATAGCTAGAATCAACAGGATAAATAATAACAACTGTTGGAGAGGATTTGGAGAAAAAGGAATCCTCATACTCTGCTAGTGGGACTGCATATTAGTATAGCCAACTATGAAAAACAATACGGAGGTTCCTCAAAAAACTAAGCATTGATCTACCATATGATCCAGCTATCCCTCTACTGTGTATTTACTTGAAAATCTTGAAAACCCATACCCAAAAAGTTATTTGCACCCCAATGTTAATTGCAGCATTATTCACAAGTGGCCAGGATTTGGAGGCATCGGAAGTGTCCTATGATAGATGATTGGATAAAGAAGCTGTGATACAGATATACAATGGAATATTACTCAGCCATAAGAAGAGACAAAATATTGCCATTTGCAACAAAATGTATTAACCTCAAGATAATCATGCTGTTAAATAAGCCAGACAGAGAAAGTTGAAAATCATGTGATATCACTTATATGTGGGATATAAACTAAAAGCAACAAATAAACATGACAAAGAAATAGACACATGGACATGGACTGTAAACTAGTGGTTACCAGAGGGTAGAGGGTTGGGGAGCAAGAGGAGGTAGGTCGGGTAAAATGGGTCATATATGTGATGACAGAAAGAAATCTAACTATAGGAGGTGAACACAATATGTATAAATAAATATACATATACATCATATACATATACATATACATTATATACATATACATATACATATACATATACATGTGTATATACGTCTTACTGTTAAAGCGTACAGCTGAAACTTATTGCAACTCATTAACCAGTGTCACCATAAAATATTAGTTAATTAAATAATTTTTAAAATTTCAAGGAGAGGTTTTAGAAGTGTGTAAGTGGTTTCCTGTGTCTTAGTTTTATTAAAAAGTAAAATTACAGCTAGTATAATTTTATTATGTTTTTGACTTTTGTTCTTTTAAAACAACTCTACCTGTAACTTTACTGATTTTCCTAAGAGCAACTTGCAAATGTAAGTGAATCAAATTTTCTAGTCAGCTCTTCCAGCTAATAATGACTATCAGAAACCTAGTATAAAATTTTGATTACAAAGAAGCTTATGGAATAAATACAATGACTTTGATTATTTAGTAAACTTGATCCATTTAGAGTTTCCAGTATGCATCAGCTTTAATTTTTAGGCATTAATTTAACCAAGCTTGTGAGATATCCCTTTATTGCTATTAAAAAGTGATAGAAAAGATTTATAATTTTTATTAATTTTTTCCTTTCATAGAACATCTCTATGAATTTTCTCCAGTTTTGAAGGAAATGGTATAATCAACTTTAAGTTCTGCTTCTGAAAATATGCTTGCTGCATGCAAGAGATCACTTGCAGAGCTCACTTGCTCTCTGTCCTACCTGCCCTTTGCTCAAGCAATGTAATCATTTGTACCCTACCAGCTCCCTCTTTCTGTAACAATTTTTATTTGCTTGTAACCCATGGCAACTCCCACCCTTCCACCAATCCCTCCACTTTGTAATGGTCTAAGCATGAATCAAGCAATCAGCCTGTGTAAAAACCCTGTATATAAGGAATGTTGCAAATGTTCTCCAGGCCCAGATTTCAGATTTCAGAGTGTTAGCTCCTCTGGGACTGCATGTAATAAAACTGAGTTCTCTTTTTCTCTGAGTTATTGCTTGTTTTTTTATTTTTTTTCCAAGGGTCTGATTTTGGAGCTTTTCTGCAACACCTTTACACACATGTTGTTCTCCCCTTTCTAACACTGGCAGTGAAATTAGACTGCTACCCATAGCATGGTCAAGGTTGCTATCACCAGTCACCAGCCAGCAGGGTGGTAGGTATGAAAAAATGAAGATTCATAGAAGGCCTAGGAAAAGAGGAAGACTTGTTATTTTGAACTCACTGGGCTCCTGGCCTGGAAAGGGCCTGAAACTGGGGTGGGAGGTGTCTGTGAGTCACAACCTTGCCCTCACCTAGGGGGCACCTGTATAAATCCCTAAAGGTCTCTAGAGCAGTGGACAGGGGTGCTTCCAGTCTCACAGCTACCCTGAACTTTCAGGTTACTGATATTTAGGCTATTGCCTAGGCTTCTTGACTGATTCAGAAGTAAACAGGAGCCACTTTTTCTTCCCTCTTGCTCCCCTCCAGAGCTTCTTCTCTGAGTCTTACTCTGTCATTCCTTGACTCTTATGTAAACTAATCACCACCAGGCCTGAGGCACTTGGAAACCCTAGAGGGGAATTCTGGGCAGGAAAGGGTACTCGATAGGGGTCCAGCTTCTCTGGGTCCATTGATTGGCAGAGGTGAGTTGCCCATTCAGTGCTCCTTGGAGGAAAGACTAGCTGTGAATTAATCAAAGCCATTGTTCATTGAACAGATGAAGGTCAGGCCTGGGGCATTCCCCTCTTTCTTTCCACCACAGTGTCTTCCCTAGACACAGCAGTTCTAGTCTTTTCCAGATGCCTCATTCCATTTTCCTTCTAATCTCAGATGCCAAATCCACTCCAAGTGCCCTTCTACCTTCTTGGGCCTTCAGGTAGCCCATTCCCAACCTGCTCCATGTTCTTGTACTCCCTTGCTGCCAATTTACCACCCTCTGTCCTCCCATTTGATATCTTTCCTACCTCCTCTAAACACCTGTGATCCTCACCTACCTATTCCAACACAGGTAACCTATTATCCTCTCCCCACTCTCAATGTAAACAGACTATTTGCCTATGGCAAAGCTTTGGACCACCAGCAAACACCCTGCTTCTGAAAACTTGGCTGCTCTCAATCCTAATGCCCAGTCAGGCTGGGGCAGACAGGGACTGGGTCCTGATGGCAGAGGTTTTGGTTATATGTTATTGGTCCTGGTTAGCACCTCAGAAAGCAAGAGCCCATGTCCCACCTGAAGACTACGCACACTCCCTTTCTTCCTGAAATCAAGAAGTCTCAGAACTGAGGGGACCAAGCTAGGTCTTATTGTGAAGGGTGCCAATGAGAAAGGCCTCTGGAGGCCTTAAGACTTTGGGGGCCTTCAGATGTCTGTATCAAGGAGGCAGTGCCATGGCTTGCCTCACTTTCCACCTACTTTGGATGTGGTAGACCTGTTCTATGTCCTTTATCTCTAATAACTGAGCTCAAATAGGTTTGGATGGGAGTTTACTTTATTTTTTTGTGTGTGCGTGTTTCTGTAGTGTGTTTACGTGAGTATGTGTGAATCTGTTTGTGTCTAAATGTGTGTGACATAGAGATGTGGTTGTGTGATATCCAGGAGGGTGAAAATATGTGTGCCCTCGTGTGTGTGACTCTTTGAACATTTCTATGAGAATCCTATGAAATTCATGTTTATTTAATGATATGGGAACATTGTTCATCCTCTTTGTGTAATTAAATAAAAAAAAATGAACTAGATAAATTCCCAATACCCTACACAACCAAGCCCAAATTGGAGGTTCATGTGCTGTCTACCCTACACCATTGTGTTGTCTAGCATCTACACTGACCAGCATCCAGGTCAGGACCAGAATCTCCTCTTATCAGGAGGTGGCTGACATGCTTGACATCAGGAACCAAGGGAGGCCCAGTCCTCCTGAGGCCACAGCTCAGTTCATGGTCCAGGTGGCTGAGGAGATAACTAGCTGTGGTGTCTCTCAGACTTTTTTACTCTGTAATGAGTAGGGAACATTCCATTAGCTCCAAGGTTACCTTGGCTTTCACCCTTCCTTTTGACTTCATGTATATAAAAGGCTATGCAAAGTGACCTGCACTTCCAGTGGTCAGTCATGTCATGTGTAAATTCTAGAGAATTCTGCAGAGGACCCAGGGTTCTTCCCACACACAACAGCCTTCAATTGATTGTCTGGCACCTTTTTCACACCCTTACCCCCATTTGTATTTGATGTTTGAAAAGAATTTACCTAATCATCTATTGAGCAGGGTTTGCCTCAGAGAAGGCCTCACAACCTGTACAGTCTCTTAAGGAATCAGGATTGTTACTGGAGAGCAATCATGATAGAGTTTCAGACAGAGGGAATTGCCTCAACAGGACAGGATTATGAGAAACTTGGCATCTGCCAAGGTCCCTGGGAGACCTTATTTACCCAGAGGTCAACAGAACAAATGGTTCCAAAGTACCCTTTGTTCTCCACAGGTTGTTCATTGTTCTCCAAGATTAAACTTTTCTAAATAGTTGAGAAAGCATTCTGAGTGTCTCTCTGTTAGCAGTGTCCCAGCCTACTTTGCTTTTCTCTGTTTTTCACTCTCCTATTCCAGAATGGATTACCCTGTTCTTCTTCTGGCTCTGAAGTAGCCAACTTCTCCGGAAGAGTAGAACATATCATTTTGAGTCCTTCTCATTTTCAAAATGCATGATGAACTTGATGGACATAGTCTCATGATACACTGAGGTACTGGGACGGCTACTCAAATTGAAACAGCATTCAGGTGACTCCAATAGTCATTGCTTGATGGCTCTGTGACAGGATGAAAAATGATCTCAGAAAATTCAAACAAAGTCCCAGTGTGTCTAGAAATCTTTTGTCAGGAATGTCAGATGATGGTTTGGTGCCTCAAAACCTGCCAGGGTCTGTTCATTTGTTCAGTGAAACCTAGGGGGCTATTGGCTTAACACTGTACCAACATGTCAGGTAACTGCCTTTTGCTCTAGCATCTGTTGCCTGTGTGTGCTGTTCAGTACCTGCTGCCTGAGCCCCTTTATACACACATTGTTCTCTATTGCCTTTAGTCTCTGATCCACAGTGGTCTCATGTCTCAGTCTCTGAATTGGTTTTTATTTGTTTGCTTGTTAGTATCTTCCTCCCTTTTTCAAGTCCACATGGGAGCAAAATCATAAGAGCTCTGTCGCTTGTAGTCTCACAGAGTTCTCTTTCCTTGATGGTGAGTGAATTACTTGAAAGGCTGGTCTCAAAACGGATGGGTGAGTTTAGGAGCTCCTCAGTGTCAGAGGCCTGAATTCCAGGCTCAACACAGCTCTGAAATTCCCAGGGCTGTCTGGTGACCACTTGTCTCCAAACTAAATAGTGATGACAGGACAGACCACTGGCCCAAATTGGACAGTTTGTGGCATCCTGGCAAAGAGTGCTCTAAAGAGCATGATTAGGGAGGCCAAGAAGGTCAATATGTGGCAGTGGAGGGTGGTGTCTCAGCAGGCCAGGAGCTATTGGCTGAACCTTGGCACAGTGCAGGCGTCCTGAGCCTTGGTTCTCCTGGACTCCAGAAGCACTGGATTCTGGGGACATTGGATGGCTAATGCCTCTATTCTGCCATTTTTGAGGATGGGAAGACTGTGTGTGATACACTGGTGGCTGCTCCAGGAGGGTTCTGCTATCGATAGAGAACCTGATGTGCGTGGCAGGCCTGACCTGCCATTTTCAGTTCAGAACACACAAATACCACACTGGTAATGAAATGAGACTGCTGCCCATGGCCTGGTCAAGGCTGGTATCACCAGCCACCTGTCAGCAGGTCCATAAGTATGAAGGAATCAAGTTTCCAGAAGGCCCAGGAAAAGAGCTGGCTTTGTAATTTCGAATGTTCTGGGTGCCAGGCCTGGAAAGGGCCTGTAATTGGGAGTTCTGTGAGTCACCACCTTACCTCCATCCCAGGAAATAGCAGCTGCATAAACCCCTAAAGGACAGTGGTCAGTGGTGCTTCCAGTCTCACAGCTACCCTGAACTTGCAGATCACCAATATTCATGCTATTGTCCCAGGTGTCTTGAATGATTTAGAAGAGGAACATGGGTTCCTTTTTCCTCCCTCCCACTCCTCCCTTGAGCTTCTTTTTGAGTCTGGCTCTGTTACCCCTAAACTCTTGTATAAAGTAGTCACCAACTGGCCTAGGGCACTTGGAAACCCCGGATAAGTGCTCTGGTGGTAATGAGCCACTGGATAAGAGTTCAACTTCTCCTGGTCTCTTGACTGGCAGAGGTGAGTTGCCCAGTCAGCACTCTTTGGAGGCAGGACTAGCTAGCAATTAATCACAGCTGCTGTGCATCAGTTTTATTAGGGTCAGGCCTGGAGAACTATCCTTTTCTCTTCTGTCTCTTCTCCTGATGCAGCAGCCCCACTCTTTTTTCAGGTGTCTCATTCCATTTTCCTTCTAATTTCAGCTGCCAAACAGGCTTCCAGGGCCCTACCATCTTCTTCAGCCTCCAAGCAGCCCATTCCCTTCCTACTCCTCATTTCTGTACTCCCTTGCTTCCAATTCTACAGCTCTTCCTACTCCCATTTGATCATCTTCCTTAACCCCTCTAAACACCTGAAAACCTCAACTACCATTCCATTATAGGCAGGCTGCCCATTCTTCCCTTCCCAACCCTCAAGGTCAATAGTCTGTTCCCAGGGAAAAAGAAACTTATGGAATTTCAGTAAAAATCAGCTTTTTGTTCTGCTTCTGTAAATATCCTTGCTGCATGCAAGAGCTCACTTGCACTTTATTTGACCTGTTAATGTAACCTTTTGTACTCAGCTCTTGCACTTAGTTTGACCTGTTAATGTAACCTTTTGTACTCTACTATCTCTTACCTATTTCAGCATTTTGTACCCTGGCAGTTCCTGCTTCCTGTAACAATTTGTAACCATTGGTAATCCATAGCAACTCCTGCCCTTCTACCAATGTAATTACTTGGAACCATAGCAGCTCCCTCTGCTTTGTAATGGTCTAAGCTCGAATCAACCAATCAGCTCACGTAATAGACTGGTATATAAAGAATGTTGCAACATAGCTCATGGCCTAGATCTTCAGAGCATGAGCTCCTGTGGTAACATGCTTAATAAACCTGAGTTCTCCCATTCTCTCCGAGTGGACTGCATGGTTTTTCGCTGGACTTCTCTTGGGATTTTTCCACAATACCAGGGCCCTTAAACTTTCTTCAGCCTCCAGGCAGCCCATTTCTTTCCTACTCCACTTTTCCATACTCCATTTATGACAATTCTACCACCCTCCCACCTCCCATTAGACCATCTTCAGTACTTCCTCTAAACACCTGTGATCCTCTCCTACCTATTCCAACACAGGCAGCCATTCTCCTCTGCCACCAATATGGACAATCTCTTTGCCCACAACAGGCACCTTGTACCACCAGCAAGCACCCTGCTCCTGAGATCTTGGATGCTCTCAAGACCGCTGCCCAACCAGGTGGGGCATCCAGGAATGGGTCCTGGGGACAGAGGTTTTGTTTATGTTATTAGGCCTGACCAGCACCCCAGAAGGTGAGACCCCACATTCAATCCCCAGCCATGCAGCCAGTCACACTCCCTTTCCTCTTGAGGCCAGGAATTTACAGGGCTGAGGGGACTGAGTCAGGACCAGTTGTGAAGGACGACAAAGAGAAAGACATCTGGAGGTATTTAGAGCCTGACTGGGAGGCCTCTTTGACATTGGGGGTCTTCACGTGTCTGGATCAAAGAGGCAACACCACAGCTTGCCTCACTTTCCCACATGCTTTGGGTGTGGTGGACCTCTTCTATGTCCTTCCCTACCTCAAGTACTGAGCTCAAATAGGATTCTGGATAGAAGTTTAGTGTCCCCATGTGTTTGTTCATGTGTCTGTATGTGTTTGCATGTGTGTGTGTGTGTGTGTGTGTGTGTGTGTGTGTGTGTTTTCTGGATCTAAATATGTGTGTTATAGAAGTGGCTGTGTAATATTCAGGCAGGTGGAAATATGTGAGTTCCCACGTGTTTGTGACTCTGTGAGCATTTCTATGAGAGTCCTATGAAATTCACATTTATTTAATGATATGGGAGAATTTTTCATCCACTTTGAGTAAAGAAAGGAAATGAACGCAAGAAGATTCAACCCCCCACAGACCTGAGCCCAGATTCATTAGATGGAGCTTCACGTGCTTCCTCTCTACAACTATCGTGTTGCCTGCAGCCTGCTCAGGTCAGTATCCAGGTCAGTAAGAGCATCTCCTGTCCTGAAATGGGGACTGACATGCTCAACATTGGGGACCAAGGAAGGCCTAGTCCTCCGGAGGTGATAGCTCAGTCTAGGGTCCAGGTGGCTGAGGAGGTGATTGACTGTGGCTTTTCTCAGATGTTTTTCTGTGTTAGAGAGTAGAAAATGTTTCATCAGCTCACAGGTTAACTTGGCCTTCACCCTTCCTATTATACTTCGTGTATGGAATTCCTAGTCACCTTGTAAAAGCATGTGTGAGGTGACCAGCCTTTCCAGTGGCCCACCATGTCATAATGTGAATTCCAGAGAACTTAGCAGTGGGCCCAGAGTCCTTCCCACACACAGAAGCCATCAATTTGATTCTCTGGCTCCTTTCTACCTCCCCCACCCCATTCCCATTTGATGTCTGAGAAGAATTGACCCACTTATCCACAGAGTAGGGTTTGCCTTGGAGAAGGCCTCACATTCTGTACTGTTCCTTAAGGAGTTAAGATGGTTTCTGGGGAGCAATCATGATAGAATTTTAAATAGAGAGAACCACTTTGACAGGGCAAGATTATGAGAAAATTTTTATTCCCTGTGGACTCTGAGAGACTTTATTTAGCCCAAGGCCAAAAGAACAAATGGCTCCCAAGTAACCTCTGTTCTCCATAGGTTGTTCTTCGTTCTCCAAGGTTGAAATATTTTAAATATTTGAGAAAGGATCCTGAGTGTCCCTCTGTCAGCAGCATCCCAGCCTTATTTTCCCTGTTTCTCACTCCTCTGTTCCAGAATGGATTACCCATCTCTAAAGCAGCTGATTTCTCAGGAATAGTGGAACATATCCTTCTCATTTTTAAAATGCATGATGAACATAATGGACATAGTCTCAGGATACACTGAGTCACTGGACTGCTCCTCCAATTCAAACAGTATTCAGGTGACTCCAATAGTCTCTGCTTGGCGACTCTGTGGCAAGATAGAAAATGATCCAAGCAAATCCAAACAATGTCCAAGTGTGTCAAGAAATCTGTTGTCAGGAGAATACGAGCCTAGGACTTGGCACCTCAAAACCTGCCGTGATCTGTCCATCAAACTTAAAGAAACCTAGTGGGGTTAACACCCTTATCAACAAGTCAGGGGAATTGCCTTCTACTCCAACATCAGTGACCTGTGTGGGCTTTTCACCACCCTCTGCCTTCTGTGTGAATTTCTCCCCAAAGCAGAGTCCTTTAACACCCATATTGTTCTCCCACTACTTCCCTAAGTTTTGAAACCACAATGTTCTCATGTCTGAGGCTCTGAACTGGCATTTGTTTTTGTGCTTGTTTGTGGGTTGCTTTTTTTTTTTTCTTTTTCAATTTCAGATCCACGTGGGAGCTAAATCATAAGGGCCTTGTTCCTTGCAGTCTGACAATTCCCTTCCATTGATGATGAGGGAAATTGCATGAAAGGTCCAGTCATAAAATGAATGAGTGAGTTTAGAAGCTCCTCAGTGACAGAGGCCTGAATTCCAGGCAGAACAGTTTTGAAATTCCCAGGGCTATCTGTGAGCCGCTTGTCTCTGGACTAAACAGAGGTGGAAGAACCAGCCACTGGCTCAGAGATGACAGCTTATGGCATCTTGGCAAAGAGAATGCAGATTCAGCCATGATTAGGGAGGCCAAGGAAGTCAATGTATGGCAATGGAGTCTGGCCTCTCAGCAGGCTGGCAGCTAATGACTGAACCCTGGAACAGGACAGTGCAGGCATCCTGAGCCTTGGATCTCCTGAGAACTCCAGTAGCACTGGGTTTTTGGAGATTGGAGGACCAGTACCTCTAGTCTATCTTTTGCTGAGGCTAGGGAGGCAGTGGTGTGATACACTGATTGCAGCTTCAGGAGGGTTCTGCTATTGATAGAGTCCCTGCTATATGCAGAAGGAGTGACCTGCCAGGACACTGAACTGCCACACTGGCTGTAAAATAAGGCCATTGCCCACAACCCAGTCAAGGCTGTTACCACAAGCCATCTATCAGAATGGCAGTAGATATAAAGAAACCAATTTTCATAGAAGACAACTGTTGGCCTTATTTTCAAATGCCCTGGACACCAGGCCTGGAAAGAGCCTGGAATTGGGAAGTCTGTGAGTCACTTCCCCCACACTGGAAAATGGCACCTGTGTAAACCCCTAAAGTTCTGTGGGCAGCGAGCAGGGGTGCTTCCAGTCTCAAAACTACCCTGAAATTCCAAGTCACTGATATATATGCTCTTGCCCTTGACTGATTTGGAAGTGAATACGGGCCACTTTTTCCTCATTCCTGCTCAACCCTGGAGCTTCTTACCTGAGTCTGGTGCTGTCATTCCCAACCTTTATTTAAACTAGTCACAACAAGGTATAGGACACTTGGAAACCACAGAAGGGAGCACTGGGTGAGAATGGGCCACTGGATAGGGGTTCAGCTTCTCTGAGTCCCTTGATTGGCAGAGGTGAGTTGCCCAATCAGCACTTCTTGAAGGAAGGACTAGCTGTCAGTTAATCAAAACTGTTGTCCATGAATTGATTAGGATTAGGCCAGGGACTCTTCCCTCCTTTCTTCCACTATGCCTTTCCTTGACAGAGCAACCCCACTGTTTTTCCAGATGCCTCATTTTATTTTCCTTCAATTTCAGCTTCCAAGTCCACTCCCAGGACCCTTCCACTTTCTTTGGCCTCCAGGCAGCCCATTCCCTTGTTACTCTACATTTCCATACTTTCATGCTACAAATTCTACCACCGTTCCTCCTCCCATTTGACCATCCTCCTTACCCACTCTGAACACCTGTAATCCTCACCTACCTAATCCAACACAGATGGCCCATTCTCCCCTCACACTCAATGTGAACAGTCTCTTTGCCCACAGCATGGTTGTGGACCACCAGCAAGCACCCTGCTTAGGACCTGGCTACTCTGAAGGCCACTGACCAGCCAAGGATGGGGCAGCCAGGGACTGGGTCCTGAGGTCAGAGATTTTGCTTATGTGTTATTAGACTGGCAAGAACTTCAGAAGATGAGATGCAACCTCCCCTCTGCCATCCATGGTGCCAAGCACACTTCCTTTCCTCCTGAGGCCTGGTAGTCACTAGGTTGATAAGCTGGGCCCAGTTGTGATGGGCGCCAAATGGAAAGGCCGCTGTAGGTTTTGATAGCCTGGCTGGGAGGCATCCTTGACTTTAGGAGTATTCATGTGTCTGTTTCAAAGAGTCAAAGTCATGGCTTGCCTTACTTTCGCACCTGCGTTAGGTGTGATGGACCTATTTTATGTTTCTCACTCTCTATGAACTGACCTTGAATAGGTTTCTTACTGTGAGTTCACAATGTCCCTGTGTGTGTATGTGTGTATGCCTATCTGTATGTTTGTGCACATGTGTGTAAGTATTTGGATGTGTTTATGTCTAAATGTGTGATATAGAGGTGTGGTTCCATCTAGGTGGGTGGAAATATGAGTGCCATTGTGTGTGTGACTCCCTATATATTTCTATGAGAGTTCTGTGAAATTCACATTTGTTTAATGATATTGGAGCATTGTTATCCAGCTTGTATGAGTGAAAGAAAGAAATGCAGATAATAAGATCCCAACTCCCCACATACTCAAGCCCATATTTATTATATGGAGCTTCATGTGCTGTCTCCCCACAACCATCAGGTTGCCTGCAGCCTGTTCAGGAAAGCATCCAGTTCAGGACCAGAATCTCCTGTTCTCAGGTGTTGGCTGACATGCTCAACATCAGGGACTAAGAGATTCCCAGTCCTCCTGAGGCCATAGCTCGGTCCAGGGCCCAGGTGTCTGAGGAGGTGAATGGCTGTGGCATCTTTCAGAAGTTTTCATCTGTAGTGAGTAGGGAAAGTTTCATTAGCTCCCAGGTTACCTTGGCCTTCACCCTTCCTTTTTTACTTCATAGACGTAATTTCTACTGATCATGTAAATGGGTGTGCAATGTGACTTTCATTTCCAGTGACCAGGCATATCATGTGTGAATTCCATAGAGCTTGTTGTGGGAAAACTCCCAAAGCACATCAGCGAAAAACCAAGCAGTAACTCAGAGAAAACAAAAACTCAGTTCTATTACACACGGTCTCCAAGGAGCTAGTTCTCTGAAGATCTGGGTCCAGAGCACTGTTGCTACAATCTTTATATACAAGGTTTTTACAGGAGGAGATTGGTTATTTCAAGCTTAGACCATTACAAAGCAGAGGGAGTTGCTGTGGTTGCAAGTAGTAACATTCTTTAAAGCCCGGAGTTGCCATGAGTTACCAGCAAATACAAACTGTTACAGAAAAGAGAAGCTGCTGGGTACAAATAGTTACACTCCATGAACAAAGGGCAAGTAGAGCAAGTTGCAGGTGAGTTCTCCAAGTGAGCTCTTGTATGCATCAAGCATATTTACAGATCAGAGAGCTGATTAGCTTTTAATGAAAACTAAAATTTCCTCTTCATTCTCCCCTTTTGATGCCCATTTAAATTCTTTATAAGGCATCACCTTTTTGATTACTCTCTTGATCTCCCTAGACCAGAGACTGGTAATTCCACTGCATAAGGATTTTGCTGTCGTCTTTTTCTTCACTAAAGCTTCCATAAAGGAGGTAATCACTGAATGGACAAGTGGCAACAGATAAGGCAGTATGAGGCAGGCTCTGAGGAGGAAGAGCACTATTTCAACTAAGGTCTTAGAGACTCTGAAGGCAGAGAATCATCCTCCAAAGAGGCTATTAAAGTCCCATCCATGCCATTCTTGCATGGGTACATGTGCCAGCTTTGTCATTTATTCAACAAGGTCCTCAACTGTCTGGCCCTAGCTATCTATCTGCATGCAACAATTGGTGAACTTGAATTTCCTCCACACTCCCCCCTCTGCTGTTAATAGATAATCTAGTGCCAATCTTTTCTGGTAGATGGCATTTCTTATCTGAGACTGTTGACATTCAAGAAGGGTCAGGGCTCTCTCAGTCTCATTAGTAATGATCTCTAAGACTACCTGCAGTCAGATAATTCGATTTAACATGAAAATGGGGGTACAGTGTTGTGCCCAAAGTTGTGAATCCCAGAAAACCACCAAGGAGCCAACGCCAATGCAAACACATGAGAGTCTTTATTCAAACTCAAGTCCGGACTCTCGACCATCACTGATGCAGCAGTGTTGCAACGAGAGACCCGAACTCTGGGGAAGTGGATATTTATACAGAGCAAGTGTGGGAATTCCACACTTCTCCCTACCTGATTGGTTGTATCTAGGGTGGTGTGGGATTAAGTAGGGGTTGATTGGGGTTTTTTTTCCTTTAACTAAGGCTCAGCAAGGGGTCACAGCAGCTGAAGGCATTTTTAACTAAAGGAGGGTTTAGAGGAAAGCTAAGTCTTGAAGAAAATCTAAGTCCCTTTCATACGGTATCCCCAAGATCCATTTTTTCCCAAGTAGCAGGCCCATAGTATTGGATTATTCATTCTAGGGGCTGTTCATCATTCTTCCAGTCCTCTGTTTAAAGTTCTCTTCTTACTCATTTTAAGGGTTGTGGGACCGGGTAAGTAAGCAGTTCCCATTTTCAGAGGTAAAAGGAAAAAGGAAGGTTTTATCATACCAATTACACAGCTCCCTTCCCATTTTGGGCGGAGGCAGTTGTAGATCTTATTTCCACAAATCCAGTAAAGCCCATAGGGGCTGTCCAGTCTCGGATCCTACCTGGGTTCTTCCAGGCCTTAATTAGCTCTGGGAATCTGGCCAATGGATTTCTTTCATTTCTGTTCCCCCACTAACTCTTTGTTGGGAGGTGGCATTATAATATCATTAGCCTAAACAACTTCAATTTCCAACCAATTTTGTGAGTTTTCTCCCACCTCTAGTTAGGCAGTATTGTCCTACAATAGTATGATCTAAAATCCAATGACCTTTATTAGAAATATGTGGTGGGGCCATTATATCTGGCATTGCTTGAGTAGGAAACAATTCAGTATCTTCCCATGGCCAACTGTCCCCCACAAGATTTCCTCTACATACAGAAAAGAAAGTGACATTCAGGGAGTGAGCTATTTCTTCAGCCATTCTGAGAAATAAGTTTTTGATTGATTGTGATGATGAGATTTGGGGCTCTATTAATTCCTTGTAGAGGGACTTATAAACCTGAAAGAGCTGAGCTCAATGGACTAGTATTTGACCTCTAATACAAATATAAATTTGAACACAGGGATTTAGCTCTGCCCCATCAATTCCAAGTGTTAATACTTCTCTGGAACTCCAATGGGGAATAAAGGGGTTGTTTATAATTAATTCTAATGGGTTGCACATATATGTGGTACAGCTTGATAAAGATACCCCTTTTCTTATATGCACCTATTTCTCGTTGGTGGTGTCTCCCTCCCAAGTAGCCCATAGGCTACTAGCACATGACCAATGCCACATGACATGTGGACCTATGTGGACATATATACTTTTCTTCTGTTCTGTAGCTTTCTTCTTAACTGAGAGATCTACAGGATCTCCCTTCTTCCCCTTGGCCCCAACTCATAGCAGTGCAAGCATCAAATTTTAGGGATATCTGACTAGAATTTTCCTCTACTCTAATCTGGGCCAGCATGGGTCTATCTGTCCAGTATCCCTTGTGGTCACTCAAGGCTACTCTTATTTCAAAAACTGTTTCAGCGGGAGGGTTATTAGGGTTGTAACATACATAAGGTTGATTACTTCCTGGGGTGCATATTGAATATTGAGTCTGGTTATAGGTACAGGTCCCATTCTGAGTTCCCTGACACTCATAGTAGCTATAGAAGATTAAGGTAATGGAGATTCTTTGACCTCCTTTGGTGACATAGATACACAGCTCATAGTCCTTTGCCCCAATTTCCCTCCCTCCCCCGTGTCTAATTATAAGGAGTCCCACAATAAAATTCCTCAGATTTTGGCCATGCATGGACCAATCAGGTTCTGGTTTGTAGCTGGAACAAAACTTGTTGTCTTTCTACTTACAAGGATTAGTGGGATCCATCTGCACTGTCCATGAATGGTGTTTCTGCAGAAGCCAAAGGTTGATCCTCAAGCTTCTGTCTAGCTGTGGTTAATTGACACCTGGTCCTGCCACCAAAAAGTGCTGACAGGCCACTCACCTCTGCCAATCAAGGGACCTGGAGAAGATGAACCACTATTCAGTGGCCCCTTCCCACCCGGAGCTCCCTTCTGGGGGTTCCAAGTGTCCTAGTCCTGGAAGTGACTAATTTACATAACAGTCTAGGATGGCATACTCAGAGAAGAAGTTCCAAGGAGAAGCAGGAAGGAGGAAAAAAAACTCTTGTTCACAGCCAAATAAGTAAAGAGGTCTGAGGCAAGAGAATGAATATCGGTGACCTGGGAGTTCGGGGTAGCTATGAGACTGGATGCACCCCTGTCCATTGCTCCACAGTCTTTTCAGGGAGGAGGCAGGACTGTGACTCACAAAACTTTCATTTCCAGTCCCTTTCAGGCCTGGCACCCAGGGCATTCAAAATAACAAGGAGAGCTCTTGTCCTGCGCCTTCTATTAAACTTGGCTTCCTCATATCTACTGCTATACTGCTGCGTGGCTGGAGACAACAGCCTTGACCTGGCCTTGTTTCATTTCACTGCCAGTGTGGTATTTTTTGTTTCCTGAACTGTAAACTTCCACCTACAGAATGTTCTCTATGAATAGCAGATGCCTCCTGGAGCCAGTACCAGTATATCGTAAAACCACCTCACCGGCCTCAGTAAAGAGCAGACTAGAGGCACCGGCCATCACTCTCCACAAGACCCAATGCTCGTTGAATACTTAGAAGAACTGATTTCAGGAAGCCTGCACTGTCCTGTGCCACGGTTCAGCAGCTGGCCCAATGAGAGGCCAGTCTCCACTGCCACAGATTGACTTCTTTGCTTCCCTTTTCATGTTCACATCTACATTCTATTTGCCAAGTTGCCATAATCTGTCCTCCCTGGGCCAGTGGCTGGTATAGCCTCAGCTGTTAGTCTCTTAAGAAGCAGTCTCCAGACAGCCCTGGGAATTTTAGAGTTGCAATGCTCCTGGAATTCAGGACACTGTCAATGAGGAGCTCCTAAATGCACCCATTTATTTTGTGACAGGTCCTTTAAAGCAATCCCCATTGCTATCAAGGGAAGGGAACACTGTCAGACAGTAAGGGCCAGGGCTCTTATGATTTCTCTCCCATGTGGACTTTCAAAAGAGAGCAAGACACTGACAGTCAAACCAACAAAAGCCAATTCAGAGCCTCAGACATGAGACCATTGTGGATAAGAGACAAAGGGCAATAGGGGGTGAAACAACGTGTGTAGAAGGGCTCAGCATTTGGGAGAAAGTAACGCAGCAGGCAGCGGGTGTCAATAAGCCCACCCACAAAACATGGTGGAGTAGAAAGCAGCTCCCCTGACATGTTAGTGAGTGTTAAGCCATATAGAAACCTATGTGTCATTGAGTCCAATGGTCAGACCATGGCTCACTTTGAGGTGCCAAACTCTTGTCTGGCATTCTTCTAAAGACATTTCTGGACACACTTGAACATTGTTTGGATTTGCTAGGATTGGTTTGTATCCTGTTACAGAGCCTCCAAGTAGTTACTGTTTGGAGCCATCTGAATGCTGTTTCAATGGGAGAGGTAGTTCCAGTGTCTCAGTGTATCCTGCAACTATGTCCATCACATGCATCCTGCATTTTAAAAATGAGAAGGATTACAAAAGGATTCATTCTGAGATGTAGATACCTCCAGAGTCAAAAGAGGGACAGGGTAATCCATTCTGGAATAGGGGAGCAAGAAACAGGGAAAAGAAAAGAAGGCTGGGACACTGCTGATAGAGAGACACACAGGAACATTTCTCAAATGTTTAGAAAAGTTCAAACTTGGACAACAATGAACAACCTTGTGGGGAATAAAAGCAACCAGGGAGCCATTTCTTCTATTGGCCTCATGCTAAAAAAGGTCTCCCTGGGACCTCACCAAATGCCAATTTCCCCTTAATCATGCTCTGTCGAGGTGATTCCCTCTGTCTCAAACTCTATTGTGATTGTCCCCCAGAAACAATTCAGATTCTTTAAGGGAGGTAAGGTATAGGATGTGAGGTCCTCTCATAGGCAGATCGTGCTCAGCAAATCATTAGGTCAATATTTTTCAGATAGCAAATGAGAATGGGAGTTGCGGGGGGGGGGGAGGTGCCAGTGAATCAACTGGTGGCTGATGAGTGTAGGAAGGACCCTGGGCTTTCTGATGCATTCTCTAGAATTCACACATGATGGGGCTGGCCACTGGAAATGTGCATCACCTTGCATACCCTTTTATAAGATCACTAGAAATTCCATACCTGAAGTAAAAGCAGGAAAGGTGAACTAATAAAATGTTCCTGCTTACTACAGAGATATCACAGCCAGTCACCTCCTCAGCCTCCTGGGCTCCGGACTGAGCTGTGGGCTCAGGAAGACTGGGCCCAATGTTGAGCATGTCAGCCACCTTCTGAGACATGAGATACTGTTTTTTATGTTTATGATGGCCTAAGTAGTCTGCAGACACTCTGATGGCTGTGGGGAGACAGCACATGTAGCTCTGTCTAATAAATCTTGGCTCAGGTATGTGGGTTTGGGATCTTATCGAGTGCATTTCTTTTTTCTACTCACACAAAGTGGATGAACAATGTAACCGCATCATCAAATAAATGATTTCTTTTAGAACTTTCACAGAAATGTTCAGGAAGTCACACACATGAGAGCACTCACATATTTCCAGTCATCTGGATATCACATAACCACATCTCTATATCACACACTTTCAGATACAGACAAACACACACACACACACACACACACACACACAGAGAGAGAGAGAGAGAGAGAGAGAGAGAGAGAGAGAGAGAGAGAGACATATGTACGCACACAGTGAAAATGTGAACACCCAGCCAGAAATCTGAGTTCAGTTTATTAGAGTGTGAGGGACATAAAGCAGGTACACCACACCAAAAGTAGGTGGGAAAGATAATTAAGCCATGGCTTTGCCTCTTTGACATAGACACATGACGACAGTTTAAGTCATGGAGGCCTCACACCTGGGATCATATGGCCTCCAGAGGCTTTTCACTTTGGCCCCTTTTACAACTGAGCTGAGCTCACTCTTCTCATCTCTGTGACTTCCTGGCTCAGGAGGAAAGAGAGTGAGCTTTGCAGAATAGCTGGTATGATATATGGGGTCTCGCATTCTGAGGTGCAGGCCAGTCCTAATAACTTGTACCCAAAACCTTTACCCCCAGGTCTCAGTTTTGGCTTCTCCAGGCTGGCTGGTCAGTGGGATGAGAGCAGGCAAGGTCCCAGGAATAGAGTGCTTGCTGGTGGACCAAAGCCATGCTGTGGGCAAATAAACTGTCCATCTTGAGGGTTGGGGAGGGGAGAATGGGCCACCTGTGTTGGAATAGTTAGGTGAGGATCACAGGTGTTTAGAGTGGGTAAGTACAATGATCAAATGGGATAAAGAGAGGGCATATGAACTGGCAGCATGGGAGTGCAAAAATGTGGGGCAGGAATAGAATAAGTTTTCTGGTGGCCAAAGAAGGCAGAAGGGCCCTGGGAGCAGCCATGGAAGCTGAGATTAGAAAGAAAATGAAATGAGGTATCTGGGAAAAGAGGGGCTCCTGTTTCAGGGGAAAACACAGTGGAGAATGATGGAAGAGAATGCCCCAGACCTGACCCTAATCAATCTGATGAACAATAGTTGTGATTAATTGGCAGCTAGTGCTGCCTCCAAGGAGCATTAATTGGACAATCTACTTCTGCCAATCAAGGGACCCGCAGAAGTTGAACCAATATCCAGTGGCCCCTTCCTGTCCAGAGCTGTCCTCCAGGGTTTCCAAGTACCTTAGGCCTGGCTGTGACTAGCTTACTTAAGAGTCTAAGGATGATAGAGCCAGACTTAGAGATGATGCTCCAGTGGGGAGCAGGAGGGCAGAAAAGTGGTAGTTGTTAACTTTTGAATCAGTCTAGAGGCCTGGAGAATGAGCATGAATATCTATTACCTGAAAGTTAAGGGTAGCTTTGAGACTGAAAACACCCCTGCAGATTTTAGGGTTTTAGGCAGGTACCATTTTCTAGGGTGGGGGTAGGGTAGTCACTCAAATACCACCCAATTCAAGGTCTTTTCAGGTCACATGTCCAGCACATTCAAAATAACAAGGCCAGCTCTTGTCCTGGGCCTTCTATGAAATTCAGTTCCTTCATACCTACTGTTCTGCTGCCAGGTGGCTGGCAACAACAGTCTTGACTGGGTTGTGGTCAGTGGCCTCATTTTACTCCCTGTGTGGTATATTTGCATCCTAAAGTGAAAAACAGCATGTCAGGACTGCCACATACAGTAGGGTCTCTATCAACAGGAAAACACTCCTGGAGCTGCCAGCAGTGTATCTCACCTTTACCTCTGCAGCCTTAGCAATGGGTGGACTAAAGGCACAGACCATCTAATCTCCTAAGCCTCAGTGCTCCTGGAGTTCCTAGGAGAACTGAGGCTTAGGACACCTGCACTGTCCTGGGCCAAGGTTCAGCCAGCGGCAGCTGGCCTGCTGAGAGGCCAGCCTCCATTGTCACACGCTGACCTACTTGAACTCTTACGGTCACATCTACAATCTATTTGTAGAGATGTCATAAGCTTTCCTCTTTAGGCCAGTGGAAGGTCCAGCCACCATTGTTTAGTCTGGAGTCAAGGGATCACCGGATAACCCTGGGAATTTCAGAGTTGCTTTATAGCTGGAATTCAGGCCTCAGCCACTGTCAAGCTCCTAAACTCACACCCATTCATTTTGAGACTGGTCTTTTCAAGCAATTCTTCTCACCATCAAGGGAAGGGAACTTTGTAAGATTGTAAGGGCCAGGGCCTTTATGATTTTGCTTTCATGTGGACTTGGAAAAGAGAGCAAGACACCAAAAGGAAACAAACAAAAGCCAATTCAGCACCTCAGACATAAGACTGGCGTAGATGAGGGACAAAGGACGTAGGGTGCAAACAAAGTGTTTGTATAGGGCTTAGCATTTGAAAGAAAATTGCACGCTAGGCAGAGAGTGCTGAGCAGCATCCCTGCCCCCGCCCCAGGAGACAGATGTTGAAATAGAAGGCAGTTCCCTTGATATGTTGGTAAGTGTATTAAGACACATAGAATCCTAGGGTTCATTTACTCCAATGGACAGACCACGGCTGGTATTGAAGTGCCAAACTCTAGTCTGGCATTCTCCTGAGGACACATTTTCAGACACACCCAGACATTTTTTGAATTTGCTGGGATCATTTTACATCCTTTCACAGAGCTGCCAAGCAATAGCTATGTTGTCACCTGAATGCCGTTTTCAATGAATGTGGCAGTCTGGTTCTTTAGTGTACCCTGAGACTGGGTCCAGCATGTTCATTCTGCATCTTAAAAGTGAGAAGGACTCCCAAAGGATATGTTTGACTCTTCCTAAGTCAGCACCTCCAGAGCCAAAAGAGGAACAAGGTAATCCATTCTGGAATAGGGGAGTGAGGAAAGGGAAAAGAAAAGAAGGTTGGGACACTGCTAACAGAGAGACACTCAGGACCCTTTCTCAAATGTTTAGAAAAGGTCATCCTTGGAGAACAATGAACAGTCTTGTGGAGATCAAAGAGAACTTGGAAGCCATTTGTTCTGTTGGCCTCAGGCTATAAAAGGTATCCCTGGGACCTCAGAAAATGCCAATATTCTCTTAATTTTGCTGTGTGGAGGTGTTACCCTCTGTCTCAAACTCTATTGTGATCGTCCCCCTGAAACAATTCAAATTCCATAAGAGACTGGAAGGCACAGGATGTGAGGCCTTCCTGAGGAAAACCCTGCTTAATGGATCATTAGGTCAATTCTTTACAGATATCAAATGAGAATGGGGATGGGGAAGGAGAAAAGTGCCAGAGAATCCATTGGTGGCTGCGATGTATAGGGAGGACTCTGGGTCCACTGCTGAGATCTTTGGAATTCATGTATGATATGGCTGGCAACAGAAAATATGCATCACCTCCCATACCCTTTTACAAGATCACTAGAAATTTCATACCTGAAGTAAAAACAGAAATAATGAATGCTGAGGTAACCTGGGAGCTAATGAAATGTTCCCTAGTCGCTACAGAGGAAACATCTGAGAGACGCCACAGCCAGTCTCCTCCTCAGCCACCTGGACTGTACACCAAGCAACGGCCTCAGGAGGACTGAGCCTCTTTTGGTCCCCGAAGTTGAGTATGTCAGCCATCTCCTGAGACAGGAAATTCTAGTCCTCGCCTGATGCTGGCCTGAGCAGGTTGAGGGAAACCCAATGGTTGTGGGAAGACAGTGCATGAAGCTCTATCTAATGAATCTGGGCTAAGGTTTATGTGGGCTTGGTATTTTATTGGGTGCATATTTTTTCTTTATTCACACAAAGTGGGTGAACAATGTTCCCACATAATTAACAAATGTGAATTTCATAGAACTCTCATAGAAACATTCAGAAATTCAACACAGGACAGCACTCACATATTTCTACTCACCTGGATATCACTCAAGCACATCTGTATATCACACACTTCAAGATACAATCACATTCACACACACACACACACACATGCACCACACACATACAGACACATGCATATGCCCAGGGACACTGTAAACTCTTACCCAAAAACCTATTAGAGGTCAATTCTTTAGGGTGTTAGGGATATAGAACAGGTCCACCACACCCAAAGCAGGTGGGAAAGGGAGGCAAGTTGTGGCTTTGATTCATTTATGTAGACACTCTAAGTCATGGAGGCCTCCCACCTAGGATCATATGGCCTCCAGAGGTCTGTCTCTTTGGTGCCTTTTACAACTGGGCCGAACTTGGTCTCCTCATCCTATAAATTTCTGACCTCATGAGTAAAGCGAGTGTGCTTGGAAGGATGGCTGGTGGAGGGGATGGGGGTCCCACCTTCTGAAGAGCAGGTAAGGCCTAATAACATGTAAGAAAAACCTCTCCCTCAAGAAACTAGTCCTTGGATGCCCAAGGGTGGCTGGGAAGTGGGCTTGAGAGCAGCCAGGGTCCCAGGAACAGGGTATTTGCTGGTGATTCAAAGCCCTTCTGTGGGCAAACACACTTTCCACCTTGAGGGTGGGGGAGGGGAGAATGGGCTGCCTGTGCTAGCATAGGTAGGTGAGGATCAAAGATGTAGAGGGGATAAGGAAGATGGCCAAATGGGAGGAGGGAGGGCGGTAGAATTGGCAGTATGGGAGTAGAAAAACATAAAGCAGAAAGGGAATGTGCTTTCTGGGGTTGAAGAAGGTGGAAGGAACCTGGGAGCAGACTTAGAAACTGAGATTAGAAGGAAAATGTAGAGTGGTCTAGAAAAAGAGCGGGGCTGCTCTGTCAGAAAAAGAAAGAGAGAGAGAGAGAGAGAGAGAGAGAGAGAGAGAGAGAGAGAGAGAGAAGGAAGGAAGGAAGGAAGGAAGGAAGGAAGGAAGGAAGGAAGGAAGGAAGGAAGAAAGAAAGGAAGGAAGGAAGGAACACAGCAAAGGAATGAAAGAGAAGAGTGCCCCAGGCCTGACCATAATCAATTCAATGGACCATAGCTATGATGAATTGGCAGCTACTCCTGCCTCCAAAGAGCACTGATCAGGCAACTCACCTCTGCCAATCAAGAGACCCAGAGAAGCTAAACCACTATCTAGTGGCTTCTTCCCCCCAAGAGCTCCCGTCTGGTGTTACTAAGTGCAGTTGGCCTGTCAGTGACTAATTTATATAAGAGTCTGGGGATGACAGAGTCAGACTCAGATAAGAAGCTCAAGGGAAGAATGGGAGGAACAAGTGGCTGTGTTCACTTTCGAATCAGTCAAGAGGCCTGGGGAAAGAACATGAATATCGATGACTCAGAAGTTCAGGGTAACAGTGAGACTGGAAGCATCCCCACCTGCTGCTTCACAGAACTTTAGTGGTTTATGAAGGTGCCATTTTTAGGGTTTCAGGTAGACCGTGATTCACAGACCCCCCCAATTAAATGCCCCTTCAGGCCAGAGCCCAGGGCTTTTGGAATAACAAGGCCAGATCTTGCTTGGCCTTCTATGAAACTTGGGTCCTTCATATCTACTTCCCTGCTGCCAGGTGGCTGGGGACAACAACCATGACTGGACCATGGTCAGTGGCCTCATTTCACTGCCAGGGTGGTATTATTGGGTCTTTAACTCAAAATGTCAGGGCAGGACTGCTGCTTACACTGGGTCCCTATCAACAGGAGAACATAGCCATGGCTGACATACGTGTATCACACTACTGCCCTCCCCAGCCTCAGCAGAGTGGACTGGATATTGTAAGAGATGCCTGCAGTCCTGGCAGGATGCCTGGTGCTTGGAGCAACAAGGTCATCAGAAGCAGGTGTGGACTTGCACACAAGGACACATTGCAGGGAGGACGCAAACGCCTGACCAATTCTGAGACTTCTTGCTCTAGGGATGAGGATGGGAAAAGCATACTTGAGAAGAGATAGCTGAAAACACGGTGGTGGCCTTGAGGTTGAATGTGGGAACCGGCTGTAGTTTGTATATACTAACTTGATAGTAGCTAATAATAAACTACAAAGCAAACATTGTGAGAAAGAATAAAAAGTCGTGGAAACGGGTGGGGGATGCTAGCATTGCCTTGTCTTGCCATTCCTCCTCTCCCTTATCCATGTTAGTAAATCCATTTCCAGACTCCGACTCTTCTTCCAAACCGTCTCCGCAACAACTGGAGCCACTGCAAGTCCGATCTCTACAAGCCTCAGTGCTCCTGGAATCCCTAAAAGAACCAAGGCTCAGGATGCCTGCGCTGTCCTGTGCCATGGTTCAGCCATTATCTGCCAGCCTCCACTGTCACATATTAAACTATTTAGCCTCCCTAATCATGGTCACATCTGCAATCTATTTGCAGAGATGGCATATGCTGTCCTCTTCAGGCAAGTGGAATGTCCAGCCACCGCTTTTTAGCCGGAGATGAATGATTTCCAAATAGCCCTGGAAATTTCAGAGATGCGTTCCATCTGGAATTCAGGCCTCAGCCACTGAGGAACTCCTAATTCCTTTTGAGCCTGGTCCTTTCAAGATATTTCCTTCACCATCAAGGGAAGGGAACACTGTAAGATTGCAAGGGCCAGGCCCCTTATGATTTTACTCATGTGAACTTGAAAAGGAAAGCAAGACTCCAAGAAGCAAACAAACCAAAGCCAATTCAGAGCCTCAGACGTGAGACTGGTGTGCTTCCAAGACCAAGGTCAGTATGGGTGAACAATAGCTGTGTAAAGGAGCTCAGCATTTGGGAGAGAGTGACACATCTAGTAGCAGGTGCTGACCACCCCACACAGTTGATAAATGTTGGAGTAGAAGGTAGCTCCCCTAACATGTTGGTAAAAGTGTTAAGCCATGTAGCCCCATTAGGCTTCATTGAGTCCAACGGACAGACCACAGCAGGTTTTGAGGCATCAAAACCTAGTCTGGCATTCTTTTGATGACAGATTTCTGGACATACTAGGACATTTATAAATTTGCTGGAATCATTTTTCATCCTGTCACACAGCTGCCTTTCAGAGACTATTGGACTCACATGAGTTTCCCTTGAAATGGAGCAGCGATGATGGTACCTGTCTTTCCTGAGACCATGTCCATCATGTTCTTCCTGAATTTTGAAAACAAGAAGGACTTCAAAAGTATGTGTTCAACTCTTCCTGAAAAGTCAGCTCCTCCAGAGACAGAAGAGGGACAGGGTATTCTGGAATAGGGGAGCAAAAAAATAGGGAAATAAAAAGAAGGCTGGGGTGCTGTTGAAAGAGGGACTCTCAGGGATCTTAATATGTTTAGAATAGTTCAACCTTGAAGAACAATGAACAACTTTGTGGAGAACAAAGGGTACTTGGAAACCATTTATTCTGTTGGTCTCAGGTTAAATAAGGTCTCCCAGTGACCTTGGCTGATGCCAATTTTTTCTTAATCTTGCCATGTTGAGGTGTTTTCCTCTGTTTAAAATTCTATCATGATTGTTCCTCAGAAACTGTCTGGATTCCTTAGGGACAATACAAGATGTAAGGCCTTCCCCATGGCAAACTGTACTCAATAAATTCTTAGTAAATTCTTTTCAGACATCAAATGAGAATTCAGGTGCAAAAGGAGCCAGAGAATAAATTGATGGCTGCTCTATGTAGAAAGGACCCTGGGACCATGCTGAATTCTCTAGAATTCACACATGATGTGTCTGGCCACTGGAAATGTGGTTCACCTTGAATACCATTTTATAAAATCACTAGAAATACCATATGTGAATAAAAAAGAAAGGGTGAAGGCCAACACAGTGCACCCAACCTGAGAAATAGCACCTTCTCAGCCACCTGGGCCCTGGACCAAGCCATGGCCTCAGGAGGACTGGGCCTCCCTTGGTCCCTGATGTCAGGACTGTCAGCCACCTTCTGAAGACAGGAGATTCTGGTCTTGTCCTGTAAGCTGGCCTAAGCACGATCGGGGCAACCCAAAGGTTGTGGGGCAATAGCACATCAAGGATTCCATCTAATAAACCTGGGCTTAGGAAAGTGGGGGTTTGGGATCTTATTGGGTGCATTTCTTTTTGTTACTCACACAAAGTGGATGAACAATTCTCCCACATCATTAAACAAATGTGTATTTTATAAAACTCTCATAGAAATGTTCAGGGAGTCACACACACAAGGGCACTCACATATTTCCACCCACCTGGATATCATACAACCACATCTCCCAATCACACACATTTAGGCACAGACAAAAATATTCACACACACACACACACACACACACACACACACACACACACACACACGCACGCATACACATTCAAGCACGCGTGCGCACACACAGACACACACACACACGCGCGCGCGGACAATGTAAACACCCAGACAGAAACCTATTTGAGATCAGTTCTTTAGAGAGTAAGGGACATAGAACAGGTCCACCCCACCCAAAGTGGGTGGGAAAGCGAGGCAAGCCATGGCTTTGCTTATTTCATACAGGCACGTGAAGATCCCCAAAATCAAGGA
The DNA here is from genome assembly GCA_030015415.1 of Cynopterus sphinx. Taxonomy (NCBI): domain Eukaryota; kingdom Metazoa; phylum Chordata; class Mammalia; order Chiroptera; family Pteropodidae; genus Cynopterus; species Cynopterus sphinx. The sequence goes on along the minus strand of CM057392.1, from coordinate 22,353,151 downwards.
TCCTTAAGTCCCCCATAGGCATTTCCCTATGGCACCCTTCACAACTGGGCCTAGCTCATCACCTCAGTCCTGTGACTACCAGGCCTTGGAAAGTAAGGTAGTGTGACTGGCAGCATGGCTAGTGGAGGGGACGTGAGGCCTTGCCTTCTGAGGTATAGAGCAGGCATAATAACATATAACCAAAATCTCTATCCCCAGAACCCAGTCTTTGGTTGTCCCAGCCTTCCTTGGCAGTGGGCTTGAAAGCAGCCAACGTCCCAGGAGTCAGGTGCTTTCTGGTGTTCCAAAGTCCTGCTGTGGGCAGACAGACTATCTATTGTGATCATGGGAGAGGGGAGAATGGGCCGTCTGTGTTGGTATAGGTAGGTGAGGATCACAGGTGTTTAGAGGGGGTAAGGAAGATGGTCAAATGGGAGGAGGAAGGGTGATAGAATTGGCATCTAGGGAGTATGGAAACATAAAAGAGGAAAGGAACAGGCTGATGGAGGCTGAAGAAGGTGGAAGGGCTCTGGGAGATGATTTGGAAGCCTATCTTAGAAGGAAAATATAAAGAGGCTTCTGGAAAAAGAGTATGGCTGCTGTGATAGGGGAAGACACAGCAGAGAAAAGAAGGAGTAGAATGCCCCATCCCTGACCCTCATCAATTCAATGGACAACAGTTGTGATTAATTGGCATCTACTCCTGCCTCAAAGGAGTGTTGATTGGGCAACTCACCTCTGCCAATCAAGAGACCCGGGGAAGCTGAACCCCAATCCAATGGCCCCTTCCTGCCCAGAGCTCACCCTGGGGGTTTCCAAGTGCCTTAGATCTAGTGGTAAATAATTTAGAGAAGAGTGTAGAGATGACAGAGCCAGACTCAGAGAAGAAGCTCTAGCGGAGAGCTGGAGGGAGGTAAAAGTAGCTCATGTTCACTTCATGTAGACCTTAAAGGGTATACACAGGTGCTATTTCTCAGGGTGGGTGCACTGTGTTGGCTCACAGATCTCTCAATTCCATGCCATTTTTAGGCCCAGCACCTAGTATGTTTGAAATAACAAGGCTAGCTCTTGTTCTGGGCCTTCTAAAATATTGTTTTCTTCATACCTACTGCCCTGCTAGTGGGTGGCTAGTGATAACAGCTTTAACTGGGCCATGGGATATGGCCTAATTTCACTGCCAGTGTGGCATCTGTGTGTCCTGAACTGAAAATGACATGTAAGGATGTTAATCCATGTAGCCCTGCTAGGTTTCATTGAGTTCAATGGATGGTTCATGGCAGGTTTTGCGGCAGCAAACTCTAGTCTTGCATTCTCCTGACAACAGATTTCTGGACACACTGGGACATTGTTTTAATTTGCTGGGATTGTTTTTCATCCTCTCAGAGAGGCACCAGAGACTATTAGAATCACCTGAATGCTTTTAGAACTGGAGCGGAAGTCATGGTGCTTCAGTGTTTCCTGAGACTATGTCCATCATGTTAGTTCTGTGTTTTGGAAATGAGAAGGACTCTGAAAGCATGCGTTTGACTCTTCCTGAAAAGTTGGTCACTCCAGAGCTGGAATAAGGACAGGATAGTCCATTAAGTAATAGGGGAGCGAGAAATAAGGAAAAGGAAAGAAGGCTGGAATGCTGCTGACAAAGGAACAGTTTGACCTTTTCTCAACATGTTTAGAATAGTTTAAACTTGGAGAACAATGAACAACCTTGTGGAAAACAATGGGTACTTTGGAGCCATTCATTCTGTTGGCCTCAGGCTAAATAAGGTCTCCCAAGGTCCTCTGTGGATGCATATTTTCTCATAATCTTGCTTTGTTAAGGTGATTCCCTGTCTGAAACTCAATAATGATAGCTCCTCAGAAAAAGTCCAGATTCTTTAAAGGACAGTACAAGATGTGCAGCCTTCACTGAAGCAAATCCTACTCAGTGAATGACTTAGTCAATTCTTTTCAGACATCAAATGAGAATGATGTTAGGGTGAGATAAATGTGCCAGAGATTCAATTGGTGGCTGCTGTGTGCACAAATTTTGGTGCCATGAACCAAGTTCTTCATTCTTTTCCCATCTAATTTATGATACCTTGGTTCTGAGGGCCAAGGTCTACCTAACAGTTTCTTGTAGCAGGGGTCAGAGGGGTGTGTGGGCCTAAATCTTCTGGACTCTGTTACCAATTGGGTGGTCATGACCTTCTGGGTCTGGGGCTACCAACTAGTTCCTTTGAGTAGGTCCAAGCTCAGTGCCAATTTCCATGTCTCTGTTCCAGTTTCTCTTTCATAAAGAAGGTTTGCTTCTGTGTGACTAGGACTCCAGGTGACATTCATTCTGAGAGGACAGGCGTAGAAATGTGAACCCTAGACACCACTTCAGTCTCTGTTAGAAAAAGACAGAAGATGCTCTGGACCAATTTCTCAGCTATACTTTCTAGAAATAGTGGAAGAGATGGAAACCCCAAATCAAGATCAGTACTCTTTTTCCTGATTAGAACTACAGGCAGGAGACAAGGTCCTAGGTCTTGAATTAAGATTCTCTTACCTATGTATAAGCTTACCCTGTGAGCTAAGGTCTCCTCTCTACTAGTTTTCAGAGAAAACAGGCTTATGGCCATGGGTTTCAGGCTTCCTTGTATTTGTTGTTATGGAAAGAGAGGTTTGTGCCTTGGGCTCCTGTTAACCACTCCACATCCTTACCAGGTAAGACATTGTTTGTTGCTGGTATGAATGGAGGCCTCCATTCTTATTTCCTTAAGATAAGACAGTTTTGTTTGTGTGCCATGAACTACACATGTGTTTCTGTTCACAGGAGCTACCTTGGATGTAGTAGAGTGGTTGTTTTGTCTCATCTTTTATCAATCAGACGGTCTTGACCTTGGGAGCCTTGGCCAACACTCTAGTTCATGTGAGGAGAGTCTAACCTTGGTGTCATGAGCCTAAGTCTCCATTCTAGTTTCCCTTGCAAAAAGACAGGCTTGTTGCTGTGGGCCTAGGGCACCACTCAACATCTGTTCAAGAAGGATGGGCTTAGAACTGTGAGCCTAGGCCAGCATTTCAGTCACTGTTAGGAAAAGACAGAAGTGCTATGGGACAATGTCTCAACTCTACATCCTAAAAAACATGAAAGGATTGGAACTGCTAGTCTAAGTCACCACTCTCGTACCTAAGAGAAATGCCGGACCTAAAATCAAGGTTCTCGTTCTCCCAGAAAGATAGTCTTACCAGAGGAAAGAGTGACATTGTATCTTAAAGTTTCAAATCTATTGATTTTTAATGAGGACAAGCTTGATGGCTTTAAACCACAGCTTCATTTTATTATTGTTAGGAAGATACTGTCATTTTATCATGGGCCTGAGTCTCCAGTCTACATCATTTGAAGGAAGGACAGCACGGTTCCCATGAACAGAGATCACCTTTATATTTTTGTAAGAGTAGACAGTTTTGGTCTGTAGGCCATTCAGTATACATTAATTTCCATCACAGGGTCTAGGCTGTTGGTAGTGTGAGTAGGTCTTTAGCCTAATCTGTCCAAAATTAGACAGTGTTAACCTCGAGAAGTGGTCCTTCACAAGTCACCACAGGTTTACGTGACTGCCCGCTGGGAATCATGAGCCCATCAAGAGACTGGCCTTTATGAAACACAGGGAGATCATATTACAGATTTGGATGATGTATTGCACCCTTTGGAATGATGAGTGCATATCATTTGATAAAATTCAGATAAACACTGAGAAAACATTAGTCTCTGTGTTATAGTAGGTGACCAAGACAGCCTCCGAATAACCTAGAAATGAATGTTGTGTCCACATTACAAAACTTACTTGAGGTCAAAGGTATATGTAGCCAGACAATGATCCCTAATTAGACTCAGAATCCTACTTTGTGATCGTGGTAGCGATGATCACATATTGGCCACATTAAAACCTAAAGGTTGAGTGTGCTGTGAAGAAGCGACTGGATAGCGGTGGAAATAAGAGCCATTATTTTGTGTATTGTGGGTAAAATGCTGAGTCATTGTGATGATACCTCTTCATGGTGGAAAGAATGGCTTCCTCAGAATTCCTTTATAGCAAACATCAAACTACAAATTCTGAGAGGGACTAGCTTAACGACTATAAAAAGAAAGCAAAGATATTTACACTGTGGCAGTTCCTTCAATATATTCTGCAAACACTTGGTTTAGGCCAGCAGAGAAAAATGAAGTGGAAGTCAACTGAAAATCTCATAGCAAGAATGAGGGTATCTCACGATATTCACGTGGTTGCTCTATGAAAATCACGTGACTATGAATAGACTGGCCTGAGGGCATCACAGGGAGATCAAGTGACATTAGGTGATGGTGTGCCACTCATTTTTGAGTTATCCTTCTATATTCCTTAGCAAAATTTACATAATCACTGAGAAAAGGAGAGTCCATGTGTAAACAGAGCATGGCTGCCCTTCAATGAAAAGGTCAAATCTGCATGGGAATACTTGCTTGAGGACAAGTTGTAGGCTACCAAAACAATGATCCCTAAGTACCTGCCCTGAGGTTTTGATGTGGTCAGGCAACCTGCTTGAAGGCAATGGGAACAGCATTGAAATTTGGAGGTTGACTCTGTGTGAGGTAGCTCCTTTAGAGCAATGAAAACAGCAGCTGCCGTTATGCTGTATTGTGGGTAAAATGCTGAGACATTGTGAGCATAACTCTTAACGACTTGAGGTGAGACCCCACACTATTCTTAGATGTGTACCATAGGACACTACTGTTGAGAAGGACTTACTTAATGGTCAATGCATCAGTGTTGAAATATTGAAAAATGTGCAGTTTGTGAGACTTGGTTTGAAAATACTTGGTTGAGAATAGAGGAGTGTTGGTAGTAACCTGAATATCACATAGCAATGTGACAGTCATGTGAACACTTTATGGAATTTACATGGGGGTCATGGGAGGTATTGTTTGTCTACCAGGTGAGTCATCTTATTACTGTGTGGGTAGGTTTTCACTCTGTTCTTAGAATGAACCAGGCTTGAGCATGTGGGAAACATTTTCCACTCGAGTTTATGTTGAAATTGAGACCAGCATGCTGTCATTTTGTCAAACATCCACTCTAATTCCCCTAATTCAGGCAGAGTACTGGGTCATGAACCATGGACTTCTATCAACTTTTTCCCCTAACAAATCAGTCTTGGTAGCCTATGCCAATTCCTACACCAAAGTTTCCATTATTAAAAATTTGGCTAGATTCTGTGGGCCAAGGTCTCCACTCTACTTTCTTTAAATAGTAACAATGCTTATTTGTTCTTCCAAGCTTCCCAATCGACTTCCTCAATGTATATTCCAGGCTTTGTTCCAAGTTTGTAAGTGCCCACACTACCTTCTCTTACCAGGAGGACTTGGTGCTGTAAGTTACCTTCAACTTTCAATAATTGTCAAAAGGAAAGATTGTTGATGTGGGACCAGGGTGACACAAAGTTTGTGCCATTGCCCCAAATTTCTATCATAAATGCTTTAAAGGGAGGACAGTCTTGGTGCTGTGAACTGAGTCCTCCTGTTTTTCTCCTAGGAAATGACAATATGGTTCTGTGGGCTAAGGTCTCCCCATTGTTTCTGAGGCAAATTAAGGATTATTGTCTGTTTCATATACCATTGACCACAAGCAAATTTTGTAATGTGAACACAGCATTCCATTAGAGGTCAGTTTGAAAAATGTCTCGGCCAGCTTCTGGTACATGGAGACTAAAGTTTTCTCAGTGTTTGTGTGAATTTTATTAAGTGATATGCATTCATCATTCAAAAAGGAGCACTTTATCATCCCCATCTGTCATATGATCTTATGTTTCATAGAGACGAATCTCTTGATGGGCACCTGCTTACAACTTGGTGGTCAAGAGATTCTGTTATGAATCCCATGGAGCAAAGGTCCCATAATTAACACTGTCTAATTTTGAACAGTCTAGCCTAAAGACCTACTCACATTATCAACAACCTAGACCTTGTGAAGGAAACTAATGCCCATAGACCAAAGCAGCCTACTCTTACAGAAAAGAAAGGAGACCTCCATTCAAGGGAACAGTATTGTCCCCCCTTCAAATGATGTAGACTGGAGACCCAGGCCCATAACACACAAAGCCAATCTTTTCTTAACAATAATAAAAAAAGCCCTGCTCTAAATCCACCAAACCTGTCCGCATTGAAAACCAGTAGATTGGAGACCTTCAACTTCGAGACCTGTCTTACCACTGATAAGAAGATGTTTCTTGGAGAACTAGAATCTTGATTCAGTCCTGGAATTTCTCTTATGAGTGAGAGTTGTGTCTTCGGCTTGCAGTTCCAAGCTCTTCACCTTTTCTAGGAGGTAAAGCTAATTTTTCATCTCACAGAATTCCTTCTGTCTTTTTTTTAACAGCAACTGATGTAGCATCCTGGGTCCACGGTTCTAGTCCTATTCTCCCTCAATGACTATCAAGTGCTGTCCTAGGTCCACATCAAAAAGCCTGTCCTTTTTGTAAGGGAAACTAGAATGGAGACTTAAGCCTAAGACACCAAGATTGGACTCTCCTCACAGGAACTAGAGTGCAGGCCAAGGCTTCCAAGGTGAAGACTAACTGATAACAGACTTTTTGAAATGTCTACTCATGCTACACTCAATGTAGTCCCTGGAATAGAAACACATAAGCATTGCATGTCACAAAAAAAATGCCTCTCTATTCTGAACAAAAGAAAGAATGGAGGCCTCCAGTCATTCCAACAATGTTGTTGCCCTTTGAAAGAATGTGGAATGGTGACATGGGCTCAAAAAACAAAGCCTGTTATTTCATAAAAATAAATACAATGATACATATAGCAATGCGGAACTGACCTTGGAATAGATTTCCACACACCATATTAAATGCGTATGGTATGCAACTCAGAGACTCCCGTAGGGTGGAGCAGAGAACATGTGAAGGAAAGCCCCCATTTAAACCAAGACCATTTCTTATTGCCAAGCACTGAATGATTCCATTCTGGCATTAGGCTCTTTCCACTCCTAGCGACCTCACCCCCCATCGTCCGAAATGCCAGCGTAACAGTGGTGGTCTTTGACTCCTTCTCACATTTTACATTGTAGCAGCATTCAAGATTGCCTCCATAAGGCAAATGTCAACTCCCCTCTTCCAGGTACGCGGCCGGTAATTCTTAGCGTAGCTTTTCACCCAGTCGGTATGCACAATGCGTTTGGTGAACATCCTGGAGTCTTTTGTGGGTTTCAATCTGGAACATGCCTGGAAGAATCTCGTGTCCTGAAACAAGAGAAAATTTGGGTTGACAGCACCGTTTTGGTGCATGTCAGTAATCGGCACCATTGCGCAGAGTGCCTAAAGTCGCTTTATAACAACATGCGCATTCCAGCTGGCTGCACTGAGCACTGTCAGTGCTTTCAATTTTCGCAGCGGCCAAGAATGCTTACACACAGTATGTGTCAACACTTTTGACCGCAATGCAAAGGGCAAATCATATGAAAACATTTGAGTTGACATGAACGATGCGTTGCACGCGCGACTCACAAACTCTCAAAGGTTGGGACCCAGAACACAACAGGAAGGAACCAGTGTACTGAAGGAAGAACCAAATCTTCTGTAACAGCACCGTGGAAGCCCATTGTAGAGCTAGGCCCCAATCCATTCAGGAAGAGCTCAACCTGTTTCGTCGAAATTCGAACATAAGAGCTGTTTCTCCAGGCGCTTTCACAGTTTCGGAGGTAGCAGCATCCACGGGTGCTTACAAACAGCAGATGTCAACTCTCCAATTTCAGCAGAGAGGCTGGAAAATATGAGGAATGCATTTCACTTGGCCTATGCAATGCTTTTGCTGCGCACCTCAAAAACGTTCTCAGGGTGGAACACAGCAGAAGCGAAGAACACCAACTGTGCTGAAAGAAACGCCAAACTTCTGTTACAATAGGTGGACGCCTTAGCGGAATCAAGCTTCATTGCTAAATCAGGTAACCTCGTTCCGCGCCCTAGAAAATTCCACCATCACAGCTGTTTTCAATGACCACGGTCAAAGCTGCTAAGGACAGCATCGTCCAAGGACGCTGCTAACCAATGGATGTCACTCTCCTCTTACAGCAAAGCGGCAGACAAACGTCAATATAGCTTTTCACTAGGCACGCACTAAGCCTAGGGAGCAGAACTCAGAAACGTTGACCGGGTTGAATCGCAACCATGTTAAGCGAAAAACCGTAGGGAAACTGGAGCGAATCTTGTTTCCACCGCGCCGTTTGTGTCCTTTGCGGATATAGGCATCCGGCCCCAGGAACACCTCGTCTCGCGTCGCACGAAATATGCTTTTGACAGCGGTTCCACAGCAGGTGCGACACGCTCATATGGTAGCCGCGTTCATATAGGTTTCCATGAATGCGATGTCCACTCTTGTTTCACAGCACTGTGGCGGGAAGGCCTTAATTACGGGTGATTTTTCACTCACTTCTCATTCACAATGCACTTGGATGCCATATCAAAAATTTGCAAAAGGTTCAATTCAGAACATGTGAAGAAGACAAGAGTGGACTGAAATAAGAACTTCTTGGTTCAACAGTTGCGTTTGAGTCTACCTCAGAAAAAGCTGCAGTTCATGCAGGACCACCTCATCCCACGTCCTACGAAATTATAACATGGCTGTTTCTCCCAACCGCATCTTTCTTTAAGATGGTAGCTGCGGTTAAGAATGCTTACATACAACAGATGTCAGCTCTCCCCTTCCAGCAATCAGGAAGGCCGTTCTAAGAATAGTTGTCCCTTGGCTGATACTATGCGGTCAATGTGTGACACAGAAAATGTCCTAGGGTGCAATACAGAACAAATGAAGAACAACTGCCATTCAGAAGCAAGAGCCAATCAGGTGGACAACCGCTGGATGATCCCTTTCGGCCCTAAAGCTCCATCGGATGCGCAGGAACCTCGACACCCTGCATACGAATGTCCACCTACCAGCTGCTTTCTCTACGTGCTTTCACAGGTCGAGATGTTTTCAGCATCCATTGATGCTCACATATAACAGAGGTCGACTGTCATCTGACGGCAAAGCAGCACGCAAATTTGAGAACAGCTTTACTCTTGGCCTGTAAATGCAATTCGGGAACAACTCGGGAACATGTCTAGGGTGGAAAACGAAACATGAGAAGTCAAGCTTCTCTATTGCCCAAGAGCCCACCTTGTTTCCCACTGCTGGTTGACGCCTTCACGGCATACAGCTCCATTGCGACCCGACAACTGCCATCTACTCGGGAGACAGCCAACTGATGATCGCTTTCTTCCTGATTCTTTTCACACCCTTCGATGTTGGTAGCAGTCACGGATGTTGACGTACGGCAGCTGGCAAGACGTTCTTGCAGCTCTGCGGCAGGCATTTCTCTAGCACAGTATCTCACTCTCTTGGCAAGCACTATGCTTTTGGTGCACCACTCAGAACCTTTCAGAGGCTTGGATCCAGAACATGTGACCAAGGAACCAATGTACGGAAACAAGAACCAATTAGTTTCACAGCACCATTTGCATCTGCTGCGCAACGAAGCTCCATTCTGCTCAGGCACACCGCAACGCGCGTCGCCCGAAATTGTCACATAGCGCTTTTGACTAAGCGGTTTTTAGATTCAGATGGAAGCCGCATCCAAGAACGCTCACACATGCCATGGGTCAACTCCCATCTTACAGCAAGCAATGCGGCACTGACCTTGGCATAGATTTGCACTCGCCATATTCCATGTGTTTGGTGTGCAACTCAGACTCCCGTTCGGTGGAGCAGAGAACATGTGAAGGAAAGCCCCCATTTAAACCAAGACCATTTCTTATTGCCAAGCACTGAATGATTCCATTCTGGCATTAGGCTCTTTCCACTCCTAGCGACCTCACCCCCCATCGTCCGAAATGCCAGCGTAAGTGGTGGTCTTTGACTCCTTCTCACATTTTACAGTGTAGCAGCATTCAAGATTGCCTCCGTAAGGCAAATGTCAACTCCCCTCTTCCAGGTACGTGACCGGTAATTCTTAGCGTACCTTTTCACCCAGTCGGTATGCACAATGCGTTTGGTGAACAACCTGAAGTCTTCTGTGGGTTTGAATCTGGAACATGCCTGAAAGAATCTCGTGTCCTGAAACAAGAGAAAATTTGGGTTGACAGCACCATTTCGGTGCATGGCAGTAATCAGCTCCGTTGCGCAGAATGCCTCCAGCCGCTTCGTACCAACATGCACATTCCAGCTGGCTGCACTGAGCACTGTCACTGCTTTCAATTTTCGCAGTGGCCAAGAATGCTTACACGCAGTATGTGTCAACACTTTTGACTGCAATGCAAAGGGAAAATCATATGAAAACATTTGAGTTGACATAAACGATGCGTTGCACACGTGACTCACAAACTCTCAAAGGTTGGGACCCAGAACACATCAGGAAAAAAACAGTGTACTGAAGAAAGAACCAACCTTCTGTAACAGCACCGTAAAAGCCCATTGTAGAGCTAGGCCCCAATCCACTCAGGAAGGGCTCAACCTGTTTCATCGAAATTCGAACATAAGAGCAGTGTCTCCAGGTGCTTTCACAGTTTCCGAGGTAGCAGCATCCATGGGTGCTTACAAACAGCAGATGTCAACTCTCCAATTTCAGCAGAGAGGCTGGTAAATATGAGGATCGCATTTCACTTGGCCTATGCAATGCTTTTGCTGCGCACCTCGGAAACGTTCTCAGGGTGGAACACAGCACAAGTGAAGAAGAGCTACTGTGCTGAAAGAAACGCCAAACTTCTATCACACTTCGTGGACGCCTTATCGGAATCAAGCTTCATTTGCCAATTCGGGTAACCTCGTCCCGCGCCCTAGAAAATTCCACCGTCACAGCTGTTTTCAATGACCACGTTCGCAGCTGCTAAGGACAGCATCGTCCAAGGACGCTGCTATACAATGGATGTCAGTCTCCTCTTACAGCAAAGCAGGAGACAAACGTCAATATAGCTTTTCACTAGGCACGCACTAAGCCTAGGGAGCAGAACTCAGAAACGTTGACCGGGTTGAATCGCAACCATGTTAAGCGAAAGAACCGTAGGGAAACTGGAGCGAATCTTGTTTCCACCCTGCCGTTTGTGTCCTTTGCGGATATAGGCTTCCGGCCCCAGGAACACCTCATCCCGCATCGTACGAAATATGCTTTTGACAGCGGTTCTCGCTAAAGGCTCGACACTCTCAGATGGTAGCCGCGTTCATATGGGCTTCCATGAATGCGATGTCCACTCTCAATTCACAGCACTGTGGTGGGAAGGCCTTAATTACGGGTGATTTTTCACTCACTTCTCATTCACAATGCACTTGGATGCCATATCAAAAATTTGCCAAAGGTTCAATTCAGGACACGTGAAGAAGACAAGAGTGGACTGAAATAAGAACTCTTTGGTTCAACAGTTGCGTTTGAGTCTACCTCAGATAAAGCTTCCGTTCACGCAGGACCACCTCATCCTGCGTCCTACGAAATTCTAACGTGGCTGTTCCTCCCCACCGGCTCTTTCTTGAAAATGGTAGCTGCGTTTAAGAATGCTTACATACAACAGATGTCAGCTCTCCCCTTCCAGCAATCAGGAAGGCCATTCTAAGGAAAGTTGTTCCTTGGCTGATACTATGCGGTCATTGTGTGACTCAGAAACTGTCCTAGTGTGCAATACAGAACAAATGAAGAACAACTGCCGTTCAGAAGCAAGAGCCAATCAGGTGGACAACCACTGGATGATCCCTTTCGGCCCTAAAGCTCCATCGGATGCTCAGCAACCTCGATTCTTTGCGTACGATGTCCACCCTATCAGCTAGTTTCTCTACGTGCTTTCACAGATCGAGATGTTTTCAGCATCCATTGATGCTCACATACAACAGAGGTCGACTGTCCACTGACAACAAAGCAGCACGCAAATTTGGGAACAGCTTTACTCTTGGCCTGTAAATGCAATTCGGGAACAACTCGGAAACATGTCTAGGGTGAAAGACGGAACATGAGAAGTCAAACTTCTCTATTGCCCAAGAGCCCACCTTGTTTCCCACTGCTGGTTGACGCTTTCACGGCATACAGCTCCACTGCGACCCATCAACTGCCATCCACTCGGGAGACAGCCAACTCGTGATCTTTTTCTTCCTGATTCTTTTCACACCCTTCGATGTTGGTAGCAGTCACGGATGTGGACGTACGGCAGCTGGCAAGACGTCTTGCAGCTCTGCGGCAGGCATTTCTCTAGCACAGTATCTCACTCTCTGGCACGCACTATGCTTTGAGTGCACCACTCAGAACCTTTCAGAGGCTTGGATCCAGAACATGTGACCAAGGAACTAGTGTATGGAAACAAGAACCAATTAATTTCACAGCACCGTTTGCATCTGCTGCCCAACGAAGCTCCATTCCGCTCAGGCCCACCGCAACGCGCGTCGCACGAAATTGTCACATAGCTCTTTTGACTAAGTGGTTTCCAGATTCAGATGGAAGCCGCGTCCAAGAAAGCTCACACACCTATCATCCCACTCATCCTCATTTTCACACTCACCCTCAGCCTCATTGTCACACTCACCCTCACACTCAAGCTCACACACACACTCACTCTCACTCACACACTCACACTCATTCTCACACTCACCATCACGCTCACCCTCATTCTCATCCTCAGCTTTACCCACACGCTAACCTTCAACCTCATGCTCACCATCACCCTGACACTCACCCACATTCTTATGCTCACCCTCACTCTCACCCTCACCCTCAGACGCAAGCTCACGCTCACACTCATTCTCAAATTCACCATCACTCACACTGACTCCCACACTGACACTCACACCTACCATCACACTCATCCTCATTTTCACAATCACCATCAAACTAACGCTCAAACTCACACTACACTCACTCTCACCCTCAAACTCAAGCTCACACTCACACTGACCCTCATCCTCATTATCACACTCACCATAACACTCACGCTCACACTCACAATCACCCTCAAACACACTCTCACACAAACACTCACACTCACACTCACCCTCAAACACACTCTCACACTCACCCTCACACTCACGCTCACACTCACACTCACTCCCAAAGTCAACATCACATTCACTCCCATTCTTACATTTACCCTCACAATGACGCTCACACTCACATTGACACTCACTCTCACTTCACACTCACACTCACCCACACACTAACCATTATTCTCATCCTGAAACTCACCCTTACTTTACGCTCACCCTCAATCTCACCCTCACTTCCACTGTCAACCTCACTCTGAAACCCATTCTCACAGTCATCCTCACACTCACACTCACACTCACACTCACACCACACTCACTCTCATCATCACTGCCACAGTCCACCCCACACTCACCCTCATTCTAACACTCACCCTCACACTCATGCTCACACTCACACTCAACTGACGCTCACCCTTACTCTCACCCGCGACCTTAATCTCACACTCTCGCTGATTCTCACCCTCACAGTCACGTTCACACTCACGCGCACCCTCAGTCGCACCCTTATTCAAACACTAATCCTCATGCTCACCCTCACCCAAAAAGTCACACTCACCGTCTACCGCATTCTCACCATCACCCTTACGCTAACTCTCACACTGACAGTAGCTTCACATTCAGCATCAAACACACCCTCACACTCAAATCACCCTCAACCTCAACCGACTTTCAGTCTCACACTCACGCTCTCCCTTACACTCATATTCACCTTCACGCTCACCCTCATTCTACTTCTCAGCCTCAACCTCACGCTAACTCTCAAACTGATGCTAACCATCACCCTGACACTCACCCGCACTCGTACGCTCACCCTCACTTTCATTCTCACTCTCAGACTCAAACTCACACACACAGTCATTTTCACACACACCCTCACCTCACCCTCCAATCACCCTCACACTCACACTCACCCTCACATTCACGCTCAAATTCAAACTCACACTCACAGTTACACTAACACTCACACTCACTTTCACTCTCACACTCACTTCCACAGTCAACCTCACACTCACTGCCATTTTCACACTCACGTTCACACTCACACTCACCTTCATGCTCACCGTCATTCTGATCCTCAGCATAAACTTTAACACGTTTTCTGAATCTCAACATCACTCTCATCCTCGCACTCAACCTCACATTCACCCTCATTCGAACACTCACCCACACACTCAACCTCACACACACACTCACTCTCACTCACACACTCACACTCATCCTCACACTCACCATCACGCTCACCTTCATTCTCATCCTCAGCTTTACCCACACACTAACCTTAAACCTGATGCTGACCATCAGCTTGACACTCACCCGCATTCTTATGCTCACCCTACACTCACACTCACCCTCAGACGCAAACTCACGCTCACACTCATTCTCAAATTCACCATCACTCACACTGACTCTCACACTTACACTCACACCTACCATCAAACTCATCCTCATTTTCACACTCACCCTCACACTAACGCTCACACTCACACTACACTCACTTTCATTCTCATGCTAACGCTCACACTCACGCTCACACTCACTCTCACCTTCACGCTCACCGTCATTCTGATCCTAAGCATCAACTTTAACTAACACTTTTTCTGAATCTCAACATACTCTCATTCTCCCACTCAACATCACATTCACCCTCATTCTAACACTCACCCACACACTCAAGCTCACACACACACTATCACTCGCACACTCACACTCATCCTCACACTCACCATCACGCTCACCCTCATTCGCATCCTCAGATTAACCCACACGCTAACGTTCAACCTCATGCTCACGATCACCCTGACACTCACCCGCATTTTTATGCTCACCCTCACTCTCACCCTCACCCTAAGATGCAATCTCACGCTCACACTCATTCTCAAATTCACCATCACTCTCACTCACTCTCACACTTACACTCACACCTACCATCACACTCATCCTCATTTTCACACTCACAATGACACTAACGCTCACACTCACACTACACTCACTCTCACCCTCACGCTCACGCTCACACTCACTCTCACCCTCAGCCTCATTATCACACTCACCCTCACACTCACGCTCACACTCACAAATACCCTCAAACACACTCTCACACTCACACTCACGCTCACACTCACAATCACTTTCAAACACACTCTCACACTCACCCTCACACTCACGCTCACACGAACTCCCACAGTCAACATCACACTCATTCCAATTCTAACACTAATCCTCACACTCACGCTCACACTCGCATTGACACTCACTCTCACTTCATTCTCACTGACACACTAACCATCATTCCCATCCTGACACTCACCCTTGCTTTACGCTCACCCTCACTCTCCCCCTCAATCCCACTGTCAACCTCACTCTCAATTCCATTCTCTCAGGCATCCTCACACTCACTCTCACCCTCACACTTACGCTCACGCTCACACTCACCCTCAGGCTCATTATCACACTCACCCTCACACTCACGCTAAAACTCACAATCACCCTTAAACATACTATCACACTCAAACTCACACTCACGCTCACACTTAACTCACAATCACACTCACTCCCACAGTCAACATCACACTCACTCCCATACTTACACTTATCCTCACACTCACGCTCACACTCACATTGACACTCAATCTCACTTCACACTCACACTCACCCACACACTAACCATCATTGTCATCCTGAAACTCACCCTTACTTTACGCTCACCCTCACACTCACCCTCACTCCCACTGTCAACCTCACTCTCAATCTCATTCTCACGGTCATCCTCACACTCACACTCACCCTCACACTCACACCACACTCACTCTCATCCTCACTGCCACAGTCCACCTCACACTCACCTTCATTCTCACACTTACCCTCACACTCACCCTCACACTCATGCTCACATTCACACTCAACTGACGCTCAACCTCACTCTCACCCTCAACCTTAATCTCACACTCACTGATTCTCACCCTCACAGTCACGTTCACACTCACGCGCACCCTCAGTCGCACGCCAATTCAAACACTAATCCTCATGCTCACCCTCACCCAAAAAGTCACACTCACCGTCTACCGCATTCTCACCATCACCCTTACGCTAACTCTCACACTGACGGTAGCTTCACATTCAGCATCAAACACACCCTCACACTGACCACACCCTCAACCTCAACAGATTCTCAGTCTCACACTCACGCTCTCCCTTACACTCATATTCACCTTCACGCTCACCCTCATTCTACTTCTCACCCTCAACCTCACGCTAACTCTCAAACTGATGCTAACCATCACCCTGACACTCACCCGCACTTGTCCGCTCACCCTCACTTTCATCCTCACTCTGAGACTCAATCTCCCACACACACTCATTTTTCACACTCACCCTCACCCTCACCCTCAAATCACCCTCACTCTGACACTCACCCTCACACCCACGCTCAAATTCAAACACACACTCACATTCACACTAACACTCACCCTCATTTTCACTCTCACACTTACTTCCACAGTCAACCTCACACTCACTGCCATTTTCACACTCACGCTCACACTCACACTCACCTTCACGCTCACCGTCATTCTGATCCTCAGCATCAACTTTAACTAACACTTTTTCTGAATCTCAACATCACTCTCATCATCGCACTCAACCTCAAATTTACCCTCATTTCAACACTCACCCACACACTCAAGCTCACACACACACTCACTCTCACTCGCACACTCACACTCATTTTTACTCCCACCATCACGCTCACCCTCATTCTCATTCTCAGCTTTACCCACACGCTAACCTTCAACCTCATGCTCACCATCTCCCTGACACTCACCCGCATTCTTATGCTCACCTTCACTCTCACCCTCACCATTAGACGCAAACTCACGCTTACACTCATTCTCAAATTGACCATCACTCACACTGACTCTCACACTTACACTGACACCTACCATCACACTCATCCTCATTTTCACACTCACCCTCACACTAAAGCTCTCACTCACACTACACTCACTCTCATCCTCACGCTCACACTCACCCTCAGCCTCATTATCACACTCACCCTCACACTCACGCTCACACTCACACTCACACTCACTCCCACAGTCAACATCACACTCACTCCCATTCTTACACTTACCCTCACACTCACGCTCACACTCACATTGACACTCACTCTCACTTCACACTCACACTCACCCACACACTAACCATCATTCTCATCCTGACACTCACCCTTACTTTACGCTCACCCTCACTCTCACCCTCACTCCCACTGTCAACCTCACTCTCAATCCCATTCTCACAGTCATCCTCACACTCACACTCACCCTCACACTCACACTCACACCACATTCACTCTCATCCTCAGTCCACCTCACACTCACCCTCATTCTCACACTCACCATCACACTCATGCTCACACTCAAACTCAACTGACGCTCACCCTCACTCTCACCCTCAACCTTAATCTCACACTCTCACTGATTCTCACCCTCACAGTCACGTTCACACTCACGCGCACTCTCAGTCGCACCCTAATTCAAACACTACTCCTCATGCTCACCCTCACCCAAAAAGTCACACTCACTGTCTACCTCATTCTCACCATCACCTTTTACGCTAACTCTCACACTGACGGTAACTTCACATTCAGCATCAAACACACCCTCACACTCACCTCACCCTCAACCTCAACCGACTCTCAGTCTCACACTCACGCTCTCCCTTACACTCCTATTCACCTTCACGCTCACCCTCATTCTCATCCTCAGCTTTACCCACACGCTAACCTTCAACCTCATGCTCACCATCACCCTGACACTCACCCGCATTCTTATGCTCACCTTCACTCTCACCCTCACCATTAGACGCAAACTCACGCTTACACTCATTCTCAAATTCACCATCACTCATGCTGACTCTCACACTTACACTCACACCTACATCACACTCATTTTCATTTTCACACTCATCTTCACACTAACGCTCACACTCACGCTCACACTGACACTCACCCTCAGCCTCATTATCACACTCACGTTCAAACTCACGTTCACACTAACAATCACCCTCAAACACACTCTCACCCTCACACTCACACTCACGCTAACATTCACAATCACCCTCAAACACACTCTAACACTCACCCTCACACTCACGCTCACACTCACACTCACAATCACACTCACTTTCACAGTCAACATCACACTCACTCCCATTCTTGCACTTACCCTCACACTCACGGTCACACTCACTTTGACACTCACTCTCACTTTACACTCACACTCACCCACACACTTACCATCATTCTCATCCTGACACTCACCCTTACTTTACTATCACCCTCACTCCCACTGTCAACCTCACTCTCAATCCCATTCTCATAGTCATCCTCACACTCACACTCACACCACACTCACTCTCATCCTCACTGCCACAGTCCACCCCACACTCACCTCATATTCACACTCACCCTCACACTCATGCTCACACTCACACTCAACTGACGCTCACCCTTACTCTCACCCGCAACCCTAATCTCACACTCTCGCTGAATCTCACCCTCACAGTCACGTTCACACTCACGCGCACCCTGAGTCGCACCCTAATTCAAACACTAATCCTCATGCTCACCCTCACCCAAAAAGTCACACTCACCGTCTACCTCATTCTCTCGATCACCCTTATGCTAACTCTCACACTGACGATAGCGTCACATTAACCTTCAAACACACCCTAAACTCACCTCACCCTCAACCTCAACAGATTCTCAGTCTCACACTCACGCTCTCCCTTACACTCATATTCACCTTCACGCTCACCCTCATTCTACTTCTCAGCCTCAACCTCACGCTAACTCTCAAACTGATGCTAACCATCACTTTGACACTCACCCGCACTCGTCCGCTCACCCTCACTTTCATCATCACTCTCAGACTCTAACTCCCACACACTCATTTTCACACTCACCCTCACCCTCACCCTCAAATCACCCTTACACTCACACGCACCCTCACACCCACGCTCAAATTCAAACTCACACTCACAGTCACACTAACAGTTACACTCACTTTCACTCTCACACTCACTCTCACAGTCAACCTCACACTCACTGCCATTTTCATTCTCACGCTCACACTCACACTCACCTTCACGCTCACTGTCATTCTGATCCTCAGCATCAACTTTAACTAACACTTTTTCTGAATCTCAACATCACTCTCAATCTCGCACTCCACCTCACATTCACCCTCATTCTAACACTCACACTCTCTCCCACGGTCAAACACATACTAACCATCATTCTTTACCAGACACCCTTAATTTACACTCACCCTCATTCTTCCCCTCACTCCCACTGTCAACCTCATACTCACTCCAATTCTCACCCTCACACTCACGCTCACACACATTCACCCTCACGTTCACCCATGTTCTTATCCTCGTCCTCAACGTTAACTACCTCTCATTCTGAATCTCATCATCATCACTCGACATCACACTCACCCTCATTCTCACTCACTTTCAGAATCACGCACACAATCACACTCACACTCACGCTAACCGTCACTTCACCTCACCCTCCACTCATTCTCACGCTGATTTTCACCTTCACACTCACGTTCAGAGTCACTCCCACTCTCACTCGCACCCTCATTCTCACCCTCGTCCTCATGCTCACCCTCACCTAAACAGTCACCCTCACCGTCTACCACATTCTCATCCTCACCCTTACGCTAGCCTCCTATTCAGCCTCACACACACCCTCACACTCACCGCACCCTCAACCTCAACCTAATCTCAGCCTGACACTAACGCTCTACCTCACACTCACACTCACCATCACGCTCACTCTCATTCTCACCGTCAGACTCAATCTCACGCTAACTCTCAACCTGATGCTAACTATAACTCTGAAACTCACCCGCACTATTACGCTAACCCACACTCTCACCCTCACCCTCAGACTCACACTCACGCTCACACTCATTCCCACACTCACCATCACATTCACACTCGCCTTCACACTTACACTCACACTCACTCTCACACTCACTTTTACACTTTCGCTCACATTCATTCTAACATTCACCATCACATTCACACTCGCCTTCAAACTTACACTCACTCGCTCTCACACTCACCCTCACACTTCTGCTCACACTCATTCTAACACTAACCATCACATTCACACTCGCCTTCACACTTACACTCACACTCGCTCTCACTCTCACCCTCACACTCATGCTCACGCTCACTCTCACACTAACCATTACATTCACACTCGCCTTAACTCTTGCACTCACACTCACACTCACCCTCACACTCACGCTCACACTCATTTTAACACTCACCATCACATTCACACTCGCCTTCAAACTTACACTCACACTCGCTCTCACACTCACGCTCAAACTCACATTCACGCTCACACTCACACTCACTCTTACACGCACTCTCGAAGTCAACCTCACACTTTCATTTTCTCACTCACCGTCATTCTGATCCTAAGCATCAACTTTAACTAACACTTTTTCTGAATCTCAACATCACTTTCATCCTCGCACTCAACCTCACATTCACCCTCATTCTAACACTCACCCACACACTCAACCTCACACACACACTCTTTCTCACTCGCACACTCACACTCATCCTCACACTCACCATCATGCTCACCCTCATTCTCATCCTCAGCTTTACCCACATGCTAACCTTCAACCTCATGCTCACCATCACCCTGACACTGACGTGCATTCTTATGCTCACCCTCACTCTCACCCTCACCCTCAGACGGAAACTCACGCTCACACTCATTCTCAAATTCACCATCACTCACACTGACTCTCACACTTACACTCACACCTACGATCTCTCTCAGCCTCTTTTTCACACTCACCCTCAAACTAATGCTCACACTCACACTACACTCACTCTCACTCTCACACTCACGCTCACACTCACCCTCAGCCTCATTATCACACTCACCCTCACACTCACGCTCACACTCGCAATCACCCTCAAACACACTCTCACACTCACCCTCACACTCACACTCACCCTCACACCCACGCTCAAATTCAAACTCACAATCACACTCACAATTACAATCACACTCACTTTCACTCTCACACTCACTCCCACAGTCAACCTCAAACTCACAGCCATTTTCACACTCACTGTCACCCTCACACTCGCGCTCACACTCACCGTCATTCTGATCCTAAGCATCAACTTTAACTAACACTTTTTCTGAATCTCAACATGACTCTCATCCTCGCACTCAACCTTACATTCACCCTCATTCTAACACTCACCCTCACACTCAAGCTCACACACACACTCACTCTCACTCGCACACTCACACTCATTTTCACACTCACCATCACGCTCACCCTCATTCTCATCCTCAGCTTTACCCACACGCTAACCTTCAACCTCATGCTCACCATCACCCTGACACTCACCCGCATTCTTATGCTCACCCTCACTCTCACCCTCACCCTCAGACGGAAACTCACGCTCACACTCATACTCAAATTCACCATCACTCACACTGACTCTCACACTTACACTCACACCTACCATCACACTCATCCTCATTTTCACACTCACCTTCACACTAACGCTCACACTCACAGTACACTCACTCTCACCCTTACGCTCACGCTCACACGCTCACACTCACATTCACCCTCAGCCTCATTATCACACTCTCCATCACACTCACTCTCACACTAACAATCACCCTTAAAAACACTCTCACACTTACACTCACACTCACGCTCACACTCACACTCACCCTCACGTTCACGCTCAAATTCAAACTCACAATCACACTCACACTTACACTCACACTCACTTTCACTCTCACACTAACTCCCACAGTCAACCTCAAACTCACTGCCATTTTCACACTCACTCTCACACTCACACTCATGCTCACACTTACGCTCACACTCAGCCTCATTATCACACTCACCCTCATTCTCATGCTCACACTCACAATCACCCTCAAAAACACTCTCACACTCACACTCACGCTCACACTCACAATCACCCTCAAACACACTCTCACACTCACACTCACACTCACACTCACGCTCACACTCACATTGACACTCACTCTCACTTCACACTCACACTCACCCACACGCTAACCATCATTTTCATCCTGACACTCACCCTAACTTTACGCTCACCCTCAATCTCACTTTCACTCCCTCTGTCGATCTCACTCTCAATTCCATTCTCACAGGCATCTTCACACTCACACTCACCCTCAAACTCACACTCATATCACATTCTCATTATTACTGCCACATTCCACCCCACACTCACCCTCATTCTCACACTCACCCTCACAGTCATACTCACACTCAAACTCAACTGATGCTCTCCCTCACTCTCACTCTCAACCTTAATCTCACAATCTCGCTGATTCTCACCCTCACAGTCACGTTCACACTCAAGCGCACCCTCAGTCGCACCCTTATTCAAACACTAATCCTCATGCTCACCCTCACCCAAAAAGTCACACTCACCGTCTACCGCATTCTCACCATCACCCTTACGCTAACTCTCACACTGACAGTAGCTTCACATTCAGCATCAAACACACCCTCACACTCAAATCACCCTCAACCTCAACCGACTTTCAGTCTCACACTCACGCTCTCCCTTACACTCATATTCACCTTCACGCTCACCCTCATTCTACTTCTCAGCCTCAACCTCACGCTAACTCTCAAACTGATGCTAACCATCACCCTGACACTCACCCGCACTCGTACGCTCACCCTCACTTTCATTCTCACTCTCAGACTCAAACTCACACACACAGTCATTTTCACACACACCCTCACCTCACCCTCCAATCACCCTCACACTCACACTCACACCCACGCTCAAATTCAAACTCACAATCACACTCACACTAACACTCACTGACTTTCACTCTCACACTCACTCCCACAGTCAACCTCACACTAACTGCCATTTTCATAATCACGCTCTCACTCACACTCAACTTCACGCTCACCGTCATTTTCATCCTCAGCATCAACCTTAACTAACTCTCTTTCTGAATCTCAACCTCACTCTCATTCTCGCACTCCACCTCACATTCACCCTCAGTCTAACACTCATTCACACACTCAAGCTCACACACACACTCACTCTCACTCACACACTCACACTCATCCTCACACTCACCATCACGCTGACCCTCATTCTCAACCTCAGCTTCACCCACACGCTAACCTTCAACCTGATGCTCACCATCACCCTGACACTCACCCGCATTCTTATGCTCACCCTACACTCACACTCACCCTCAGACGCAAACTCACGCTCACACTCATTTTCAAATTCACCATCACTCACACTGACTCTCACACTTACACTCACACCTACCATCAAACTCATCCTCATTTTCACACTCACCCTCACACTAACGCTCACACTCACACTACACTCACTTTCATTCTCATGCTAACGCTCACACTCACGCTCACACTCACTCTCACCTTCACGCTCACTGTCATTCTGATCCTAAGCATCAACTTTAACTAACACTTTTTCTGAATCTCAACATACTCTCATTCTCCCACTCAACATCACATTCACCCTCATTCTAACACTCACCCACACACTCAAGCTCACACACACACTAACTATCACTCGCACACTCACACTCATCCTCACACTCACCATCACGCTCACCCTCATTCGCATCCTCAGATTAACCCACACGCTAACGTTCAACCTCATGCTCACGATCACCCTGACACTCACCCGCATCTTATGCTCACCGGCACTCTCACCCTCACCCTAAGATGCAATCTCACTCACACCTCATTTTCACATTCACCATCACACTCACTCTCACACTTACATTCACACCTACCAACACACTCATCCTCATTATCTCACTCACCCTCATTCTCACGCTCACACTCGCACTGTACTCACTCTCACACTCACCCTCACACTCACGCTCACGCTCACTCTCACCCCTCAGCCCCACATCACACTCACGCTCACACTCACGCTCACACTCACAATCACCCTCAAACACAGTCTCACACTCACACTCACAGTCACGCTCACAATGACCAACGAACACACTCTCACACTCACCCTCACACTCACGCTCACACGAACTCCCACAGTCAACATCACACTCAATCCAATTCTAACACTAATCCTCACACTCACGCTCACACTCACATTGACACTCAATCTCACTTCATACTCACAGACACCCTAACCATCATTCCCATCCTGACACTCCACCCTTGCTTTACGCTCACCCTCACTCTCCCCTCAATCCCACTGTCAACCCCACTCTCAATTCCATTCTCTCAGGCATCCTCACACTCACCTCACCTCACACTTACGCCACGCGCTCACACTCACCCTCAGGCTCATTATCACACTCACACTCACACTCACGCTCACAATCACCCTCCAACACACTCTCACACTCACCCTCACACTCACGCTCACACTCACACTCACTCACACTCACTTCCACAGTCAACATCATTCTCATTCCCATTCTTACACTTACCCTCACACTGACACTCACACTCACATTGACACTCACTCTCACTTCACACTCACACTCACCCACACACTAACCATCATTCTCATCCTGACACTCACCCTTACTTTACGCTCACCCTCACTCTCACCCTCACTCCCACTGTCAACCTCACTCTCAATTTCATTCTCACAGTCATCCTCACACTCACACTCACCCTCACACTCACACTCACACCACACTCACTCTCATCCTCACTGCCACAGTCCACCTCACACTCACTTTCATTCTCACAGTCACCCTCAAACTCACGCTCACACTCATGCTCAAACTCATATTGAACTGACATTCAAACTCACTCTCACCCTCAACCTTAATCTCACACTCTCGCTGATTCTCACCCTCACAGTCACTTTCACACTCATGTGCACCCTCAGTCGCACCCTAATTCAAACCCTTATCTTCATTTTTTCCTTCACCCAAAAACTCACACTCACCGTCTTCCTTTTTCTCATGATCACCCTTACGCTAACTCTCACACTGACTGTAGCCTCACACTCAGCATCAAACACACCCTTACATTCACCTCATCCTCAGCCTCAACCTACTCCCAGCCTCACAATCACGCTCTCACTTACACTCACACTCACCATCACGGTCACCCTCATTCTACTTCTCGGCCTCACCCTCACGCTAACTCTCAACCTGATGCTCACCGTCACCCTGACACTCAACCGAACTCTTACGATCACCATCACTCTCATCCTCACCCTGAGACTTAAACTCCCGCACACACTCATTTGCACACTCACCCTCACACTCACCCTCAAACTCTCACCCTCATTCTCACACTCACACTCACACTCACGCACAAATTCACACTCACTCTCACACTCAACCTCACACTCACACTCACCTTCACTCTCACGCTCACTACCACAATGAACCTCACACTACTGCCATTTCATTGTCACCCTCACGCTCACGCTCACCGTCCTTCAGATCCTCAGCATCAACCTTAACTAGCTGTCTTTCTGAATCTCAACATCACTCACATCATTGCACTCAACCTCACATTCACCCTCATTCTAACACATCCTCACTCTCAAGCTCACACTCTCACTCACTCTCACTCGCATACTCACACTCATTTTACTCCCACCATCACGCTCACCCTTATTATCATTTTCAGTTTTAGCCACACGCTAACTTTCAACCTCATGCTCACCATCACCTTGACACTCACCCGCACTCCTACGCGCACCCTCAATATCATCCTCACCCTCAGACACAAACTCACGCTCACACTCATATTCACACTCACCATCACATTCACACTGACTCTCACACTTACACTCACACCTACAATCACACTCATCCTCATTTCACACTCACCCTCACACCAAAGCTCCCACCACACCACACTCACTCTCATCCTCACGCTCACACTCACTCACCCAGCCTCATTATCACACTCACCCTCACACTCACGCTCACACTCACACTCACACTCACTGTCACACTCAACACACACCCACTCCCATTCTTACACTTACCCTCACACCAACGCTCACACTCACATTGACACTCACTCTCACTTCACACTCACACTCACCCACACACCAACCATCATTCTCACCCTGACACTCAACGTTACTTTATGCTCACCCTCACTCTCACCCCTCACTCCCACTGTCAACCCCACTCTCAATCGCATTCTCACAGTAATCCTCACACTCACACTCACCCTCACTCTCACACTCACACCACACTCACTCTCATCCTCAGTCCACCTCACACTCACCCCTCATTCTCACACTCACCATCACACTCATGCTCACACTCAAACTCAACTGACGCTCACCCCTCACTCTCACCCTCAACCTTAATCTCACACTCCCAATGATTCTCACCCTCACAATCACGTTCACACTCACGCGCACTCTCAGTCGCACCCTAATTCAAACACTACTCCTCATGCTCACCTCACCCAAAAAGTCACACTCACTGTCTACCTCATTCTCACCATCACCTTTACGCTTAACTCTCACACTGACGGTAACTTCACATTCAGCATCAAACACACCCTCACACTCACCTCACCCTCAACCTCAACCGACTCTCAGTCTCACACTCCACGCCTCCCTTACACTCCTATTCACCATCACGCTCACACTCATTCTCTTCCTCAGCTTTAGCCACATGCTAACCTTCGCCTGATGCTCACCATCACCCTGAACTCACCCGCATTCTTATGCTCACCCTCACTCTCACCCTCACCCTCGACGCAAACTCACGCTCACACTCATTCTCAAATTCACCATCACTCACACTGACTCTCACACTTACACTCACACTTACCATCATACTCATCCTCATTTTCACACCCTCACACTCACGCTCACACTCACGCTCACACTATACTCACCCTCACCATCACACTCACCCTCGCACTCACGCTCACACTCACAATCACCCTCAAACACACTCTCACACTCACACTCACTCTGCGCTCACCCTTACAATCACCCTCCAACACATTCTCACACTCACCCTGACACTCACACTCACTCCCACAGTCAACATCACACTCACTTTCATTCTTACACTTACCCTCACACTCACGCTCACACTCACATTGACTCTCTCACTTTACACTCACACTCACCCACACACTAACCATTATTCACATCCTGACACTCACCCTTACTTTACGCTCACCCTCACTCTCACCCTCACTCCCACTGTCAACCTCACTGTCAATTTCATTCTCACAGTCATCCTCTCATTCAAACTCACACAACACTCACTCTCATCCTCACTTCCACAGTCCACCCCACACTCACCTCATATTCACACTCACCCTCACACTCATGCTCACACTCACACTCAACTGACGCTCACCCTTACTCTCACCCGCAACCCTAATCTCACACTCTCGCTGAATCTCACCCTCACAGTCACGTTCACACTCACGCGCACCCTGAGTCGCACCCTAATTCAAACACTAATCCTCATGCTCACCCTCACCCAAAAAGTCACACTCACCGTCTACCTCATTCTCTCGATCACCCTTATGCTAACTCTCACACTGACGATAGCGTCACATTAACCTTCAAACACACCCTAAACTCACCTCACCCTCAACCTCAACAGATTCTCAGTCTCACACTCACGCTCTCCCTTACACTCATATTCACCTTCACGCTCACCCTCATTCTACTTCTCAGCCTCAACCTCACGCTAACTCTCAAACTGATGCTAACCATCACTTTGACACTCACCCGCACTCGTCCGCTCACCCTCACTTTCATCATCACTCTCAGACTCTAACTCCCACACACACTCATTTTCACACTCACCCTCACCCTCACCCTCAAATCACCCTTACACTCACACGCACCCTCACACCCACGCTCAAATTCAAACTCACACTCACAGTCACACTAACAGTTACACTCACTTTCACTCTCACACTCACTCTCACAGTCAACCTCACACTCACTGCCATTTTCATTCTCACGCTCACACTCACACTCACCTTCACGCTCACTGTCATTCTGATCCTCAGCATCAACTTTAACTAACACTTTTTCTGAATCTCAACATCACTCTCAATCTCGCACTCCACCTCACATTCACCCTCATTCTAACACTCACACTCTCTCCCACGGTCAAACACATACTAACCATCATTCTTTACCAGACACCCTTACTTTACACTCCCCCTCACTCTCCCCCTCACTGCCACTGTCAACCTTATACTCACTTCAATTTTCACACTCACCCTCACACTCACGCTCACACTCACACTCACGCTCACGTTCACCCATATTCTTATCCTCATCATCAACGTTAACTAACTCTCCTTCTGAATCTCATCATCACTCTCACGTTAACACCGACATCACACTCACCCTCATTCTCACACTCACTTTCAGAATCACGCACACAATCACACTCACACTCACGCTAACCGTCACTTTCACCCTCACCCTCCACTCATTCTCACGCTGATTTTCACCTGCACACTCACGTTCAGAGTCACTCCCACTCTCTCTCGCACCCTAATTCTCACCCTCGTACTTTTGCTGATCCTCACCGAAACACTCACCCTCACCGTCTACCACATTCTCACACTCACCCTAACGCTAAATCTCACCTTTACGCTAGCCTCATATTCAGCATCACACACACCCTCACACTCAGCGCACCCTCAACGTCAACCTACTCTCAGCCTCAAACTCACGCTCTTCCTTCAACTCACACTCACCATCACGCTCACTCTAATTCTCACCGTCAGACTCAAACTTATGCTAACATTCAACCTGATGCTAACTAAAACTCTGAAACTCACCCGCACTATTACGCTAACCCACACTCACCCTCAGAATCAAACTCACGCTCACACTCATTCTCACAGTCACCAGCACATTCACACTCCCCTTCACACTTACACTCACACTCGTTCTCACACTCACTTTTACACTTTCGCTCACATTCATTCTAACATTCACCATCACATTCACACTCGCCTTCAAACTTACACTCACACGCTCTCACACTCACCCTCACACTACTCCTCACACTCATTCTAACACTCAGCATCACATTCACACTCGCCTTCACACTTACACTCACACTCGCGCTCACGCTCAACCTCATTCTAACACACACCATCACATTCACACTCGCCTTCACACTTACACTCACACTCGCTCTCACACTCACCCTCACACTCACGGTCACACTCATTCTAACACTCACCATCACATTCACACTCGCCTTCAAACTTACACTCACACTCGCTCTCACACTCACCCTCACACTCACGCTCACCCTCACACTCACACTCACTCTCACACGCACTCCCACAGTCAACCTCAAACTTTCATTTTCTCACTCACCGTCATTCTGATCCTAAGCATCAACTTTAACTAACACTTTTTCTGAATCTCAACATCACTTTCATCCTCGCACTCAACCTCACATTCACCCTCATTCTAACACTCACCCACACACTCAACCTCACACACACACTCTTTCTCACTCGCACACTCACACTCATCCTCACACTCACCATCATGCTCACCCTCATTCTCATCCTCAGCTTTACCCACATGCTAACCTTCAACCTCATGCTCACCATCACCCTGACACTGACGTGCATTCTTATGCTCACCCTCACTCTCACCCTCACCCTCAGACGCAAACTCACACTCACACTCATTCTCAAATTCACCATCACACTCACACTGACTCTCACACTTACACTCATACCTACCATCACACTCATCCTTATTTTCACACATTCTCACACTAATGCTCAAACTCACACTACACTCAGTCTCACTCTCACACTCACGCTCACACTCATCCTCAGCCTCATTATCACACTCGCCCTCACACTCTCCCTCACACTCACAATCACTCTCAAACTCACTTTCACTCTCACACTCACGCTCACACTCACCCTCACACCCACGCTCAAATTCAATCTCACAATCACACTCACAAGTACAATTACACTCACACTCACTCTCACAATCACTTCCACAGTCAACCTCAAACTCACAGCCATTTTCACACTCACTGTCACCCCTCACACTGCGCCACGCTCACCGTCATTCTGATCCTCAGCATCAACCTTAACTAGCTCTCTTTCTGAATCTCAACATCACTCACATCCTCGCACTACCCTCACATTCACCCTCCTTCTAACACTCATCCTCACACTCAAGCTCACACACACACTCACTCTCACTTGCACACTCACAATCACCATCACGCTCACCCTCATTCTCATCCTCAGCTTTACCCGCACGCTAACATTCAACCTGAATCTCTCCATCACCCTGACACCCGCATTTTTATGCTTACCCTCACTCTCACCCTCACCCTCAGACGCAAACTCACACTCACACTCATTCTCAAATTCACCATCACACTCACACTGACTCTCACACTTACACTCATACCTACCATCACACTCATCCTTATTTTCACACTCACCTTCACACTAATGCTCACACTCACAATACACTCACTCTCACCCTCACACTTACGCTCACGCTCACACGCTCACACTCACATTCACCCTCAGCCTCATTATCACACTCTCCATCACACTCACTCTCACACTAACAATCACCCTTAAAAACACTCTCACACTTACACTCACACTCACGCTCACACTCACACTCACCCTCACGTTCACGCTCAAATTCAAACACACAATCACAATCACAATTACACTCTCACTCACTCTCACTCTCACACTAACTCCCACAGTCAACCTCATACTCACTTCCATTCTCACACTCAGTCTCACTCTCACACTCACGCTCACACTCATCCTCAGCCTCATTATCACACTCGCCCTCACACTCTCCCTCACACTCACAATCACTCTCAAACTCACTTTCACTCTCACACTCACGCTCACACTCACAATCACCCTCAAACACACTCTCACACTCACGCTCACACTCTCACTCACACTCACACTCACATTGACACTCACTCTCACTTCACACTCACACTCACCCACACGCTAACCATCATTTTCATCCTGACACTCACCCTAACTTTACGCTCACCCTCAATCTCACTTTCACTCCCTCTGTCGATCTCACTCTCAATTCCATTCTCACAGGCATCTTCACACTCACACTCACCCTCAAACTCACACTCATATCACATTCTCATTATTACTGCCACATTCCACCCCACACTCACCCTCATTCTCACACTCACCCTCACAGTCATACTCACACTCAAACTCAACTGATGCTCTCCCTCACTCTCACTCTCAACCTTAATCTCACAATCTCGCTGATTCTCACCCTCACAGTCACGTTCACACTCAAGCGCACCCTCAGTCGCACCCTAATTCAAACACTAATCTTCAAGCTCACCCTCACCCAAAAAGTCACACTCAACTTCCACCTCATTTTCACCATCACCCTTACGCTAAATCTCACACTGACGGTAGCTTCACATTCAGCATCAAACACACCCTCACACTCACCTCACCCTCAACCTCAACCGACTCTCAGTCTCACACTCACGCTTTCCCTTACACTCATATTCACCTTTACGCTCACCCTCATTCTATTTCTCAGCCTCAACCTCACACTAACTCTCAACCTGATGCTAACCATCACCGTGACACTCCCCCGCACTCGTACGCTCACCCTCACTTTCATCCTCACTCTCAGACTCAAACTTTCACAAACACTCATTTTCACACTCATTCTCACCCTCACCCTCAAATCACCCACACACTCACACTCACCCTCACACCCACGCTCAAATTCATACTCACACTCACAGTCACACTAACACTCACTCCCACAGTCATCCTCACACTCACTGCCATTTTCACACTCACGCTCACACTCACACTCACCCTCACGCTCACCGTCATTCTGATCCTCAGCATCAACTTTTGCTAACACTTATTCTCAATCACAACATCATCTCATCCTCACACTCAACCACACATTTACCCTCATTCTAACACTCACCCTCACACTCAAGCTCACACACACACTCTCACTCGCACACTCACACTCATCCTCACACTCACCATCACGCTCACCCTCATTCTCATCCTCAGCTTTACCCACACGCTAACCTTCAACCTCATGCTCACCATCACTCTGACACTCACCCGCATTCTTATGCTAACCCTGACTCTCACCCTCACCATTAGACGCAAACTCACGCTCACACGCATTCTCAAATTGACCATCACTCACACTGACTCTCACACTTACACTGACACCTACCATCACACTCATCCTCATTTTCACACTCACCCTGACACTAACGCTCACACTCACACTACACTCACTCTCACCATTACGCTCATGCACACACACGCTCACACTCACAATCACCCTGAAACACACTCTCACAGTCACACTCACACTCATGCTCACACTCACAATCACTTTCAAACACACTCTCACACTCACCCTCACATTCACGCTCACACTCACACTCACACTCACTCCCACAGTCAACATCACACTCACTCCCATTCTTACACTTACCCTCACACTCACGCTCACACTCACACTGACACTCACTCTCACTTCACACTCACATTCACCGACACACTAACCATCATTCCCATCCTGACACTCACCCTTACTTTACACTCACCCTCACTCTCACCCTCACTCCCACTGTCAACCTCACTCTCAATCCCATTCTCACAGTAATCCTCACACTCACCCTCAAGTCACATTCACACCACACTCACTCTCATCCTCACTACCGCAGTCCACCTCTCACTCACCCTCATTCTCACACTCACCATCACACTCATGCTCACACTCAAACTCAACTGACGTTCACCCTCACTCTCACCCTCAACCTTAATCTCACACTCTTACTGATTCTCACCCTTACAGTCACGTTCACACTCACTCGCACTCTCAGTCGCACCCTAATTCAAACACTACTCCTCATGCTCACCCTCACCCAAAAAGTCACACTCACTGTCTACCTCATTCTCACCATCACCCTTACGCTAACCCTCAACTGACGGTAGCTTCACATTCAGCATCAAACACACCCTCACACTCACCTCACCCTCAACCTCAACCGACTCTCAGTTTCACACTCACGCTCTCCCTTACACTCCTATTCACCTTCACGCTCACTCTCATTCTCATCCTCAGCTTTACCCACACGCTAACCTTCAACCTGATCCTCACCATAATCCTGACACTCATCAGCATTCTTATGCTCACCCTCACTCTCACCCTAACCCTCAGACGCACACTCACTCTCACACTCATTCTCAAATTCACCATCACTCACGCTGACTCTCACACTTACACTCACACCTCCCATCACACTCATTTTCATTTTCACACTCACCTTCACACTTACGCTCACACTCACGCTCACACTGACACTCACCCTCAGCCTCATTATCACACTCACGCTCACCCTTAGCCTCATTATCACACTCACCCTTACACCCATGCTCACACTCACAATCACACTCAAACACACTCTCACACTCACACTCACAGTCATGCTCACACTCACAATCACCCTCAAACACACTCTCACACTCATACTCACACTCACGGTCACACTCACACTCACACTCACTCCCACAGTCAACATCACACTCACTCCCATTCTTATACTTATCCTCACACTCACGCTCACACTCACATTGACACTCACTCTCACTTCACACTCACACTCACCCACACACTAACCATCATTCTCATCCTGACACTCACCCTTACTTTACGCTCACCCTCACACTTACCCTCACTCCCACTGTCCACCTCACTCTCAATCCCATTCTCACAGTTATCTCACACTCACACTTACCCTCACCCTCACACTCACACTCACACCACACTCACTCTCATCCTCACTGCCACAGTCCACCTCACATTCATCCTCATTCTCACACTCACCCTCACACTCATGCTCACACTCACACTCAACAGACGCTCCTCCTCACTCTCACCCTCAACCTTAATCTCACACTCGCGCTGATTCTCACCCTCACAGTCACGTTCACACTCACGCGCACCCTCAGTCGCACCCTTATACAAACACTAATCCTCATGCTCACCCTCACCCAAAAAGTCACACTCACCGTCTACCTCATTCTCATCATCACCCTTACGCTACCTCACACTGACGGTAGTTTCACATTCAGCATCAAATACACCCTCACACTCACCTCACCCTCAACCTCAACCGACTCTCAGTCTCACACTCACGCTTTCCCTTACACTCATATTCACCTTCACGCTCACCTTCATTCTACTTCTCAGCCTCAACCTCATGCTAACTCTCAAACTGATGCTAACCATCACCCTGACACTCACCCGCACTCGCTCGCTCACCCTCACTTTTATCCTCACTCTCAGACTCAAACTTTCACAAACACTTATTTTAAAACTCACCCTCACCCTCACCGTCAAATCACCCTCAAATTCACACTCACCCTCACACCCACGCTCAAATTCAACCTCACAATCACACTCACACTAGCACTCACACTCACTTTCACTCTCACACTCACTTCCACAGTCAACCACACACTCACTGCCATTTTCACACTCACTCTCACTCGCACACTCACACTCATCCTCACACTCACCATCACGCTCACCCTCATTCTCATCCTCTGCTTTACCCACACACTAAACCTTCAATCTCATGCTCACCATCACCCTGACACTCACCCGCATTCTTATGCTCACCCTCACTCTCACCCTCAACCTCTGACTCAAACTCACGTTCACACTCATTCTCAAATTCACAATCACTCACACTGACTCTCACACTTACAGTCACACGTACCATCACACTCATCCTCATTTTCACACTCACCCTCACACTAACGCTCACACTCACGCTCACACTCACACTCTCCCTCAGCCTCATTATCACACTCACTTTCACACTCACGCTCACACTCACAATCATCTTCAAACACACTCTCACACTCACTCTCACACTCACGCTCACACTCACTCCCACAGTCAACATCACACTCACTCCCATTCTAACACTTACCCTCACACTCACGCTCACTCTCGCATTGGCACTCACTCTCACTTCACTCTCATCGACACACTAACCATCATTCCCATCCTGACAATCACCCTTACTTTACGCTCTCCCTGACTCTCACCCTGAACCTTAATCTCACACTGTCACTGATTCTCACGCTCACAGTCACGTTCACACTCACGCGCACCCTCAGTCTCACCCTAATTCAAACACAAATCCTCATGCTCAGCCTCACCCAAAAAGTCAAACTCATCGTCTACCTCATTCTCACCATCACCCTTACCCTAACTCTCAACT
This sequence comes from Cynopterus sphinx, assembly GCA_030015415.1. Lineage (NCBI taxonomy): Eukaryota > Metazoa > Chordata > Mammalia > Chiroptera > Pteropodidae > Cynopterus > Cynopterus sphinx. The sequence continues at coordinate 22,317,770 of CM057392.1, read as the reverse complement.
GACGGTAGCTTCACATTCAGCATCAAACACACCCTCACACTCACCTCACCCTCAACCTCAACCGACTCTCAGTGTCACACTCACGCTGTCCCTTACACTCATATTCACCTTCACGCTCACCCTCATTCTACTTCTCAGCTTCAACCTCATGCTAACTCTCAAACTGATGCTAACCATCACCCTGACACTCACCCGCACTCGTCCGCTCACACTCACTTTTATTCTCACTCTCAGACTCAAACTCACACACAGAGTCATTTTCACACTCAAGCTCACCCTCACCTTAATATCACCCTCACACTCACACTAACAGCCACGCTCAAATTCAAGCTCACATTCACAGTCACACTAACACTCACACTCACTTTCCCTCTCACACTCCCACAGTCAACCTCACACTCACTGCCATTTTCACACTCACGCTCACACTCACACTAACATTCACGCTCACCGTCATTCTCATCCTCAGCATCAACTTTCACTACCACTTTTTCTGAATCTCAACATCACTCTCATCCTCGCACTCAACCTCACATTCTCCCTCATTCTAAAACTCACCCACACACTCAAGCTCACACACACACTCACTCTCACTCTCACACTCACACTCATCCTCACACTAACATTCACGCTCACCCTCATTCTCATTCTCAGCTTTACCCACACGCTAACCTTCAACCTGATGCTCACAATCACCCTGACACTCACCCGCATTCCTATGCTCACCCTCAATCTCCACTTACTCTCAGACAGAAACTCACGCTCACACTCATTCTCAAATTCACCATCACTCACACTCACTCTCACACTTAAACACACACCTACCATCAGACTCATTCTCATTTTCACACTCACCCTCACACTAACGCTCAAACTTACACTACACTCACTCTCACCCTCACGCTAACGCTCACACTGACGCTCACCCTCACACTCACCCTCAGCCTCATTATCTTACTCACCTTCACACTCGCGCTCATACTCACAATCACCCTGAAACACAGTCTCACACTCACATTCACGCTTACACTAAAAATCACCTTCACAAACACTCTCACACACACACTCACACTCACTCCCACAGTCAATATCACACTCACTGCCATTCTTAAACTTATCCTCACACTCACACTAACACTCGCATTGACACTCACTCTCACTTCACACTCACACTCACCCACACACTAACCATCATTGTCATCCTGACACTCACCCTTACTTTACGCTCACCCTCACTCTCACCCTCACTCCCACTGTCAACCTCACTCTCAATCTCATTCACAAAGTCCACCTCACACTCACCCTCATTCCCACACTGACACCACACTCACTCTTATCCTCACTGCCACAGTCCACTTCACATTCATCCTCATTTTCACACTCACTCTCAAACTCATGCTCGCACACTCAACTGACGCTCACCCTCACTATCACCCTAAACTTAATCTCACACTCTCGCTGATTCTCACCCTCACAGTCACGTTCACACTCACGCGCACCCTCAGTCGCACCCTAATTCAAACAATAATCCTCATGCTCACCCTCACCCAAAACGTCACACACACTGTCTACCTCATTCTCACCATCACCCTTACGCTAACTCTCACACTGACGGTAGCTTCACATTCAGCATCAAACACACCCTCACACTCACCTCACCCTCAACCTCAACCGACTCTCAGTCTCACACTCACGCTCTCCCTTACACTCATATTCACCTTCACGCTCACCCTCATTCTACTTCTCAGCCTCAACCTCATGCTAACTCTCAACCTGATGCTAACCATCACCGTGACACTCACCGCACTCGTACGCTCACCCTCACTTTCATCCTCACTCTCAGACTCAAACTCCCACAAACATTCATTTTCACACTCACCCTCACCTTCACCCTCAAATCACACTCACCCTCACACCCACGCTTAAATTCAAACTCACAATCACACTCACACTAGCACTCACATTCACTTTCACTCTCACACTCACTCCCACAGTCAACCTCACACTCACTGCCATTTTCACACTCACGCTCACACTCACACTCACCTTCACGCTCACCGTCATTCTGATCCTAAGCATCAACTTTAACTAACACTTTTTCTTAATCTGAACATCACTCTCATACTCGTACTCCACCTCACATTCACCCTCATTTTAACACCCACACACTCAAGCTCATACACACACACTCACACTCACACTCATCCTCACACTCACCATCACGCTCACCCTCATTCTCATCCTCAGCTTTACCCACACGCTAACATTCAACCTGATGCTTACCATCACCCTGACACTCACCCGCATTCTTATGCTCACCCTCATTCTCACCCTCAGACGCAAACTCACGCTCACACTCATTCTCAAATTCACCATCACTCACAACTGACTCTCACAATTACACTCACACCTACCATCACACTCATCCTCATTTTCACACTCATCCTAACACTAACGCTCACACTCACACTACATTCACTCTCACCCTCACGCTCACACTCACCCTCACACCCACGCTCAAATTTAAACTCAAAATCACACTCACACTTGTACTCACACTCACTTTCACTCTCACACTCACTTCCACAGTCAATCTCACACTCACTGCCATTTTCACACTCACACTCACCTTCATGCTCACCGTCATTGTGATCCTCAGCATCAACTTTAACTAACACTTTTTCTTAATCTGAACATCACTATCATACTCGTACTCCACCTCACATTCACCCTCATTTTAACACCCACACACTCAAGCTCACACACACACTCACTCTCACTCGCACACTCACACTCACCATCACGCTCACCCTCATGCTCATCCTCAGCTTTACCCACAAGCTAACCTCAACCTGATGCTCACCATCAACCTGACACTCACCCGCATTCTTATGCTCACCCTCACTCTCACGCTCACCTTCAGACGCAAACGCATGCTCACACTCATTCTCAAATTCACCATCACTCACACTGACTCACACACTGACACTCACACCTACCATCACACTCATCCTCATTTTCACACTCACCCTAACACTAACGCTCACACTCACACTACACTCACTCCCACCCTCACACTCACGCTTACGCTCACGCTCACACTCACATTCACCCTCAGCCTCATTATCACACTCACTCTCACAATCAACCTCAAACACACTCTCACACTCACACTCACACTCACATTCACTCCCACAGTCAAAATCACACTCAATCCCATTTTTACACTTACCCTAACACTCACGCTGACACATTGACACTCACTTTCACTACACACTCACACTCACCCACACACAAACCATCATTCTCATCCTGACACTCACCCTTTGTTTAAGCTCACCCTCACTTTCACCCTCACTCCCACTGTCAACCTCACTCTCAATCCCATTCTGACAGTCATCCTCAAACTCACACTCACCCTCACACTCACACTTACAATCACAATCACCTTCAAAAACACTGACACTCACCCTCACACTCACTCTCACACGCACACTACACTCACTCTCACCCTCACGCTCACGCTCACACTCACGCTCACACTCACAATCATCCTTAACACACTCACACTCACACTCACAATCACAATCACCCTGAAACAAACTCTCACACTAACCTTCACACTCACGCTCACACTCACACTCACTCCCACAGTCAACATCACACTAACTTTCTTTCTTACACTTATCCTCACACTCACGCTCACACTCACATAAGCACTCACTCTCACTTCACACTCACACTCACCCACAAACTAACCATCATTTTCATCATGACACTCACCCTTACTTTACGCTCACCCTCACTCTCACCCTCACTCCCACTGTCAACCTCACTCTCAATCCCATTCTCATAGTCATCCTCACACTCACACTCACACTCACACTCACACTCACACCACACTCACTCTCATCCTCACTGCCACAGTCCACCTCACACTCACCTTTATTCTCACACTCACCCTCACTCTCACCCTCACACTCATGCTCACACTCAGACTCAACAGACCATCTCCCTCACTCTCACCCTCAACCTTAATCTCAAACTCACTGATTCTCACCCTCACAGTCACGTTCACACTCACGCGCACCCTCAGTCGCACCCTTATTCAAACACTAATCCTCATGCTCACCCTCACCCAAAAAGTCACACTCACCGTCTACCGCATTCTCACCATCACCCTTACGCTAACTCTCACACTGACGGTAGCTTCACATTCAGCATCAAACACACCCTCACACTCACCTCACCATCAACCTCAACCGACTCTCAGTCTCACACTCACGCTCTCCCTTACACTCATCTTCACCTTCATGCTCACCCTCATTCTACTTCTCAGCCTCAACCTCATGCTAACTCTCAATCTGGTGCTAACCATTACCCTGACACTCACCCGCACTCGTACGCTCACCATCACTTTCATCACCACTCTCAGAGTCAAACTCTCACACACACTCATTTTTCACTCTCCCTCACCCTCACCCTCAAATCACCCTCACACTCACGATCACACCCACCCTCAACTTCAAACTCACAATCACACTCACACTAACACTCACACTCACTTTCACTCTCAACACTCACTCTTACAGTCAACCTCACACTCACTGACATTTTCACACTCACGCTCACACTCACACTTACCTTCACGCTCACCATCATTCTGATCCTCAGCATCAACTTTAACTAACACTTTTTCTGAATCTCAACATCATTCTCATCCTTGTACTCCACCTCACATTCACCCTCATTTTAACACCCACAAACTCAAGCTCACACACACTGACTCTAACTCGCACACTCACAATCATCCTCACACTCAACATCACGCTCACCCTCATTCTCATCCTCAGCTTTACCATACGCTAAATTCAACCTGATGCTCACCATCACCCTGATACTCACGCGCATTCTTATGCTCACTCTATACCCTCACCTTCAGACGCAAACTCACGCTCACACTCATTCTCAAATTCACCATCACTCACACTGACTCCCACACTGACACTCACACCTACCATCACACTCATCCTCATTTTCACACTCACCCTAACACTAACGCTCACACTCACACTACACTCACTCCCACCCTCACGCTCACGCTTACGCTCACACTCACCCTCAGCCTTATTATCACACTCACGCTCACACTTACAATCACCCTCAAACACACTCTCACACTCACCCTCACCCTCACACTCACGCTCACACTGACACTCGCACTCACACTCACTCCCACAGTCAACATCACACTCACTCCCATTCTTACACTTACCCTCACACTCATGCTCCCACTCACATTGACACTCACTCTCACTTCACACTCATACTCACCCACACTCTAACCATCATTCTCATCCTGACACTCAACCTTATTTTACGCACACCCTCACTCTCACCCTCACTCCCACTGTCAACCTCAGCCACAATCCCATTCTCAGAGTCAACCTCACACCCACACTCAAACTCACACTCACCCTCAAACTAATGCTCACACTCACACTCAACAGACGCTCCTCCTCACTCTCATCCTCAACCTTAATCTCACACTCTCGCTGATTCTCACCCTCACAGTCACGTTCACACTCACGCGCACCCTCAGGCGCACCCTTATTCAAACAATAATCCTCATGCTCACACTCACCCAAAAAGTCACACTCACCGTCTACCTCATTCTCACCATCACCCTTACGCTACCTCTCACACTGACGGTAGCTTCACATTCAGCATCAAAAAAAGCCTCATACTCACCTCACCCTGAACCTCAACCGACTCTCATGCTCACACTCACGCTCTTCTTGACAATCATATTCACCTTCACGCTCACACTCATTCTACTTCTCTGCGTCAACCTCACGCGACCTCTCAAACTGATGCTAACCATCACCCTGACACTCACCCGCACTCGTACGCTCACCTCACTTTCATCCTCACTCTCAGAAGCAAACTCCCACAAACACTCATTTTCACACTCACCCTCACCTTCACCCTCAAATCACACTCACCCTCACACCCACGCTCAAATTCAAACTCACAATCACACTCACACTAGCACTCACACTCACTTTCACTCTCACACTCACTCCCACAGTCAACCTCACACTCACTGCCATTTTCACACTCACGCTCACAATCACACTCACCTTCACACTCACCGTCATTCTGATCCTCAACATCAACTTTAACTAACACTTTTTCTGAACCTGAACATCACTCTCATCTTCGTACTCCACCTCACATTCATCCTCATTCTAACACCCACACACTCAAGCTCACACACACACTCAATCTCACTCGCACACTCACACTCATCCTCACACTCACCATCACGCTCACCCTCATTCTCATCCTCAGCTTTACCCACACGCTAACCTTCAACCTGATGCTCACCATCACCCTGACAATCACCCGCATTCTTATGCTCACCTTCACTCTCACCCTCACCCTCAGACGCAAGCTCACGCTCACACTCATTCTCAAATTCACCATCACTCACACTAACTCTCACAATTACACTCACAGCTATCACCACATACATCCTCACTTTCACACTCACCCTCAACTCACGCTCAACCTCAACCTCACCCTGAACCTCATTATCACACTTACATCACACTCATGCTCACATTCACAATCACCCTCAAAAACACTCTCACACTCACGCTCACGCTCACACTCACACTCACACTCACTTTCACAGTCAACATCACACTCACTCCCATTCTTACACTTACCCTCACACTCACGCTGACATTCACATTGACACTCACTCTCACTTAACACTCACACTCACCCACACACAAACCATCATTCTCATCCTGACACACACACTTACTTTACGCTCACCCTCACTATCTCACTCACTGTCACTGTCAACCTCACTCTCCATCCCATTCTCACAGTCATCCTCACACTCACACTCACCCTCACACTCACACCACATTCACTTTCATCCTCACTCCCACAGTCAACCTCACACTCACTGCCATTATCACACTCACGCTCACACTCACACTCACCTGCACGCTCACCATCATTCTGATCCTCAGCATCAAC